>JAYKKI010000001.1:92487500-93087500 GCA_039881145.1 Druceiella hillmani
GTTTTGTAGACACTTCTCGGCTACTGTAAATAATAGCGTAATTATATGTAGCCTATCTTTTGATATAGAATATATGTTACCTATATACAAAATTTCATTGAAACTGTTAAGCCATTTAAGCGTGAAAGAAAGATAAAGAAATAAAGAGATAACGTTTTCAGTATTTTGTAAATTAATAATGATAATTATGGAAACAAATTAACTTTTAAAGTTAGGTGGGACTTATTTGCCGCACTTATTTTATATAATTAATCATGAAGTATTGAATGAATTTCTAATCTATACATGTATGTTAATTTGAGCGGATATCACGCAAAATCTATTAGAGGGATTTTGATGAAATTTGGTATGGTAATTGTATATACCCAGGAACAATATATAAGAGTAAAAAAAAATATTTTCCCCAATTACGCACGAACGAAGTCGTTGGCACAGCTAGTAACATTATAAATATGGAAGTTATTCTGTTTGTATGCTTATTTGTTTCTTTGTCGCCTAATACTCTGCAACCAAACAGCAAAACACCACCAAGTAAGGTATACGTACAGTTTGTGTGTTAAAGTGACGTATTGATTATGATGAAAGTAACCCACAATGTCATATAGTATATAAAGTAACCCACAATGAAATATATATGATGAAGTTACCCACGATTACGCGTACGTGAAATACTAATACAACCTCAAAAGAAAATGGCCATAAATATTCTCATGAAACAGTAGAAATATTGTGCATTATTTTATTTATATATTAATTTGCCTATATATGAGTAGGCCTGTAGAATAAAACTCGGTGCTTTTACTCAATAACAAAAAATTAGTAAGTACTAACATATGTCAATAAATGGCGCGTCAGATATATTAAATCCACAAAACGTTTAATGTTATTTCTAGAGTAATATTGCGTTAGTCTCATTGGGTTGGGGACAAAACCAGAAATTGCCATATTACAATCAGTATAAAATTGTTACAGAAATTATTATTAAGCAATACAATATATATACATTAAGCAATACAAAAATCAATCGTCTTCTTATTAATATTACTTTCTTTAGCTTAAATTGCGCGTTGCCCATATTTAGTTAAGTTAAATTAGTTTTATATGAAAACTTTTGAATTTTTTTTAAATAATTATTTTTTCAACTTAATCCAATTCTTAGCATCTTGCCTTGATGAACATTTTGTTGTTTCTTAATTTAGACACAGAAATTATGCTACTAATTAAAGTTATTATACGATAGATAGATATGAGTGATTTCCAGATCCGCAGGTCGTAGGCAAAAGACAGTGAATTAATGAAGAACATCTTAATATAATCGTAGGCAAAAGACAGTTAATTAAATAAGAACATCTTAATATAATCGTAGGAAAAAGACAGTGAATTAAAGAAGAACATCTTAATATAATCGTACGCAAGAGACAGTGAATTAAAGAAGAACATCTTAATATAATCGTAGGCAAAAGACAGTTAATTAAATAAGAACATCTTAATATAATCGTAGACAAAAGACAGTGAATTAAAGAAGAACATCTTAATATAATCGTAAGCAAAAGACAGTGAATTAAAGAAGAACATCTTAATATAATGGTAGGCAAAAGACAGTTAATTAAAGAAGAACATCTTAATATAATCGTAGGCAAGAGACAGTAAATTAAAGAAGAACATCTTAATCATATGAACTGATTTTCAAGAAAATACCGGAAAAAACTTTTATTGTTAACGAACAAAACCAGAATTGTGTGCAAATAGTTGATAAAACCAAAAGTGTACACACTGCATTTTTTTATTGTTTATGACATAAACAATTGTATGAAAAAGTTAAAATGTTTGAAAGTTAAAAACAGAAGGAAACAAAGATAAGGGGCAAAAGGTTTGCAGAAAACAAGAAAATAGGGGGTTTTGTAGAAAAGTGTTTATAAAAATTAAACTGTTTGATAAATCATTATAAAAATCAGTAACCTTTATTCCGATAGTTAATAAATCGATAGAAAAAAAATCACCAAAATCGGTCAAGTATTGCAACGTATATGTATGCTGCAGGCTTCATACACGTACGTACGTTGATCTGTATGTACGTATATATATATATATATATATATATATATATATATATATATATATATATATATATATATATATATACACATTTATACACGTACGTATAGATCAACGAACGGAGACACCTGTCATTTTTTTTAAATAAATTTAGAACGTAATAAATATTTTAAAAAATTGTATAATATTTTAGAGAACGATCTCCTCATTAAAAGTTGATTACTTGTGAAATTACGCAAATTAGAAGTATTCTTCCTTCAAAATTGTAGCTGATGCGATGCTATTGTCGATAATAAAGCACTCATTCACAATAGTGTACAATATATAACAAATAAAAATTACAGAATACTAATCGATGATCGATCGGAAACTACTAAGCAACTTCACAATAGCGCGTCTGAAGCGGTTAATTTATCAGAAAAAACTAGGCGCTGTTCGCAAGGCCAAGTCAATCGATAAGGTTGAGTATTTAATACACCCATTTACAAAAAGCCTAGGTCATTTATAAAATGTCGACGTTTTATTAAGAGCCTGTCAGAGAATCAGGCAAATTACAAAGCTCCTAGACCGATTGTAACGCCGTTTCGTGGTCGGCGATATGTTTGTCCCTTAGAATACAAAAAGCAGGCAGGTATCGCAGAATATTGCTATCGATATTTCTTATACCAATAGGATGAAATATAATAAATTCAAATCCTAATTTCATAGGTGAAAGCTATGAAATTAGGATTTCAATTTTTAAAAAGCTAGAAAGCTGTAACGTCTTACAAATTGAAAATATCCTTTCACTAGTTTTAAGGGGTTGATTGTTATTAATTTTAAATACTCTTTCAATCTAGGAAAATAACCAAAAAATGTTTTGAGACTTAACAAGGTTCAGATTAGTAGCATTCAGATTGATAGAGTAATATGTACATTATACACGATTCTTCTTATTAAACGCCCAGAAACTTGGTCATTATATTATTTATGTAATATAACCTTTTTTAAATCATGTTTCATTTTTTTGTGATAAAAGACTTACGTAACAAAATTAATCTTTTATATACCTAATTAAAAAAATTCAATACAATTTTTTTGAATTAGGTATATAAAAGATTAATTTGTTGTAATCTTGGCTCGAGGTAAGAGTTTTTTTGCGGGTCGGTTTGAGTTTTTGGCTAATGAATCCCTGGTTTCTAGAAAGAGATGTATTTTTGAGATCGTAGTTGTTCACTGGCAGTCCAGGTTGTCATAGCCGATGTTTCCGAGCGGTTGCGTAAGAACTGGCTCGTTTCCGATTATGTTTCTCAGTTTTTAACGGGACATATTTTCATATTCTCTCGCAAACAAGTTATCAGGTATGAAATTTTTGAAGTTGATTTTTTTATAATAAATAATCGTCTGCTGCAGAATTTTTTTAAACATGTTGTTTTTAATGTAAATTCTTTCACATTATATCAAAAATTTAAATTTAGATAATTACTAATAATTGTCAAAATATCATTAGTACTAAAACGCATTCATCTCAAAATTTAATATCCTTATTTTTTTGGTTTTTTGGCATTGATATCGATAATAATGTTTAAAACACAAATATTATTTATATCGAAATGATTTTCACACATTAAAAACATTTGAGTGAGCTACAATGCTGTTTGGATCTCTTTGGTCTAATTGAAGCCACTGTTTTCGTCTTTTAAGATTTGTTGGCACTGAAACGAACACTTTGTGTCGACTTTTTATAGACGTATTTGTACGTTGTGTCACTACATACTATTTATACACCATTTTAATATGAAAATAAATAATAATCTCCTTCAGCAGGCAGTTACTGCCTGTTCACATTGTCTGTGATGTCACAATTGATGGACACAAATATATATTCGATCAACTGTTGACTATTTATAAAACTCATTGTATTATACCCAGAGTATTACTAAACTATATACATAATCAAAACAGTAATTCAATTTCATCATAGATAATCTTATAAATACGAGTATTACACCATTATTTTACAGATATGAATTGTTAAATTTCCGTGGTAAAAATGGACATCCGTCTATTTTTATTGCGAAATTACCAGTCGTTTTAAACATTTCGTGAAAATAATCGAAATTTCGACGCTGAAAAAGCCTAGACCATATATGTTATCCATTAATTTTATAAGGCGTTAAAGTGGGATAGCTACAATATGTCAGCTTAGACTGCTATATTTATAGATTTGATTTCATTATATATAAATATACTTATGTTATATTTGGCGCATAGACAATGAAACAAACATTGTGACATATAATTTTCTTTTCAAATAAGTTTTGGTACTACTATATTTTCCAGTATAACCTATATATTGTATATGTATTTAGGAAAATGTTTTTATAATAACTGAGCTTTTACACTTATTTCGATGTAGACTTTCAATGATTATTCTAAATGTTAGATATATTTCTTTCAAAAACATTAAAAAAAGATTTAATGTTAATATCTGACATTATTTATACGCGCTTGGTATATATATATATATATATATATATATATATACATATATATATATATATATATATCAAGTTAGCCGGGAGCCAAAACGCAGCCGTGATTGTATTTATACATATTATAGTACATTCGTAGTGATTCGTTAGACACATTTTAATAATCCTGCAAAAAGAAAACGCATTATGAGCGGCATAGTGTACTAAGTGGAAAATAACATAATAATTGAAATATTATTCAGAAAAAAAAACATATACATATCTACGTTTGTAATTTCGTACAAGTAGTTTAAAAAGCAATTATATGTATGTCAATGGCTGCGGAAAATGAAATGTTTACGTCATCTCAAAATCTTCGACAATTGATTAAATATTTATTTCAAATTGACATACCTATATCATTTTTTTATATTACTTGAATAATATAAAAAACATTTGAATAGATATAAGAAAAAGAAAAAAATGGAATACTCATTTTCATGGTCAACGCACCTTAAGACTTAGTTAATAATATTATTTTAAAACCGTACTTTCGTCCGACTTTCATAAAATCATCTGTTTATCAGAAAAATATGCCGATTTTTGCTTAAGAGTTTTGCAGGACAATAAACTTTTATTCTTTATTGAGATATGTATATTTGGCAACGATATATTTCAAGACAGATATCCGTATAATTATCAGTCTGTCTACCTGTTGCACAAACATGAAACTTAACAATTGTATTGAAGTGGCCATATGTAAATGTATTTATATATTCATTATTTATATATTCACAAAGGTCACCTAATTACTTGTCTAAAGGTAAATAGATTTAGAAGATGAATTATATTTTTTTCTTTATTATATGCCCACGTATAGCAACGTATCAGTCTGTCTACCTGTTGCACAAACATGAAACTTAACAATTTTATTGAAGTGGCCATATATAAATGTATTTATACATTCATTATTTATATGTTCACAAAGGTCACCTAATTACTTGTCTAAAGTAAATAGATTCAGAAGATCAATTATATTTTTTTCTTGACTATATGCCCACGTATAGCAACTTATCAGTCTGTCCACCTGTTGCACAAACGTAAAACTTAATAATTGTATTGAAGTGGCCATATGTAAATGTATTTATACATTCATTATTTATTTGTTCACAAAGGTCACCTAATTACTTGTCTAAAGGCAAATAGATTCAGAAAATAAATTATATTTTTTCTTGACTATATGCCCACGTATAGCAACTTAACGTATATGCAACGTTTGTTTGCCACACTTGCCAACGTAATGGCGATTAAAACGCGAGGTACACCGACTTGACAGTGTATTGAAATTATGAAAATAAAAATATGCTCGACTTTTGTTATTTTTCAATATTGCTCTCTAAATTTTTGGCGTTTCGTAAAATTATTTTGTATTATATTAAGTTTATTATATTATTGTGTTTTATAATGTCGTCGTATTAAATGTGTAATATTTTTAAGTTTTAGTCTAATTAAAGTGGCGAATGATGTTCTAAGCACGGTATACAGCTGTTCGAGAATACATTTATTGAAATGAACTGGGCACAAAATAAATTATATATGGCGAAAGAAAACATTGGTTTTAAATTAAACGATGTCAAAAGATTTCTACTTGAAATAATGTCATTTAATAAGCCCTGCGACATGGCTGAACAAACATTAATATTGACATACGATGTAATAGATAGATTTATGATGAACATGTTCTGCGAATATGTTCTGTAATAAATATGATATGTTCTGTAATACTATTTCTCAATAATGTAGGTGTGATATCGGCAAAAAGCCGGCCCGCTCTCTCGTCGGTGCTAGCATCCCAATATCTTTAGATATCGGTGTCGAGGCGCAGGGTTCATTGTAATGAAATTGTATGTGTGTATAGTTTATTTTTTCTGTGAAATAGTATTGTATTTCATGTATTTTTATATGTTAGTTCGTTTTTAAAAAAATATTTTAATGATTATTCAAAAATAAAGTATTTGTGTTTACACTGCTTATAAAATACCTACAGTAACAATAATATTTATAAAGTAAAATGGTGACAATTTAATTTCATAAAAAACTAACATTTAATTAAACTACTATTCCTATGTAAAGTTTTGGTATTATTTTATTATATGTGTTTTTACGTAACAGTAATACTTATAAATTGTTTGAAACACTTCATCTTACTTATCTGAATTTCTCCTAAATATAAAATAAACCTATATAATCTAATGTTCATGTGTATACATGGCTAAAGTGAACACTAATTAAAAAAAATTATTTTTTAATCACAAATACCAAATAAATCAATGTTAAATTTCTAACGTGAATGTAAGAAAAACGTTTACAATACATGAACTGTCAAATTCGTTTGTTTACAAAGATTCTCTCTTGAAATTGACTGGAGTATAAACTTATGTTAGCTTGCACGGAAACATCGTTTTGTGGGTATATTTTTATCAGTACCCCAAAGAAAACTACTTAAGAGAGTCTTCCGTATGTTTATACTATTTCTTATTCTATTGTATTGAATGCATTCCAACATTTAAAAAGCTTATTAAAGTATGATGGTCTAATAAAACTAAATTAAACATATGTATTTACAAAAAATAAAACCATACAACACTTATATCTTTCAAAGTAGTTTGAATTCAGTCATTTGGGAAACGAAATAAAATAATCTTTTCTTTGGCCTGTAAATATTATGATCATTTATTCAAATAACAATTTAAAACATTGTTGCCTCAACAGGTACCGAAGATGAAAATCTGGCTTCTCCGAAAAGATGGTAATATTACCATTATATTGTAATAATATTACCATTATGTAGTAATGTTACCATTATATTGTCCCTTTCTATACGAGAGCAAAATACTAATCAAATCAAATTGTTTTAAATAAGATTTTGGTCTCCTTAGCTTTATTACACCATGCTGGGTCTTATTTACCGCAGGTTTCTTAAATAATGCATACACGAGGATATCTAAATACACAAATTTTATGACTTTTTCTAAATTCCAATAACGTAAAAAAACGTTTCTGAAGAAAAAAATCTGCGTCACAGATAATGTAACCAAGCGTCCCCAAATTATTTTAAAAGTGGTTTCGGTCTCCAGCAATAATACAATTTATTATAAGTCCATTCCATACATTGGAACTAAAATAAAAATATGAATAATACTACATGTGCCTATAGTGCTTTAAATAATTTAGGTGAAACTCTTATAAATAACAAAGAAAAAACAGATAAATATAAAAAGAATAGCATCTATAAACTTAAATACAACGAATGTAATAGCGTATATATAGGTCAAACAGGAAGAGATTTTACTACCAGGTACAATGGACACATTGCTAGCTGGCGAAATAACAAACCAGACACATCTCATTTTGCGAGTAATGCATGCCAATAATGCTCAATATATATTAAAAATACACTGACGTTAATATATTAAATGAACAACTCAATACAATATATGACCCATACGTAATATTTTCTAGACGTAATATAATTAGACAACATTGTTACTGCAGTACACTTCAAATTGTTTCAGCCCGGTTACACATCTAAGGAGACACATCACAAAAGAAAACAAAAAATGGGAGACATGTATAATTAGTTGTATAACCTTGTTACAACCATTAAATACTCTTGCTATTGTATAAATAAATTACTGAGAATAACATCCATTAATTTATTCCATACATCAGAATACTTCGCATTATATAACCTCATAGAATAACATCATTTTAATTTATTACCATCACTAAAATTCTTGTACATTATATAACTTTCAAAAATATAATAATAACTACACTGCCCTCCTACCATAGACTCAATAACATAAACAATGGGAAAACCCGCTCAAACCTCACTTCCGCTATTGTTTTTTATAATATTTAAATGCTTTTGGAGGCTTCTACGAGTTAATCTTTATAAATTGCCCACCGGAAGATGTTGTCATACAACGAAACCTAGGTCGTGGTTAAGAATTTAAATAAAGTAGAAATAATACTACATCACGTAGTTTCATTCATGTTGTGAATAAAAATTAAGTGATAATGAATTTCCACAAAAGTAACACCAAATATATTCAATAACACTAATATATTTAAGTAGGAAAAAAATTGTGAGTGTACTTATGTAGGCGCGTTAGAAGTTATACTTCTTTGGCATAATACAAGAATAACTTTATTTAGCATATAACTAATTAATGGGAATACAATTTTTAAAAAATACTGGAGCGTGGTTATAAATACGTTTGGTAAAATCTAAATTTAATCAAATAATTAAATTTTAAAAATTAAAATTGATTTTCTCATACGGAATAGTAAACAGTTTGATATTTTTAAATCGAATTGCAATTATTATCATTTAGTAATTACGAAAAACGAATATGCTGAAAATTTATTGTAATTTATTAAATTAAAGTATTTAATAAATAATAATTTATAATTTATAATGCAAATAAATACATATGAAAACTTAACCTCACTTAGATAAGGAGACTTAAAATGTATTTTAAAAAGCATATAAGCTTTATTTGTGTCACGAATATTAAAAATAAATAAATATTTTTATTATATGGGCCACCACAAAATTTCAATTATTGTAAAATATTTTTTAAAAGCACATATCTAATTTAGATTTGTATCATAATAAAACACGTGGTGCGTATTTATAAACATCCAAATAATTATCACGAATATAGTATCAGTCGCTACACGCATGTAAAAATAGGTTTGCAACTTCACCCTGTCGATATTTATTGTCGATTTTTCTTGCATCGTGCGTGCGCATGCGCAAATCGTAAAATATAATTTTCCTATTTTTTTAATAACGCGCCTAAAGAAGTATGACTTCAAAAATGTTTATGGGAAAACAAGTCGTCAAGTATCGCAGAGACTAGCTATATGGGATGCTAACCACAGAAAAATTGAATTATCGGAATACTTATGTAATGGGCATTTTGATGTAAAAAGTTGATGGGCATTTTTGGATATTTTGATGATGGGCATTTTTGGCATTTTTGGATATTTTTGGATATTTTTGGATAGATTGGCCTGTCATGGGCATTTTGACGTAAAAAGTTGAACTTTGGCATAGTTTTTGAAATTAGCGACCACATTACAGCTTGTTTGGGGGAACAGTATTGAGGGATGAGGAAGGAAACTAATTATTTTTCAAATTAATGTGGATTTCAAATAAAAACTCTTAATGAGTTTTTAATTAATGTGGATTTCAAATGGATTTCAAAAAACTCTTAATGAGCGACTTTAATGACTTACAATTGTTTATTTAATGTTATTTTAAGGTACCTCAAAACTCCCGTTTGTCTTTCTTAATTGTTTTTCTCAGACACCGCTTAATGTAGAAACTTGAAACTTGGGATAATAATAAAATAGATTAAACTGCACATATACTAATAGCTAACATTAAAAAATATTCGAATGAAAATTTTAGGAAGGGAAATTGTTACTAGATTTTATTAAATTCCATATATAGTTTGAAAGGACTAGTTTTATTAGTCGCAAATGTGTTAATAATTTTTTAATTTTTTTAAAAATTTTAGATAGTGCCGAGATGTATTAAAAATATGCAAAAAAATATATTTTCCCTAATTTTTGAGACTACGGAATAAGAAATTATGAAAAAAAATTTAAAAACCTTTGCAAAGGTTGGCGAAAAATTATAGCATTGATTCTATCATAGTTTTTTAAATATTCACGATAATATCTCTGTCTCCTCTATTTTATTATCTTAGATATTAATAAATATTCATTGTCTATGAAGACCATATTAATAATGACTTATGAAAAATAAAATAAATTTCACTTCAAAAGATATATGCGCGAGCCAGACTTGCACTTGACCGCTTTTTTCAAATTAAGTTCCTGAATATTTCTAGACAAGCACCACGCTAGCTTCCACGCTCACAATCTCTAAAACTGTAAGAAAAAATTTTAAAAAATCGAGCGAGAAAATTGTTGATCAGCAACATATTGCTTGAGATAATTTTGTTATTACGAAACGTTTAAAAATGTCGAATAAAAATTACAACCAAAATATGGAAAAAAGATGGTTGATATATTTCTCATATTTCAATATATAAATTAGTTGTTAAAATTCCATACCCAACAGATCCTATTGCAACTCAATTGCTCTCGCATAGTTATTCACTCGCCCGACCGTGTATAAGCCCCCAGCATCTAAACTATAAATGCCATTTGCATGAAATTTTGCAGAGATTATGTGAAATTTTCAAATTCGGCCGGGGAAAAAATTTAACATCTACGAGCTTGCGATACGCAGTTGAAGAGAATGTTTAAACCTATTGGAAAAATATTAGTCTAACATGTGTAAATACTACGAGGGCGAATAAAATATAAACGGGATTCAATTTAAAAAAAAATTAATTTATTAAAAAACCAAAGACATATCATAATTTATTTTTCCACATAGCTTCCCGCTTTAGAAATACGTTTTTCCCAGCAAGAGAGAAGGTTGTTTGTCATAGCATCGTAGAATGAAGCTGGTTGCGTCAGGAACTAATTGCACACGAATTCCTCCATGTCCTCGACATTTTCAAATCGTTGCCCTCCTAGAGCTTCTTTAAGTAGTCCAAACAAATAGATATCGCAGGGCGATAGGTCTGAGATGTATGAAGGATGATCAAGTTAAGTCTAGTGCATTTCATGTAGTTTGGAAACTGTTAGAACTGCAGCATGAGACCTGGCATTATCATAGAGGAGGATGACCTCTCGAATCGGTTGATCTCGTCTGTTGCGGCGATATGAATCCTTCACCTCGTTCAGAAGCTCGCAGTAGTAAGCAGAATTGATTATGCGTCGCCTAGGCAAACAATCAATGATGCGGTCGAAAAAAAACCGCTGAAAGAACCTTGCCATTTAATAGTCGAGTCTTGGCTTTTACTGGAACTGACTCCTCTTTCTTCCGCCACTCCTTACTGGCTTGTTTGGATTGAGAAGTGTAGTGGTGAACCCACGTTTCATCACATGTGACGATTCGACTCAAAAATACACCACCTTCTTTCGCAAACATTGCTGTAAACCTCTAACATACCTCCAAACGTCTCAACTTCTGATTTTCGGTCAAAAGGTGAGAGATCCGTCTAGCACACACTTTACGGAATTGTAGGTCATTTGTGATGGTGTAGCTTGATGGCTTCCATAACTTATTCCGACCAATTCTGCAATTTTTGATACTCTCACCCACCGATCGTCTTCAAGAATGTCTCGAACCGCACGAATGTTTTCGACTGTAATGCTGGTCCGTGGACGGCGATCCTGTTGTTGACTTTCCACACGTTCTCGTCCTTTCTTAAACTCTTTTTGTCAGGTAAACACAGGCATTCTTGACAATATTTGATCACTGAACTTTGCAGTCAATCTGATTGGAAAATTTTCTTCACTTGCACCCCTTCACGAGAAAGAAATTTTATAGTTATGCGTTGCGGAGTAAAAGAGTACACCTGTTGAATTGACATCGTGAGCGTTACTGACGAAGTGGTTGGAAATGTGAAATAGCCGACTCTTCTCACTCCTAATGGCCCAACCATATAGATTAAAGGTATAAGGTATGAAACCGGAAGTCAAAAATTTGAAACGCTGATGTCGGATTCCTCAGCAGAGGGCGTTTAAGTTATTCAACTTGGCGGGCTTCCGGGCGCCATACTTTTTCTCGCTGTCTATTTGTAAACACGCATGGTATTACTTCCTTCAAAAAAGTATAATACCGAAAATTCTTTTACAGGCTCTCATATGTATTTTCTCTGGAGAACTTTTAGTTTTAATACTGCTTTTTATAAGTATTTTCATGTTCATTTAGATACCAACAAGTTAATTTGATTGTCTTATCGTTTCTAATAAAGGCGTGTGTTGTACCCAGCGGTCACTTCACTCAAAAAAATACCAGAGGACACTCATTTTTCAAACTTCAAAAATGTGAAACTCGGTAAGTATCGTCTTTAGTATTATTTTTTATTCTCAAATAATATAAGAAAGTATTTTTAAATTCCGTTAACGTTGACATTTACATCTGTATAACTATTGTTTAGAACCACAAATTATAACGCAATTTTTTTTGTTGCAGTGATAGCAGAAGTCAGATACTTCTATAAAGGAATATCTAAGGTAATTTATATTATTCTAACGTCTAATACAATCAGTATTCATAGTCTAGATGAGATTTGAACTTTTACTCAAAGAATTGTACTGACCAGGCAGCCATCTTTAACATTAAGTATATATAAAATATGTATAAACTAGTGATACGACTGATTGCAATTTGATTTAATACTTAATATCAGGCTTATAGACAAATAATTTCATTTTATTTAACTCATTTTAATGCAAAGAGAAGGCAGACAAAAAATCTGAGGATTTCCAGATTTATTAAAACGATACATGCACTAACGAAGACCATCAAACTGCTAAAGCGTAAATTATAATAAGAAGATTGCAGAAATCTAAGCAGTATGGTAAAATGAACAGTATAACAATTCCTAAAATAAAATAAATGTTGAAACTTATTTCATCAAAATACTCTTGCAATTTATTTGATCATCAACTAAGAAATTATTTTAGTAGAAAAAACGTAGCAGTATATGATTAAAAAATGAAAGCGATTTGTATAAACTTGTATTCTAATTCCCCAAAAGGTTATAAATATTTGGCTACAATTACCATCAGTTAAAAATATACGTTGTTGGAGTTGTAATTTTCCGGTTAAAGTAGAGATAATTGATTTTATATTGAACGCGTTAAACAAGAAATTAAGAGGTCGTGGGTTATTTGTTAACAGCTGGGGCAGATAACTTAGATATGTGTAAGTTAGTTATAGAAAGTATCAGTCAAATTTTAGATGCAGGATTAATAATATATTTGTATTATAAAATATGGGAAGCCGCGTTTCAGTTAATTTTGAATGATTTACTATTTATTGATAATTTAAAGGAGAGTCTATTGCGATATTTAAAACGAATTAATTCTAATTGTCAGATATGTTGTACAGGTCGTTTTTCCAATTTATTTATTGAACATGAAAATAAACTGTTGTCTTAGAAACTTAAATAGAATTAAAGGAAATTAATCAGTTGAAAAAGAAAACCAACAATTGCAAAACTTGTGTAATGTATAATTATTTGAAATGTTTACTTTGATCAGAGGTAAACTTTGATATTATATTTCTGCTCTGTACTTGCGCTAACCTATTAATCTTTCAAATTATTAATTGCAATCTTTTAAATTTTAAACTTTTAATTTTTCAGATTCATCAGGATCCATTATATGGATTGAATAAAATTTTGTAAGTCGTTTTGAATATTTTAGTGGAGTG
Source organism: Druceiella hillmani (assembly GCA_039881145.1). Classification (NCBI taxonomy): domain Eukaryota; kingdom Metazoa; phylum Arthropoda; class Insecta; order Lepidoptera; family Hepialidae; genus Druceiella; species Druceiella hillmani. The sequence continues at coordinate 92,501,388 of JAYKKI010000001.1, forward strand.
ACAACGCAAAGCCCCTTTACCTGTGCATGGCCAGTACTACCTATGTGGTTTCGTAAGTTTATTTGATCTCATTTTTCCTCATTTTATTTTTGCTCATAACATAATAATATTTCTTTCATAAATTATTTTGATGTTAATTTATACCAGTCTTAAGAGTTAAAAAATATTGTTAGCCATATTTTTCGCATCTAATTGATTATCACTTTATTCAAATTAACCAAGCAAACATCGCATAAAGCATAGTCTCTGTGATGAAATTTCAGGCACAATAAACTTACTTGCTGTTCTTACTTTTCTTTGATCTAATATGCTATATCTAATAGTGATCTAGTATGCTAAATGATAGATTTGTGTATGCCAATATTTATTTATTTATTTCTACACTAGATCATAGATTCACTAAATATTTTTCCAAAAATTCACTAAATATTAGTCAATTTCAATACAAAACATTGTAATTGAACCAACAATTTGAACATGATAAAAGAATAACCCTTTCCTGACAAATGTTCTAATGTAAATATTTTTACAAACACTGATGGAAACACTTCTGACTAATCAAATATATACTGTGATAATTGTAAAAATACAAATTTGAATTGACAACTTTACCAACATTTGGGAATAAATTTCTACGCAATAACTTCTTACGCAATAACTTCTATGTATATGTATTGTCCTTGTGTACGTATTTTTTATTTTCAGCTCTACAGAGAGGACATCCATAAACTATTCAATTTCCAGATTATAATATACCTGAACAGCATTAAACTCAGGCAAACCTTGAAGTATACTTTTGAAGTCACTTGTGAATCCAAATACATTTTTGAAATAATTAGCTTTTAAAATACTATAATCGTAAAATTTCAGATATGTGTTGTAAAATTTTAGTTATTAATAGTTTTAATAAAAATTTATGAAAATGAAAATATTTTTTAATATATTTTAATAGGCTCTCAAATTTTATAAATTTGAATTCAATGTTTATAATGCCATCTATGGACGATAATTCTTCCTGGACAGCGCCATCTACCTTGGCCTTGGTAATAATCGAAACACCACCTGGTGAGTCGGTTTCCTGTATTCCATACAAAATTACGACCACCTTTTTAGTATGGGTTAATATGCGTGAGTCTATTCTGTACTCTGTGTTCTGTGCCCCACCAAAGCGTACAGGCGGGTCCGATTCTACCAAATGTAGATGCTCATTAGCAAAAACCCCGTTTATATTTGATTTACCCTCGTAATCTGAGCTTATAGCATCCGAAAATTTGTGAAAGTTGAGTATCATCTTCTAGAATACACGGTAGAGGCTTCTAAAAAAATCATATAATTAGTCTAATCGTCTAGGAGAAATTTTGTTTGTAGGGTTAAGTAAGTCAATAGGAAAAATGGTACTTTTACAAGATTACTCACAGATACATCTGTCCGTCAGTCACAGCTGCTTTTATGAGAAACCGCTGGGCATAGAAACTTGAAATTTTATTTACTAATAAAGCATATTAACCCTCACATATCTCAACAGCTAACACTCTAAAATTATTTATATGAACATTTTAGAGGGAAAGGGGTAGATCAATAAACACTATTAAAAAAAAAATTTAATTCCATATGCAGCGTGCTTTAAATTCCATATACAGGTTACCGATTGAAAGGGCTAGTTATAAGGGTTTCAAATATATTTTTTTATAATTTCAAGTAGTTCTCCCCCTTATTTCCGAAACTACTGAATAAAATAAAGAAAATACAGGATCTTTAGTATACTACTCAATGTAAAATGGTGAAAAAACAGAGTTTTTAGAAGTTTATGGAAAGGTTGGAGGAAAACTATAATGATGATTCTAAATGTCATAGTTTTGATATATCGACGATAATAAATATGTTTCGCTTGCTTAAATATATTTGGTATAATTAAATATTTACTGTTCTTGATAGTCCGTTTTAGTGATTATTTATCTATTCATATAATAAAATTGTAACTGAGCCGTGTCTGTACATTGAATATTTTTAGGAAAGTTTTATTCTAATACTCATTATTATCGATACAAAGACTAAATTTGCCATTTTTAAAATGTTTTCTATCTTTCAGTGTGTTTTTTATTATATAAGGCGATATTTTTTTTGTTAATTGTTTGTTACATGCTATTCAACGAAAGATGTCGTAAGTAAATTTCGGAAATCGTGGTGACATTTCGTTTTCAAAAAATAGGACAAACCTTACGCGTAGTTGACGTGGGCATAAACATCAGTTGCTTTTCGCACAGGCACCTGTATGTAGCACTATCCCGCGTCAGCAAACCTAAAAAAATATTTGCTTATGTTCCTGACGGTTCTACAGGAAACATTATACACAGAGAAGTTTTGTGAACAATGTTCTATAGCTCACGCGAACGAAGTTGCGGGCACGTTACAAAGTAAGTTCTATACCTTCGATACGCGAGTGGCTTGACCAGTTTTTTCTATGTTTTACTTACACCTTTGAAAGATATGCTAGGCAGTAGCATATCTTTCAAAGGTCTAAGTGCTAGGCTTTTTTTGGATATTTCGCAATATATTTGACCTAATATGGAATTATAGATTCATCAACACCTAAGTTTCTGTCGCCAGGATAGTACTTTTGTTATCGTTCATTGATATTCCGTGGAAGATTTGGCGAATTTATATTTTTCTGCAATATCATCGAGTTTTTTTATTGTGTTGATTGCTTCAATATTTTTTTTCTATTTAGGAACTAGCACTACGACGGTCTGTACGCACCGTTTAAACTTTTATATGCAACTGACATTTAAAAGTTTGAAAACTTACGGCTACATAATATTTCTAAAAGACTAAGCGGTGAAAAATAATAATTAATATTAATTATTATTTTTATATTAATAATTATTTTTTATCACTTCTGAATGAAATAAAAAAGTTAAGACACAATACTATAGGGACCATCAGAGCACATATAATTTAAAAGAAGACGAAGATAGTATCATACGATTAAATGTCAGATGCTCTGTCCGATATTCCCTGATTCCATAATATGACAACAACATTGTTACTATTGAGTCAACTATAAGTGATGTAAAACTTATCGGAAAAAGTAAAACGTCACTGTGATATGCAAAAGCAAGACATTGATCAACCTCATGACATCTTCATTTGTAACATATATATGGAAGGCTCCGTTAACTTAGATCAAATTGTAGGATGTTCTATTCATGTAAAACGATGGTTGAATATATTTGGCGTTAATTTTGTAGAATTCCTTATTCACAGTTAAATGAAACTAAGTGAGTATTATTACTACTTTCTTTGCCACGACCTAGGTTTCGTTGTATTACAACATCTTCCGGTGGGTATCCTTGCTAATAGCCTACCTGAAGATGTTGTAATACAACGAAACCTAGGTCGTGGTAAAGAACTTAAAGAAAGTAGAAATAATACTACATCACGTAGTTTCATTTAATTGTGTAAAACGATGGTATTGGAAGTTACTTAAGTATGTGTGAACAATACTTTCCAGCTCTATAAATTATAACCCGTTGTGTAAAAAGACATATCCCGTGTTTTTGTGACATTTATGAGAGAGTTCATAAAAATATGCTTATTCACAAAATATTTATCTGTACTGTCAAGCTTTGTTTTGATAAGTGATATTGCGAAATGTCCTCTAGCAGTCAAAACACATACTCCACCAAACCATCAAGTTAAACGGTAAGATACACAATATAATAAAAAAAATGATAAAGACAGTCACCCTGCATTGTATTACAAAAATACAATTATAAAACAGGATAGATGCAAAGTTGCTTTACATTAAATATTTGCCCAATTTTCATACTCAATAAAGTTCAATATTTAATCTTTCAATTCTTTTTTTTTTATATTTTTCAATTCTACACTAATTCACTTGTATTATTTCTTGCATAATTTAATTATTAACATTTCAAAACATACAGATACTTCACCTTATTTTTATTCACAGCCAAATGAAACTGTGTGATGTAATATTAATGAATTGCTTCAAAATTAACGCCAAGTATATTCAATATAGATATTTACTAGTAAAATATATCTTACAATATTTTCAAGATAATCTTGCAAGAAGCAGTTTCCAGAACAGTGTGAAGATATGCCACTGTATAGCATTTTTACCACTCTTCGATTTCTTTGGGCGGCATTGAAACTGGAATATTTAAAAAAAAATCCTTGTACAATCTTCTGGAAGCATGTTTCTAGCTTTCATATTGATATAACAAAAATTAAGTAGTTTAGGAAAATTGGGATGAAATTCGGAGCGACGATCAATTCAATATTAAAAAAATGATTGACCTATCGGAAACTCAACACAAGCCTTACAATTTGATTAAATAAATCTCATAACACCTATATGTATTAAGCTAGATACTCGTAATTTTTCCGAAAAATACCTTAGTATGTCATTATATAATTATGGCAGTCAAATTCAGAGCGACGGCTATTTAAATATTGAGAAAACCTTTGTGATTTTTCCGTAACCCAACGGACGCGTTACGTTTTAAATTATAATCTCACAAATTTTACACACTTGAACTGTTATGTTTGTAATTTATTAAACAGATACAACAATGTATTATATAATAACAGTAGTCAAATTCAGGGCCACGGTCCTTTCAATACTAAAAAATAAAATTGACTGGGTATCTAAATTGTCGAACTTCAAGAACTGACCTCTGCATAAATTAAGTCTATCGAGTACTCCTAACAATCTGTCTAGCCATAGACTTATTAAATAGATCACTTCTCTTGCAAATTTTTCATCATCTAAATTGTATTGTTTGTGTGTGCGTAAATTTACTATAGTATAAGTATAGTGGTGTTCAAAATGTCGGCAAAGATGTCGATAACTTTTGGATACACATTTAGCACGTCTATAAGCATTATATCTACTCGATCGAAGCCATAAGGTGTTGTCAGTTTGATATCAAATATATGGGAAATTTGTTAGTTTAAAGACGCTAATTCGATTTTTATTTCAATTCATATTAACACCAAATCATTTCGCTAGTTTTTAATTATTTTAAAAATATTTACTATTTAAATGCATGTTAGAATTTTGATATTTTTTATTGATATAACAAACTTAACTCGAAGAAATGTAAATTAAACTATCACGTTTTCTCTTTCCGAAAAATTGGTCAGGTGGTGTTATTCTCTGTATGTAATAAAATACAATATAAATAATTTTTTTTTTAAATAAAGGTTATTTACCTTTATTTTAGATCATTTATATAAAAAATACGTCATGCAACTAAAATAGATTATTATGTTAAATAATATTGAATATAAAATAAACAATTCTCAAACTTTCAAACCTAGGTAACATCAAAAGGCAATTTCAAATATAACACTGAAAGTAAAACTTTTAACAGCTTCTATAATCTTATAAACTTGATAATATAACTAAACCAAACAACATTCAGTTAGTGTAATTGTTAAGGTGAATTGTAAGATGTAATTGTTAAGGTGATGATTTAATTGACATTTTTAAAAAGTTCGATTGAAAGAGCGGCGGGAATGCTGGGGAATAATGAATCTAACCAAAAATGTTACATGACATTATTTAACCAAAAATATTAAATTGCATTGCATTTTGAAAGACCTACTCACTGATATCCCACTTGGTAAGAAGTTTTATCGCCTATTGGAGGTTACCTCGAAAAATGATTCTGTCTTTGAAGTAACTAAAAGCATAAATCTGCAAAATGCAATCGCAAAATATTGAAAATAACATAACTACAACTCCGTGATATATGTAAAATAGACGAACGGACAGACATGATAAATTTAGAAGGTTCGTAGTTTACTATTGAACACTAAAAACAGCAATGGCCAAAATATCTATGGGTATAAAATTGTATTCGACAATAGTAAACCCAGTCCATACTAAGCCCATTAAAAATTTCATTAACAAAATTATCGATATAATGGTTTAACACTAGCGAGTCAAATAAATTTCTTTACACAAAACTCAGTAAATCGTGTTATTTTGTAAATCGTTATATGAAACAGTCATTCAATTCGAATTAGTCAATTTTTTATAACTTATCTGTGAAATGTGCATTTATCTGGATTGCTTTGATGTGTAGTGCAACAATCAAGAATAAAATTCATAACCATTGTTTTAATACTTTATATTATAATAAAAGGTAAACTCAAAGACGCCAAAAACAGCAAACTCAATTTTTCGCGTAACAGAAATGACGTTAGAATTCTTTTTTTGCAACGCCTCCTGCATTGCAACAAAGAGTTCTAACAATTGTTTATTTCGCTATCTCTTTATAAGACATAAGATCGCTGTTGCGCATCATCGTGCTCGCTCTTACCTTTGTTCGTCTATCTAGTATATTAAGACTATATAAGCAGAGCTCTCTGTGCAGAAGCTAAAGGTTCCGTTACAAATTTTATCAATTCACCGGATGTCGTTTGTCCATATTCAGTAGTCAGTATTCCAAGAGCAAATTATCGTTCGTCTAACAAAATAGTAATTCATATTATTATTTTGTTAGACGAACGATCGACGAATGGACAGACATGATAAATTTATCAGGTTCCTAGTTACTATTGAACACTAAAAACAGTAATGGCCAAAATTTCTATCGATATAAAATTGTATTCGACAATAGTAAACCCTGTCCATAATAAGCCCATTAAACATTTCATTGACAAAATTATCGACATAATGATTTGACATTAGCATAAATGTCAAATAAATGTCTTTTTTATTGGTAACTTGGTAAACCGTGTTAAATCATATGAAATATTAATTTTCAATTCGAATTAATCAATTCTTTATAATTTATCTGTGAAAAATTACGAAAGTCGAAAAAAGGAATCTCTTTTTTTCCAGGGTTAAACGGGCGCCCAAAAGTTGGCAACACAGGACGTCTCACGATTGACCCGCGATGCGTGTCAGCATACATCAGTTTTTGCGGGATTCCCCCGTTTAGTGAAAGACAATGACAAACCACGGAGAACAATATTTGCGCGTTTTATTTCAATCCGGTTCAAACGTTTGTAATAAAATCTTATTCTTGTAATTATTTATTGGTTAATAAGTTTAATTTGTAAAAAAAAACGAATGAAAGAAAGCGCGATTATGCGTGGAGCTATGAAAAGAAAAAGTAAACAGAAAAAGGAGGAGGTTATAAAGAAATTGCCCAAAATTTCTTCATTTTTTCAGCAATCAGCTTCTGTGAGTGATTTAGGTTGCGATGGTAAGTACTAAGTACCTATTTATCTAGCAGTGGCGAAAAATTGATTTTGTTTTTTGAAATTAAAACACAAGGAAGACTACGAAGGAACATAAAATCGGCTACACACAAGCATATCTACTTACACACCTACATAGGATGCCAAACTCATAACCTCCTCCGTCGGGAGTCGGTTAAAAACAATGTTTTATTATAGTAGGTATATATATTTACCGACATAATAAAACAATAGAAACATTTTGTTTATTTAATTTTAATTCAATCAATCAATATACCATTATGAATTCAAATTTTATGTTATTGATTAAGTAGAGGTGATCAATTGATATGTAGTGGAATAAATTTTTAACATAATTTTTAAAAATTTATTTAATGGATAATTTTAATCCTCTAGTTTAAATAATTTCCAATAAATTCTTTACTGTATTAATTTTATTCAATTATATTTTTGGATTCTTCTGAAGCACATTGTCCATTAGAGGTCCATCCGGAAATAGAAGAAATCCATATCGTTGATTCTAAGAAGTCTGAAGAATTTCATAATATACCTTCGTCAAGTAGAGGAAATTTTGGTGACAGCTCAACTGAATGCGAATGAAAAATAATTTTTAAACTGGGGCCATTTTAACCACAAGGACCGTTTCCAAAGGATTCAAAAACAAAGCGATGTTTTTCGGCCTATCATTATTCATATTTAAATAAGGCTGGTATAAAAATTCCAAGACCGTGACCATGTTATTCTGTTTTAAACAAGCTTTCACTTCTGTTTGGTTGTTAGTAGATCGTCAAAGCAAATCTTACTCCTCCGCATTGGTTAACGGTGTTTCCGTTAGAAACAATTTTATACAATGTAAATCTGACCATGAAAACTCAAAGCAGCATATTAATGCATCTCTATCTTATAATAATTGGTTACAAGGAAATACCATTGATACTTTATTGCAAAGTGAAATCAATAGTAAAATTACTTTCTGGCGAGATGTATTGCATCATATAATTACTCTAGCACCATGCAATCTACCTTTAACAGACCATAATTCTGAATCTGAAAATTTCATGTCAATTTTATGTTTACTATCTAATTATGATCCTAATTTAAAAGAACTTCTTTTAAAGCCGAAAGAAGAAATAAAATATTTAAGCCCCACGATTCAAAATGAAATTGTTAACTTGCTTGGTACCGCAGTTAGGGAAAATATTGTTTTAGAAATTAAAATAGCTTCATTTATGGCAATTATTTTGGATACAACACAAGACTGTCAAAAATTGACCAATTTACTGTAGTTTTTCGATACATCTCGACAACAGAAAATGATGATAATATACCTAAAGAAATAAAAATCTGCGAGTCCTTTTTGGGGTTTATAGATGTATCCGATTGTAGTTCAAAAGGACTTGAAACTGAAAACCATAAAAAACTTAAATTATAAAAAACAAAAAACTTAAATACCATAAAATAATATGGAATTGATTTGTCCAAATGTAGAGGGCAGGGTTACGATGCAGTAAATGTTATGTCGGGTGTATATGGAGGATTACAAGCCCTTATAAAAGAGCATGCCCCAAATGCGGATTATGTCCATTGTGAGGCACACGTATTAAATTTAATTTTAAACCATGCTGCGAAACGTATTCCTGAAGAGTCAATTTCTTTCAATAATTAGGAAAAAATATATTCCTTTTTAAGCAATAGTATAAATCATTGTTAACAACAGTTTTAAAGATAATGAAAGATCAGAATCAGAAGATGAGAGAATTTCGAACCCGAAATCGTACTTCAAAGTCAATGTGTACTATTGCTGTTTAGATTTCATTTCATTATATTAATTTCTCAAACTAAACAAAGATTTCAGAGAAACTCTTATCTTTTTCAAAAGAAATAATAAAAAAGGATGCCGGAAAACTGTCAGCTAAATAAAGTAAAGAGATGTCAGTTGATCTTTATGAAAATTCATTCCATTAAGGAACTCATGGAATTAAGGCCGATAAAATTAAATAGCCTTGCATCCAGTTTTCCAGAGGTAATAACGGCATGCTTTCTATTCTTGACCCTTCCGGTTACAACTGCAACAGTTGAAAGAAGTTTTTCGAAATTAAAACTGATAAAAAATTATCTAATGACTTCTATGGGACAGGAACGGCTATCAGATTCGTTACTATTGTCTATAGAGGCAAGGTTTTAGAAAAACTGAAATCGCCTTCAGCTATGAATGATTTAATAAATAAGTTCGCCGAAACAAAAGCAAGAAAAGTGTATATTTGATTTGAATTGTTTGGCTAGCTTAGTTCCTAGGAGAATTAATTGTAAGTAATAACTTATAATCAATACATAATTATTTTAATTCAATGCGAGCGTTTTTGTTTTTTCTTTTTGTAAAAAATCTTTACCCTTCATTTGATCCCCCCAACAAATTTTGAAACAGGACCCGTCTAAGGCACGCTACGCCACCGTTGAAAGACCTGAAAGTGTAAAGTTTTCATGAGGGGTGAGTGACATATTTCCATCTATTTATTAAAAAATATCAAACCATGTTGCATTTTAAGGTTGTTTATTAAAGCTTGTCAATTTATAGCATTTTTCCACGTTGTCATCCTTGTGAGAATTTGATTAGTGTATTAGCCTTGTTTGATTGTTAACATTATGATACAATGATCAGTTATTATCAATTTTATTCGATTTTACAACTGCTGCCTCTATTCCATATCTCGTTCTTACGTAAATATTGTCAATACAAGGTCTTAACTTGATGATACGGTCTTTGTGTTAATTGTGAGTACTAAACCATTTTTTTACCTAGGAGTAAGGAATGTATTGAGTGATAATTTATATGAAAATACTATGATAAATATTGATTCATTTGCAAGTAGCTATAAGTGCCACCTAACGAGTTCCATTACACTAACGAATGCCATACAGCTTTCATCATAATGGATAGGTATTTTGCCATCTTGCTTTAATTCATATGCAATTTTTATATACTTTACCGTATATATTTTGTATACTTTACCGTAGTAAAATTACAGAAGTAAAATTACAATGACGGAGTTCATGTGCAACTTGGGAGACGTAAAGGCAAAAACGTACCGAATCATTCATTGCCTTTATGTTTTTATAATTAAAATATCATTTGGCTTATCGCGGTTCAAGTCTGTGCTGATTTTTACATACACATTTATTTTTCAATTAAGCCGTAATGAGTTTTATTATGGTCATTTACAATACACGTTTGTATATTTCTTATTTTCCTATTAGAACTTAATTAAACAGACTTAATAAAATATATTTTGGATTTCACTATGTACCACTTTTATTTTCGTCTTTACCTTATTGGTATATATCAATAATGAATATAAATTTACTACACCAATTTATTGAGCATAAACTCAGTTTTTTACCCTGAACCTATTTTTTAAATAAATATTTAATGTAATTATTTTTGGCCTTTATTGTTTTGTGATAAATATAGATTGTCCAGCACTATAAGCTTTTTTAAACTGCATACGGTATCCTTGACACGTCTATAAAATCTTTGAAGCACTTTTAGTAATATTTATACTTTCGTATATTGCATATATACACCACACGAAATAATTTTGTTAACGAAGAAAGGATAACATTATAATCTTAGCAAGTTAATCTTAAAAACTATCTAACTAGTTTTAAAGATCTATTCCTGTAAATGTTGCCATCATATTTAGGTGTTCGAAGATTATTTGGAATAATGGATATTTTCCTTAAATTATTAGTGAAACAATGCACCCCTATATCAACTCTTCCTACCGTTTATTTTTTTCTAATCTATGTTCCTTATAGAATCTATACATTATTTTAATTAAAAATCTACTTTTGTTAGTAATCGTCAAAATTGTGTCTGTATTTTTCGAATTAACTGTCTATCTAAATATATTATTTCTAAAAGGTGTTTTTTGGTCGAGCGGCTCGATCTCTTTAACTACTGCACCAAAAAAAATAAAAAAAATACCCACTTAAAGCTTATGTTTTCTACTTTGGGCGAAAAATATAAAAAAATTCGAAAAAATCTTTTTGTTAATAAAAAAATTATTTTTTATAACAATTGGCATGAGCGCCATCTGTGGGCGACACATCAAATATCTTAGCCAAATTGTATACTTGGAACACGCTAGATGGCGATATAGTGCGAAGACTTCGCACGGGTCAGCTAGTATCTAATAAAACAAAAATACACAAAATATTTTAAATTATACGTAACAGTATGAATTACATTCTAGCTCATAAATATTCATATTTCGTCAAAAAGTTGTGAAATAAGAAATGACATAATAATAATAATAATAATATGGACAGTCCCAAAAAGAAATCCTCAATTAGACATTTTTTTGTTATTCTTTTGTCTTTGGTTCTAATGTCCATTTTAAAACAATATCGTAATTAGTATTTTTTACAAAATACAGTGTCGCGTATGTACAGTGTGTTTTGTTAATAAAGTCTTTCCTTTTTTAAGTTAAAAGTATTCACAAGTGTCGTTCAAAACGCTTGAGAGCTTCGATTTTTTCCTACATTTTTCACGTGGTCAAACGTGCTTTAATTAAAAAAATAATCGTAGTTTTTCTTAAAACATTGAAAAATCATGTAATACTGGATTATATTAGTTTAAAATTGTTGAAAGTTGGTTGAATAATTATCCGAGCTTATATTATATGAGCCAGCTGCACGTACTCTATTTATATTATTTATAAACAGTGGAATTTGTTTCAAAAGAATAGCTATGTTAACATAATCTATGTTTTAACCTTAAAAACAAGGTTTTTAAGGTTAGAAAGATAATAAGTTGTTTTAAGATAACAACTTTATTTTGGTGAAAGTTTTTCATGAAGACGAAAATTGAAACGGGTATATTGGGAAAATTATTATTTAGCAACCAGCGGAAAACTTGTAAACTAGGTTTTGCGCGTAGCTCCATCCAAATTCTATAAGGTAGTTAGTTACTCATAACGCATTGTATCAATGTGGGGAATAACGATAAAGTATGTCATATCGATTATGATAAAAAATAACTCTTTCACAATGTATCATGAAATTTACTCTTACCTACCGATCGATATCAGTTTAAAAATAGCATATGATTAAAATTTACTCATTATTTATGTGAACGATGAAAAACGATTTCGCCAGAGGGAATACTCTTGCGCCATATGCGACTTGGGAACAGTGTCTATAGCACAAACAGAGTTACATGTGACTTAATTGAAATTAATATTACCAAAAAGTGGTTACTAGTAATTCAAACCATGTGTGATATTTGTTCTCTTATAAGCTTTGCATCACGAAGAAGATATAATTCGAGGGAACGGTAATTTAATTCGTTAGTTCGTCTCCTATCTCGGCAACACGCAACAAGCAGTAAAAATTGACGGTTGTAAATCACCGCATGTTCTTGTGACTTCAGGGGTACCTCAATGTTCCATATTGAGTCCCTTTTGTTTATTATGTTTGACTTGGCAACAGTGTCTACATCACAGAGTTACATGTGACTTAATTGAAATTAATATAACCAAAAAGTGGTTACTAGTAATTCTGACCTCGTGTGATATTCTCTGACGATTCTCTTATAAGTTTTGTACCGCGAAGAAGATAGAGTACGAGGGAACGGTAATTTAATTCGTTAGTTCGTCTCCTATCTCGGCAACACGCAACAAGCAGTAAAAATTGACGGTTGTAAATCATCGGATGTTCTTGTGACTTCAGGGGTACCTCAATGTTCCATATTGAGTCCCTTTTGTTTATCATATTTGACTTGGCAACAGTGTCTACAGCACAAACACAGTTACATGTGACTTAATTGAAATTAATATAACCAAAAAGTGGTTACTAGTACTTCTGACCTTGTGTGATATTCTCTGACGATTCTCTTATAAGCTTTGCACCGTGAAGAAGATATAATTTGAAGGAACGGTAATTTACTTCGTTGGTTCGTCTCCTATCTCGGCAACACGCAACAAGCAGTAAAAATTGACGGTTTTAAATCACCGCATGTTCTCGTGACTTCAGGGATACCTCAATGTTCCATATTGAGTCCCTTTTGTTTATCATGTTTATAAATTATATCAGCAATTGCTTTAAAGACAGCAAGTTCCTGTTATATGCTAACAACCTAAAGATTTTCTCCGAAATGAGAGATTCTTCTGATCATGAAAAGCTACAAGAAGATCTTAATAGACTAGACGCATATTGCATGTAAAGCAAGATACAATTAATTCACAGTAAGTGTAAATCGATCATTTTTTCTAAAAACAAGACGATCTATTTTCACACCTATGACATATGTGACCATATTTTGGAGTCTGTTAATTGCATAAGTGATCTCGGCGTAATGTTTGTTCAAAACTTACATTTTGATATTCACGTTAATCAGATAATCCCGCGAGCTTATGCTTTGCTGGATTTTGTCTTACGAACTACCAAACCCTTTAAACAATTGGGTATTTGACAAATTTCTTTTATTTCATTAATCATAATTTCAAGGTACAAGCTGATGAAGAGTGAATTTTTTTTTAATAATATTTAAAATAGACCGAGTTATAAAAGTTTAAATTGAATCTTTAGACAAGGACGGGAATACTGTGTTGTGAGGTTATTTTTAATATTGTACATTATATTCTACAAGAGGAAAAGAGACAGGGATATACCCAATTCTATCCGTGTCTTCAAATTTAGAAGTTTATAACTGGCTTATTTTTCAATCAATTTTTGAATTTTTTTCAAGACTGGTTTTTAATTAACTTATATTTCACAATATTGTACGAAAAATATCAAAATTTAAAATGAGTCAACTACCGTATTCTTGTGCGACTTAAATATGCTGTTGCCGTCTAGAATCCATACTATGTTACATACTCTGATATGATCGAAAGAGTGCAAAAACGATTTATATTGCAATATACGGCAATATCGCTACAATACGCCCAAAATAGACTATTGTAATGCATTGTACACATTCAAATACTATACTCTCCACGAAAGGCGCATCGAACTCTGAGCAGTTGTACTTTATAATATCTGCTCTAGTCGTTACGATTCTGTCGATATAGTAAATCAGTTGCAGTTTGGTGTTCCGGGGAGAGCGACCCGTAGCTACAGGCTTTTATATCTACCTACCGCTCGCACTAATGCCGGTGCTCGTGTACCACTACGCAGGCTTTGTAATGATTACGACGGAATATTTCATTCTTTAGACATAAGCGCTGACTCATTACTTCAACACAAGCAGTCAATTAAACGGATACTGTACAACCATTAGTCCTTTGAAAGCATCGACACTACATTTTCTTTTTTTTTTCTCTAATCCATATTATTATAAACAGGATGATTTTAACTATTAATTCTAATACTGTTAACTATTATAGTGAATTTTGAATGAAAGGCTTGTGTTCCGGGGAAAGCGACCCGTAGCTCTGGGCTTTTATATCTACCTACCACTCACACTAATGCCGGTGCTTGTGTACCACTACACAGGCTTTGTAATGATTACGACGCAATAATTCATTCTCTGGACATAAGCGCTGACTCATTACTTCAACACAAGCAGTCAATTAAACGGATACTGTACAACATGTAAAAATGTTTAATAAAAATTCAAAACTTTCAAACACTTTCAAACTCTTAAGAAGCAAGTTATTTACTTAGTATATGATGTAAATAAATTTACAACGTAATGATTGCTGTATACTTTTTTTTTTTCTTAAGCTGATTTTTTCTTTTCTTTTCTTTAGCCATTCTCCTAACCGTTAGATTTTAAATAAAACAGAGTGCAAAATATAACATACTTCATACCACTCCAAAAGAGAATGTTTGTAAACAAAGCAAAAGACAGTTCAGGTATTGTCAACCTTTTTCTTGTGAATACGAGCTAGCAGTTTAATATAAAATTCAGTATTTGTTATAAAAAATACAACTTTTCATATGTATTTTTTATTACAAGTGGTAATAAATACTTTTCAATCAGAAAACAACGTACAGTGTGTTTAAAATGTTTATTTTGTAGTGCAAAATTATACTCTCACTTAAACATAAAATAACATGTCACGATATTTTTTTTAAGATACTTGGGCTAAATAACTGGTACTGGTAAGCTTAATTTATTTATTTTATGTCCCGCTTACTCTTTCTCTCTCGTTTAAGTGTCAAACTATAAAAATAACTGATTATCATGTACACAGTTATTATTTTATTCACAGTTTCTGCGACGTTTAATTTTTGACCTAATTCCTATTCGCTCTCGTACACCATTTCTTTAAAATAACCCCACAGGAAATAATTTTTCTAAAAGGTTTTATATCACTGAATTGTGTGTGATTGACAGCAAGGTGTCAATTTTTGTCCTCCTATGAATTTTGCAATTAATATTAGTAAAATAACGGTGAAGTACTTATTTATAACATTATTTAGTGTGACAGCTCATTAAATTAATATAGTAATTATAGTACGCGATCTAATAAAGTTATGGGTGAAACACACTGACTTTTGTAAATAGTTGTCAACTAGTTGAGCGTGTATTTGTGCCAACCTTATTTTAACTGTCAAATTGGTTTGTTTACAAATGTTCTCTTTTGGAATGAAATGGAGTATAGAGATGGCAAACAGGCGTGGTACGCGTACCATGGGTATGATCCGCGTATTACATGTTGTTCACTGCACGGTGACGTATACCTACTTTAGTTGCAGATCAAATGCAAGTGGTAAATGTAAGTGGTAAAACGTCCTTCATTGCCCATTAGGTTTCAAAAATTCACTTTTGCGCCATAACCACATGCAAAAATATAAACCAGCAGAAAAACGTAACCAATTACGGGATTATTTACATTTGATAAGTTAATTTGAATACATTTTGTTGGGTTTTAACGGAAAACGTTATTGGCGATGTCATTTCATTGATACTCGTCACTAGTGCAAGACACACAACCTTAACTTGTTTGAAAATCTGATACTTCATGGAAACTTATAATATTTTGTTGTTGCATTTAATTAAATACTGTTTTCATATAAAATTTACTTTTTCATCATCTATTATTTATTTCTGTCTTAAGATTTATAATCGTATGTACATATTATCACTTTGTTGTGTAAAATGCAGATAATAAATATTTTTTGACAGTACCATAAATTTTACAATTTCAAATGTATTTTTCTTAATTAAAATTAAATTTAAAAATGTCTACTACCAATCTATATTACTACGCCGTTTTATTTCGATATCGTGGTAGGCGGTCGATAAATTTTTAAACAACACTAAAGTTTTAAACCATTTGTTGCGAGCGGGATATGTATACATAACAGACTCAAGCATACGAAAAGTGAACGTTTTTAATGCCTTCATGATAATTATGAACAGGGCTGGGGGCGTACGCCGCAATGTAATTGGTGCGTTTAAACTTCATTTCTTTCAAATTGGCGACATTTCTTTTCATAGGGTTCCTACCTTATTTATTTTCTGCGAAATAAATACCTTCCAAACTACCGTATAAAATATGTATAAATATACATATATATAAATATCTATATATATATATATATATATATATATATATATATATATAAATATCTATATATATAAATATCTATATATATATATATATATATATATATATATATATATATATATATCAAAATTATTTTGTTTCTTAACTGGAGCTTCGTATTTTCTTAATTTATACTTACAATATTTTATATCAAAAAATGGCGGAAGAGAAGAAAAGAAAGAAAATTAAGGCAAGCTGGAATGGAGAAATATGGCAAAAAGAGAGAAGTTTATGTATAGGTATACATAAAATAAGACCTACGGAAATATGACATTGAAAAACATAAAAAGCAAGAAGGTAAGCACAAAACTGAAATAAAATCAACGAAATATCTCTATAAGGAAAAAGTACAGAATATGGTTCAACGACTTGTTCAAAATATTCAATAACTAAATAAGCGATTTCTATGAAGACAACGTTAACAGTCGTACTTCTCGAAAGAAATATGAACAACAAAAAGAGAAAATATATTAAAAAGACACAAAAACTTTTCACAAAAAATTCCTCGAAGAAAATTCCAAATTTCTAAATAGTTAACAGATTGCGTCTATTTTGGACTTTACTTCCACTAAACTTAACATTAATAATTATAATTCATACAGTAGGCAATCTGTACAAAAAAGAATAACAGAGATTAGTAATAGCTCAAATTTTCAATACAGTAATTAGGTTAGTTATGAATGTAAAATGCTAAAGTTTTGAAGTTATTATTTGTAAATCTAGTATTCAAGGATAAATTTTAAAAACTCCATCTAGGTCAATTTCAATACAAAACATTTTGATTGAACCAAGAATTTTGAGCTTATTAAAAGAATAACCCTTTCACGACAAACATTCTAATGTAAAAATTTTGACGAACCCTGGAGGAAATACTTTTAATAAAATATATACTGTATATTGTAAGAACACCAACTTGAATTCGAAGCTTTAACGAAATTTGGAAATAAATTTCATCCATTGAGACATGCTAAGAAATAAACACTAGAATACGCATTAACATCCATATATGTATGTATTGTCCGTGTGTATTTTTCTACTTTCAGCTCTGCAGTAGAGGACATCCATAAACTATTATGGACACAGCGCTGCAAGCTTGTCAGATTATAATCTACCTTAAGAGCGTGAAAGTCAGAGAAACCTTGAAGCATGCTTTTTTAAGTCACTTGAGAATTCAAATATATTTTTGAAATAATTACCTATTAGAATACTATAATTGTAAAATCTCTGATATATGTTTTGTAAAATTTTAGTTACTCTAAAGTTTTAATAAAAATTTATGAAAATAAGAATGTTTTTTAATATATTGTTTAATAAATTCCAATTCAATGTTTTATCACAATGCCATCTATGGGTGATAATTCTATCTAGACAGCGCCATCTTTTGGTCTTGGTAATAATTGAAGCGCCACCTGGTGAGTCGACTTCTTAAAAGTAAACCACTTTTTTGTTATGTATTGGTATAGGAGTGTCCCTTCTGTACTCTATTCTGTGATCAAGACGTCATTGATGACGTCGTTTTTCACGAACGCTTCGAGCCCACACCTACTACTACACAAAGTAATACAAGTAGGTGTTGTTCAAGCCAACGCAACACCTAATTCTCTAGTAGTACGTGTTGGCCCACGTGACTCACGTAACGAGGAGTACGTTTCACTAGCCGCTCGCAACGCTCGCGCCCACGGCCGCGATCGTACCTATTCCACTAGCTTGTCAATCTTGCAACTGTCAGTCCAAGTAGAACGAGATAGGAATAATGCGTATTCGTAAATATGAGTAAATGGCGGGTATTGGACGAAAATCAAGAGATTATATTTTATATATTATTATATTTATTATATTTATTACGTTAGATAATCATTTAGACTTACAGTAATTATAAAATTGCAATTTAATTTCTATGTATTAATAATTTGACAATAATTTAGACTTAGAGTAACTGTGAAAGTGTAATTCAATTTCTATAAAAGTTTGATGATTGTACGTCTTGCGTCTTTTGGTGTCACCTTTATTTCTATAGTTTATACTGTTTAGAGATGTAACTACATCTCAAAACTGCATAAAGTGATTTTTTCCATCACTATGTTTAATTTTCAACGATTATATAAATTTATTTACGTAAATTTCATGTATTAATGTGTCAAAGTCAAATTGACAGATAAACGATCACAACGACCCACCTCGATACGTGGGTCATCGTGGTTGTGAACAATGACGGCATCAATGACGTTTTGATCACGACCACAACGACCGCGATCGCCAAGTGGAACGATGCAGTGAGCGTTTTGAACATTGCGATCGCCTAGTGCAAGGCTGCTCAACCTTTTTAACAATCGGGCCAAACGGTGGATTCTGACTTCACGACGGGCCACTGACAATTCCTATTTCAGTTACTCTCAGGATATGCGCAATAAAAACCCAATATTAAGAAATAAAATAAAATTATTGTTTATTAGGTAATATTATGAACAAACAGAAAGTATCTTATGCTAAAATTTAGCAGCTAAATAAAGAAAGAAAATTGAACTTAAGTATGTATCTTCTCAAATCTAAATCTAGGGTAAGTCGTTGTTACAATTAATGTGATTTCTGCCATTGTTTGTCTTTTAATAATTTACTTATGTTAGGCGACAAATTCGATATTGATAGTAACAACAAGTCCCAAATATGTTGTTCTGTTAAGGTTGTGCTGTATTTATTTTTTACATAATTAAGGTCTGAAAAAACCTTTTCACACACATATGTTGATCTAAAACTACTTAAAAACTGTAACGCCAGGTCAGTTATTGCTGGAAATTCTGCTTTTGGTACCAATTTCCAGAAATCTGCAAAATCTTCTGAAGAATTTTGTGCTTTCGAAGACAATTTGTTGGCAAAAAGGTTTTTAACGTATCATGATTTTGCAGTTCAACGAGTTCCAACTGAATATTGGCAGGATAACCAACTATTTCCGCCAAACTTATTATGAAGGGATCTATAAAAATTTGTATATTTTGTTTTTTGCTTTCAAAGGCTTGAAATCTCTTCTCAAACGACTGTGATAAGCATCGAATTTTAGATTGGTATTTAGAATAATTAACAGAAGTAATATTCAGTTCTTCTTTCAAATGTTTTAGTGTGGGGAAAAGGTCAATATTTTCTGTAGCCAAATGAATCGAAACGAGATTTAATTTTACTTTGAATCCGTTTATCAAATTAAACATAGTCGGAAGTGAACAATCTTTACCTTGTAATTTGATATTCAAAATATTGAGGTAATTCACAACGTCAACAAGAAATGCAAGGTCACTCAACCAGGATGTATTCTTCGGTAAATCAATTTCCAATGATAAAGCCCCTTTCTGCTCTAAAAATTGCAACACCGGTTCTCTCAAGTTGAAGAAATGTTTCAACATGCTGCCCCTTGAAAGCCATCGCACAGCACAGTACAGTTGTAACTCTCCATATTCGCTGATTTCTTCTTCAAATAATGGTCTGAATTGACGTCTGTTAAGAGCTTTTGCAAGTATGTAATTTATGCAACGTACGACTGGATTCATAATATCATCCAACTCCATATCCTTTGCACACAATGCTTCCTGGTGAATAATGCAATGATACGAAAATAAATTTCGACCTAAGAAATTCTGTAACAACGCCACGCAACCATTGTTTTTTACAATCATTGCCGGTGCACCATCAGTGCAAATAGATATCAATTTGTCCCATGATAATGCCTTTTTTTCAATACATTCTTTAATTTTCAAAAATATGTCTTTTCCTTGGGTTGTACTTTCCAGCTCACAGACTTCTAGTAAATCTTGCAACACATTCCAATTTTCGTCAACACACCGCACAAAAATAGCCAACTGAGATCTACTCGTTAAATCGCAAGTTTCATCTAACGCCAATGAGAAGTATTTGCTCTTAGCTACGATTTCGTGAATCTGCTCATTGATGTCAATTGACATTTGCTCTACCCGTCTCGTGACAGTGTGCCGTGAGAGTGAAATACTGTCCTCTTTAGCTTTGACGTGTTTATCATCACAATTTTGTGCAAAGATCGTCAAAGCCTCTTTAACAATCTCTCCATCGGAAAACGATTTCTTTTTTTTGGCTAAGAGCAAAGAAATCTCGTAAGATGTTTTGACCATGGGTTCAAGCTCGTCGTGCCTTTTCACGAAAATATTCTGTTGGTTAAATAGTTCCCGTTTCTTTTTCTTTATAAAACAATATTTATTTTCCCATTCATCATGAAAAATACGATAGGTCTCTGTTGATTTTGAAGTACTCGGTTTGCTGTGAGCCATACTGAAACAAACCACATTTTGTTTATATTTTCCTTTCAAAATAAGTAGTACCTAAATAATATGAAAATATAAATACATTGAATAACATACCTTTTACAGCCAATGTAATTACGAAAATGACAAAATATATGTGCCAGTTACTCATTAACAAAAATACAAATTAAAAAACTTCACTTTTAACAGTCAGTTAAAGTTTAACTGTTAAACTATAAATAATATATCACGTGCGCACTCAATTGTTTCTCGAAACATAATGAGACTGTATTGCGCGGGCGGGGTCGATGAGCGTGCGGACAGTGTAGGATACTGTAGGTACTAAGTTCCTTCGCGGCAGGCAATTTGGCGGAATTTTTCAATTTGGTGCGTATTTCAAAACTTACTTGCGCGGGCCATTTAAAATTCTTTCGCGGGCCACATTGTGGCCCGCGGGCCTGGGGTTGAGCACCTAAGGCCTAGTGGAACGCACTCCTCGAGTGCGTCGGAGGGTCATTGCGGTCGTTTATCTGTCAATTTGACATTGACATATTGATACATGGAGTTTACGTTAGTAAATTATATAATATTTGAAAATTAAACATGGCGATTACTTATACAGCTCGGAGAAGTACTTGTCGGAAGTAAAGGTTACACCAGAAGACTTTAAACGTGCAAATAATCATAAAATTCTCGTAGAAATTAAATTATATTTGTATAATTACTCTAAGCTTAAATTAGGATCTAATAATTAATACATTACAAAACATAAAATGTTATAATTTTTTTTTCTTCAACAACCGTCATTTTCTGATAGTTCCGAATACCTATTTTCCATAACCCGTTCTATTTGGACTGACAATTGCAATGCAATGCTGACAAGCTAGTGGAAAGGATACGATCGCGGTCGTGAGCTCGAACGTCGCATGCGGCTAGTGGAACGTAGCCATAATGGTAATATGTACATTTCCTCTTCACCAGTATACATCTCAACATTTACTACATAAAAATATTTAAAATATGATCGATTTTTTTTATATTCTGCATGATACAGATGTGTATTATCGATTGAAATAGCTACTTATGAGGATTGAAAATCTATTTTTTTAGCGTTTTATACAAGATAATCTAGAAGTATCGCTGAAAATGTCCACAAAAAAGATGTTCCCGGTCTCATCTTAAACTATGGAGAAATTTAATAAATTTTGTGAAAAATTTATATGTATTTCAGCAATAATATTTGCGACCGAGAAAAGTCACAGATCTGATCATGAAAGAATATTAAATAAATAATTTGGCAAAAATTAAATCAAATTGAATTACAAGTATGCTTCATTCATTGAAATGCGAAAAGTGCAAATCACAAAACATCTTGGAAAACATGATGAACAATTTTGAGAAATCAGATTACCGAACGAATCTAAAACTTAGCTTTCTTTATTTTCATGAACTAGCTCCAGAGTCGAAATTGTTAGTGAATAACAGGGTGAAATGTTTCACAAATATATGGAGGAAATGTTAATGTAGACACTAAGATAAATGGAACACAAACATGTCGGCAGACTGTTTTTAAATGTTGAAATGTGAAGAGGGATTCGCAAGGGAAAAACACGAATTAGGGATTTTGAGAAATAAGAAAGACGGCCCATAAGAATTCCGCATAGAATGAGAAACTAATATTTTCCATTTTTCTTACTTTTATTTGTGCTACGAGACTTTCCTCTGTGCCACATTTCAGAAATATAGATCAACGGGAAGTATTTTATAGTTTATTGATTGAATCACTAAGTCTTTATCGATACTCGTATACATGATATTTGAATGACCGTATCTTTTGAGTTAGAAGATTTTTTACGTAAGTACAAAGCCGTAAATCTTAGTATTTTGTATTAATCTCAACTTCACACCTGTAGCCATTTCTGAGAAAAAGGGTCTCTTGGCGGTCGGACAGATAACCACCAAGTGATCCTATTAGGATTCTGTCTTTTTTTATTCAAAGTAACGCAGCCCTAAAAAGCTAATAATTTCACACAAAAACTTGAACTTTTATTAAAAAAAAAACAATTTAAATATGTGTTTTAACAATGTTATGAGTTTTAATAATAGCATACATATTATATTGAAACACTAGTAGAATTTCTGAGGATCATATTTCTACAATTTTTTCGCATTTCTCCTTCTGTGACACGTGATGGAAAAGATCTGATTACATTTTCATAACCAGCGATCAAAATTATTCTCCGACTGTTAACAAGTTCAGTGAAGGTAACAATGACCTGCAGGACAGAATTTATTCGTGGCCTAACTTGTTGTTTCCGTCTGCCAAAACTTTTATAACTAGAAATAAGCGAGTCATTAGATTTTGTTTTTCCTCTTTGGGTATTAACAAATGCACCCGCATTAGTAGGCTTTCATTTCAAGACATCACTGCCCTGTAACCATATCGAATAATGTCCCGTGATTGATCGACTTCAGATTATTTGGAACCCAGGTGAAGCAATTTAGCTCCTCCCTCTCTTCCCAATATAACGATATAAATAGTAGATAATTAGAATACTTCGCATTTATTTTAAGATAGAGAGGATTTTAGAGTTGAATTTAAGTCTGCAAAGACACTCAAGATCAAATGTATTTTTATAAAAAAGAGAAATTATAGAGTTTTGTCTAACGATGTCTTTAGCATTGACGGAATATAAAATTATCAATTATTATCAGTAATTGAACAGAATTCACCCGCTAAAAAACAATGTATAAATTAATAATTAGTCTCCACAGTTTTGAAACAAAATTGATCCTGATGTCCGAATCGCAACAGCAATATAAAAATAACGATTCCACCGAAATTGACCCAAAAGTCGTAAAAAAGCAAAATACAATTGTAATAAAAGAAAAAGTAATTGTTTTAAATATATTTCCAAGAGATACTTATAAAAAATTAGAAGAAATATTACTTTGAAATTTATGTCAATAAAATAAATAAATTTCTGAGGCCTTTAAAATTTAGTGTCAGATATAAATTAGAAAGCTGGCTAGAATTTTATTCAACCTCTTATAAACTATTCTTTATGCGCATAATGCGTTTAACAATTTTTTTTCTGTAATTCAATGTAGGAATAAAATTCTAAAATATATTTAAAAAATATATTCAATGTAGGAATAAAATTCTAGAACATAAAATGTTTTAATATAATTTCTTTAGTGCAGGATAATCCATAATGATATAGTTAATCCGATAAGTTAGCCAATCGAAATATTTCATTATTATTCAACTACATTTTTCTAATTAATACCAATACACGATGGTTGCTAGTAAATACCAACTACCAAAAGTTTTTTTTTATTAACAAAGTGAATATTTTTTAATTGAAAATTTTTCAAAGCATCAGTGTAATATGCTACAGTAAATTTAATTTAGAGAACCATGACATTTTTCTATTTTTTTTTCTTAAACGTAATCGCCTACCGATAATGTAACCTTAAAATTAATGTCAAATTAGTTACCGAACGCCAAATTTGAAAACATGACTATGATATCTGTACTATAGGATAATATAGCCATCTATGATTAAGGTGATATAGCCATATCTGTTTACACGTTCTACACGTATTTTTATACAGTATTTATAAATTAATGTGATTCCACTATCAAAATATGGTAGTTCGTCGCAACCCTCTAATTGTTGGTATCCGTTATAGAAAAATTATAAACAAAACAAAGAATCCAAAGCACCTGACTCTTTAATTCTTGTCACATCGACAACTCTTGAGAATATCTCAACATAAATAAAAAAAAATTGTAAGCCGTCACGGTAAGCCTGACAGATATGAAAAATCTAATTTTTTTTACATTTTTATATTGAAATATATTTATTTCAAGGAATTGAAAACGAAAAACCAATATTAATTTAATTTTATTATTTTATTTTTATGAAATAATTTATCACAAAATTATTTCTTAACAATCTATTGGAAATATATCTTTCTTTTTATCACACTCTTTGCCGACAAGACACGAATCAAGTCGAAAAGAGCCGACAAGACTCGAAGCTGGTCGAATGGCTTGTCGCATTCCATCAGAAGGTTTTAACTCCCATCCAAAATACATCATTCGATGTTTTACACTAAAAGAAACAAACAAGTGGCCTTAATTGAATGGCCATCTTACCTGCATATATCTGATAAAATGATCAATGGCAAAGAATATGTTTTAATTTAATACGCAAAAATGCCTTTCTGAAGAAAAATGGCCATATTATCCTAAATTATCCTACGTAATTTCTCTACTAAGGCTAGCAATAATCTTATACTTCATGTAGCTAGCGTAACTTTTTGTACCAATACGAACGGACCAGCTAATGTCTATTTTTAATTTGTTGTTGCAATAGTGTCAAAACTCAAATGGTGTCAAAGCGTTGAATAAACCTAAAGAAAAGTACATTGCTCACATTTAAAAAAATCAGATCTTCCTAGTGATAATTTTTACAGGTTTTGAAATAATATTTTGTTAATAGTTTACTGTTAAACTCCAAAGATCTTCTTATTTGCATAAACGATAGTGGCATAGTTGTCGGCGCGTAGAAAAAATAGAGACTGAAACATAGTATTAATTACAATTTTCTGTGTTAAACATGAGTTGGAGAGAACCTGTAAGTTATTTTTTTATAACAATGTAATTCTATCCTAGAAGATATATCATTTCATGTAAAACACGGGCAAAACTTTAGAACATTTTAACTATTCCAATTCCGTATTATGCGGATTATTACATAAAATATAAACAGAAATATGTAATATATTTACGTTGGGTCATAACGTAAGCTTTTATTAAATATTGAAGTTTCTTTTTAACGTTACGAAATCTATTTATAGAACAATGAAATCCAATACAATATTTATTTTTATTTTGCTATTTTGGGTTAAGGACAACAGGAATCGATATTTGCACCATGTTTGTGTTTTTTTTATCATTCTTATCATCATTAACTCCTGATTAATTTGGGTATAATACCAAATTACCATGTATTGTTTTTTATTTTGCTATCAAGGTTAAATGTTTTTATAACATATAATGAGCTAAGTATTTTACTTAAAAAAAATAGGGAGTTTTTGAAGTGAAGATAATTTAAATGCATAAATAGGTTAAATTAAATTATGAAGTTTGTGAATTGAGAGTCTTGCTTCTTAGTTGCCCATCTTTATACTTTTAAGTTTATTTACTTCAATTTGAAAAAAATCTAGTATTAGTTAAAGTCTAAAATGTGTTTCTCGTATATTATTATCTTAAATGCATTACTTATTCTTTTGAATATCTTTTGCCAGTATTCTAAATATAATCATCTAAATTATTGTAACGCTACCAGGATGGACTTCTTCAATTATGTTTTATACCTTATTTTCTCTATGCCAACTCACACACAGTAAATTTTTGAAATCATTTCACAAAAAAATTCACTTTCCTTCTTACATCACTTATATTTATAAAACACAAACTTAGACATTTGTCATCAATGTACATTTCACAAAAAATTTCATGTCATTACTCGATATTGATTAGATGAAATATGATCATTTACTCATTTCAATTTGGTAGAAAATATTTTTAGAACAAACATTGACATTTACAGGATTGGTTAAATGTTATTCTACTAATTTGTAAATTAATGCTAAAAATATGTAATAGTATTCGTAAATCAAGTATATGCAAATGACATTGCGTGCCGTAGTAAAAAATTTAAATGGTTACACACATGTTTGGCACTGAGCCATATAATCTTGTTTCATTCTTCACTTTCTCTAGTGTTAAGTAGGTGTAGAACTCTTCAGTAATGACCGTGATGTTTTTTTTTAGAATTCTTGTCGTGTTTCGTCTCCGTCCAATTTCAGGGTTTGTGATTCATTGACTCACTGTAATGTTGACTTAGTTACACGTGCCAAACATGTGCCCATATTACCTCATAACGAACATCGCAGACGATTATAATTATATGTTTGTAATTAAATGATATAAGTCTGGTTTACCAGAAATGTGAATTTCCCAGTGTTTTTGATTTAAAGGAAAGAATATACATGAAAAATGACATGTTTAAAAAGTTACGCCTCGGATTCACTTATTTCATTATAAAAATTTATTTATTGATTTGAAATATATTATTCCTATGAAGAAATGCCTGTCGGTTGGTTCTCAAACATAAATTTTATAACAGCGTTCTTAAACATAAATTTATCTCTACGCATTCCCATTTTTTTATTTTTTTGGGTTTGTTTCTTTTAATATCAATTCCTATTTGTATTTGCAAATTCAGTGTTTAAGATTACTAAGATTAGTAATGAAGTTGAGAAACTTATACCTTCTTGACAAAGTGCACTATTGTATGGGAATTTTTTTCAAATATTTTTAATAAAATAATCGCGACCGAGTTCTAATTTTTCTAAACTTATATTCTTTCATTAACCTATATTCTTTCATCTAAAACAAAAAAAACAGAAAATTTGCTTTTCCGCTAAACTAGACTTATTACAATGATATTATGAAATGTTATCAAAGGCTAGTATCAAGCCAAGATAGCTTTTATTATATAAACGGATTTTAATGTTTAAAAAGATGTTTATGTTTGAAGATGGGAAAAACATGAAGTCTTTATTTATAATTTTTAAGTATAGTTCTCTTAATAAGAGACATTTTTAATGAATGTCATTTTTATTCATAATTTATCTTCAACTTTCTTTAAAAAAACAGTTACATTTTTAAGGACATTTAACTTAAATAGGGCTTTGTATTTAACAGTTGTCATCACTATTTGATTTTATGAAATTACTATAACTCATTTAAGAAAATGTGGTATTTGTAAATTATTTTAAATGTTTGTAGTGAAAAAAGCATTAAGGTCTTAAAAGTCTTTTTTTTTAATGTTTACGCATCTGAAGCCTTCTATCATTTTACTAAACATTTGCTTAGAATCATCAACTAAACTATCACTCTGCTTTAACTGTACTTACTTCACTGTTTCATTATGTCTTGTTATTTTGTTTATGATTAATTTGTTATGTTAACTCTATGTTATGGTTAAATTTTTATTTCACATCAACAGCAAACTATTTATCCCAGATCTCGCTCATATTCAGCTGCGAATGAGCAACGCTTAGGCTCCTATATCAGAGAACTTATGGTATTTATTACTTTTATTTTGATGCAATTCCTTTACAGCCTAGCAACTTTTCATTTATCCCACATCATGAATCATTCATACGACTAAAACTGTATAATAATAAAATAATACAAAAAAACAAATCTAATTAACTAATTGTCTAGTGTTATATTGAAGAGAAACAAATTATTCAATGTTTCCAAAAATAAACTGTCTCTCATTTCATGATGTGGGTACTGTTTTATCGAATTTAATTTGACTAATCATTACGAGTAAGATAATTAACGTGTCACTAATTAAAGTGTGTGTGCACGGTAGATGTTGCACAGTTTTGACAGATTAAGTTATGTTTGTTTCATAATAATTCACTTATCTGTATACCCATTTATTTATGACAAATAAATTACAAGTCATTAATACTAAAAATTCAAATGTAACAAATGGACTGAACGATCTACAAACTTTGATAAATAATTTTATGTGAGAAAAGCTAATTCATTTGTTACCTTTTTATACGCAGAAACAAATGGTCGCAGAAACAAGAAAGCTTACATAACGAAAAATGTATCTTCCCCAGATAAGTGTGTAAGACAAACTCTACTGTAACATTTTCTCTACCCCAGATAAGTGTATAAGACAAATTCTACTGTAACGTTTTCTCTACCTCAGATAAGTGTATAAGATAAACTCTACTGTAACGATTTATCTACCCCAGATAAGTGTATAAGACAAACTCTACTGTAACGATTTATCTACCCCAGTTAAGTGTATAAGACAAACTCTACTGTAACGTTTTCTCTACCTCAGATAAGTATATAAGATAAACTCTACTGTAACGATTTATCTACCCCAGATAAGTGTATAAGACAAACTCTACTGTAACGTTTTCTCTACCTCAGATAAGTGTATAAGATAAACTCTACTGTAACGATTTATCTACCCCAGATAAGTGTATAAGACAAACTCTACTGTAACGATTTATCTACCCCAGATAAGTGTATAAGACAAACTCTACTGTAACGTTTTCTCTACCTCAGATAAGTGTATAAGATAAACTCTACTGTAACGATTTATCTACCCCAGATAAGTGTATAAGACAAACTCTACTGTAACGTTTTCTCTACCTCAGATAAGTGTATAAGATAAACTCTACTGTAACGATTTATCTACCCCAGATAAGTGTATAAGACAAACTCTACTGTAACGATTTATCTACCCCAGATAAGTGTATAAGACAAACTCTACTGTAACGTTTTCTCTACCTCAGATAAGTGTATAAGATAAACTCTACTGTAACGATTTATCTACCCCAGATAAGTGTATAAGACAAACTCTACTGTAACGTTTTCTCTACCTCAGATAAGTGTATAAGATAAACTCTACTGTAACTATTTATCTACCCCAGATAAGTGTATAAGACAAACTCTACTGTAACGATTTATCTACCCCAGATAAGTGTATAAGACAAACTCTACTGTAACGTTTTCTCTACCTCAGATAAGTGTATAAGATAAACTCTACTGTAACGATTTATCTACCCCAGATAAGTGTATAAGACAAACTCTACTGTAACGTTTTCTCTACCTCAGATAAGTGTATAAGATAAACTCTACTGTAACGATTTATCTACCCCAGATAAGTGTATAAGACAAACTCTACTGTAACGATTTATCTACCCCAGTTAAGTGTATAAGACAAACTCTACTGTAACGTTTTCTCTACCTCAGATAAGTGTATAAGATAAACTCTACTGTAACGATTTATCTACCCCAGATAAGTGTATAAGACAAACTCTACTGTAACGTTTTCTCTACCTCAGATAAGTGTATAAGATAAACTCTACTGTAACGATTTATCTACCCCAGATAAGTGTATAAGACAAACTCTACTGTAACGATTTATCTACCCCAGTTAAGTGTATAAGACAAACTCTACTGTAACGTTTTATCTACCCCAGATAAGTGTATAAGACAAACTCTACTGTAACGATTTATCTACCCCAGTTAAGTGTATAAGACAAACTCTACTGTAACGTTTTATCTACCCCAGATAAGTGTATAAGACAAACTCTACTGTAGAGCTTGCGAAGACATATTCTACTGTATCAGTAAATATATTAATAGTTACATACAATTGTTATTTACTAATCTGTTATGTGTCATATCACATATTGGTATTTTTAGATTTACTAATCTCATAAATAAGTGCATAAATAAGAGATGAATCTCTTTGAAATAACCTTCACCTGATATCTCGATTTAATAACTAAATATAATTAATTAATTATAAATTAAATTTTTAAAAGTCTTAAATATGCTGTGTGTAATAATTATTAAGTTAATGGTTGAAAATTGAACTTCACTCCCTCCGTGTCACATATAGTAATGGCCTATTTAGTTACTCGTCACAAGACCGGGCGGTCACTGCAAAATATCAAATTACTGTCTTTGTCTGTGGAGTACAAGTAATTACTGGAGTGTAACAATGAATCACCGTACATCTTTAGACATCTTTTTACCTTAGCTACAGATATGATTTATTACTCATATTAAAATACGTTCTATAAACTTCTTTGTCTTCTAGAATTTCTCAAAATGACATGTCCTTGTATAATTAGTCAGTTACAGAATTCACAGAGGCAATAAATTGACTTCTCGGGTTTCAAATAAATTGAACTCTAGTAAATAATGTACCCTCTAAAATTCACCCCATTTCTGTATATTTTTAGAGTTTTACATTTACACAGATTCATATTTAATTTTGTAATAGTCTAAGTTTATATAGCCAATTTGTAATCAATTATGAAATTTTCTTATAAAGTTTTCTGAAGATTTGTTTGTCTAGAGAATCATATTTTTATAGCGCTTTATTTGTCTTTGGTATTCTTAATGTATAAACTAAAGAAATTTGCAAAAATATAAACTGACCATGCGTGCAGTATCCATTGTTGGACAAAATGTAAATATAGATACCCATTTCTGACACATATTTTTTTAGTCTTATAATTTTCTTATATTTATTATAGCACCACAAATATTGCTGGCTTCTAGAAGTATTTTAAGATATTGGTCTTGACTTGTTTAATGTTACTTTTATTATTTATTCTTGCCTAATACATTCAGAAAAACTATCCAAATTAAAGAATAGGTCTTGTAAAATAGCATTGCCTTATTGTAAAATTTTGGGGTGTCAATTTCTCCAGCGGATTCAATAAGAAATATGGAGATATTATTTGTTTAGCATACTCTAGGGTTTCAATTATTTCGTCATAGTCGAGTCGAGTTAAAAATGAAATTGTTTTAAATGATTTGTAAAATCCTACTTAATCCAATGAAGAGTGTTATATAATTATATGTGAAGGGGCCCCATGTAACCATAGCCATCACCATCATCTGTATTATATTCAATGATTTAAAAATAAGAGGACAGATAAATAAACAAGTAAAAAGGTCGATATCTAAATGCTTGTGCCCTCTCCTTGTCAACAATAAATAAGGAGATGCTTGTAATATTTCTTGTATTGAATTCAATATTATAAATAATACATTATAGCTTTTAACGCTTTGTAACTGTATAAGCTTCTTACACTTTAAAACTTGGTAAATTTTAAGTATCAGAAAGGATATTTTAGTGAATGCAACCCTAAATAAAACAGCATGTCACCATTTCTAATATGTTTGTATTTGCTTTTTGCATTTGTGTTTATAATGTAAAGTGTTAGGCTGACTGCACATTGGCTACTATCGCTTGAGCAACTGGTAGTATGTACGATTAAGTAGTGGTAAACGCAACTCTCGATTGCATCTCATTTGCTGCTCGGCTTCTATATAAGCGACAGAATGGTAGCTTAAGCGACGGAATGGTAGTTTAAGCATTTATATCTCACTCTATAGTTGCCGATGTGCTGTCAACCTTATCATTATCATTAATCACTACTGCTATGTAAGATGATGATTTATATAAATAAAACAGGCCACATTTTCTTATATTACATTTCTAATTTCACTTCTTGTACCCGCTTTGTATTTCATCAGTCTTATTTTTCTGCAGGCAGTGTCACCTACTCCGTCATCATTATTCCGGTCCATTCCCGGCATACGGTCACGCCCACCAGCTACAACGACATATTCTTACCAATGCACTCCAGACTGCGATGAAGTATATCCTGGTCTTTATGTGGGAGATGCGTAAGTGCTTTGTTTGAAATAATGATGACATAAACTTTGGATCTGTAAAATTAGAATAAATATCAAAAGCAATCACTATACCAGTTTTGTATTTAGTTTTATGTCATTTATATTTTAAATTCTAGGGAAATTTAAAGATACTTTTTAGGGTTCTGTACTGGAAGAAGAACACTTGTAATTCCATTCGATAGATAATTTAAAATAAAATAGAGGCTCCATTAACCATTTTACATTTTCCAACAAAATCGTGATATGGAGATTCAAAGTGAAAATGGAAAGTTTAAGTGTACCTCCCTCTCTGATTCTTCAAACATGACTTTAAAAAATTGGAAAATTCCGGATTCTAGCATTCAATTAGAAAATTCAATAAATTATTAAAAAATATATACAACTAATGAACTCTATTTCATATGTATGTAGAAGCAAATTTAACACACCACAAAAACATATTTTGGCATGAAAAACATTTTAACATATTTATACAGAGTCAATATTTTCGGTGTAAAATACGCCTGTGTGGATCGTCAGCTATACAAGTTTTCATTCATAACTAAAGATTTTCTAAATCTCTGACTGAGCTTGCCTTTTTAGTAATCTTAATATAAACTGTATCTCCATTGCTACTGATGAAATTTTTTTAAATTTCTCCGCAAGTTATACTGAATCAAACGTATAATCTAAAAGGTGACATTACAAAGAAATGGTTTAAGAAAATTAGATGTAGTAGAAGATCACATTGTGACATGTTTCATTGTACCAAAATTCAGCTTCTCCACTCTATTTCATTTGTTAAGCTTAAATCCAAATTTTCTTATGACACACAAATAAGTTTCCTGGTCTTTTAATTTGGATTGCATACACTAAAATGGCTTTTCTCTAAAAAGACTGGCATAAGATAGCTTCCCTTTACTGGGACACATCTTGCTGACATCATCTTTTTCCAAGAACTGCGAAATTTTCTCACAAATACTGTCGGTAACCAGAAATGTTGGAGTCTAGTCAGAATACTAGAAACAAGAATACTTTCGTTATCTTTGTTTATTGTCAAAAAATGTTTTTGGCCACTTTAGACAAATAATAATTTATTAAAAGCTTTGAAATCACACATTTTTGAAACACATCTTTCTTCTATGTAATTCTTTGGTAACTTGTCTGAGTTTTCTTTTAGCTGGGATGATATACTATCTCCAAACAATAGTATGCTTCGTACTTCAGAAATAATAGAAAAGTGGATGGTGGTAAAGTTGGTGTTGGTAGTGGTAAAGAATTTATATAAAGTAGAAATAATACTACATTGTGTAGGTTCATTTAGTTGTGAGTAATTCGTTGGCCTTTTTATTAGATGAATCAATATGTTTGTTTCTCTTCGCCCGTTTTTATTTTTCTGAAATTTTTCACAAACTAAATTTTTTGTTGCAGTTCACCGATTTCATACATTTTAGATCTGTTTTATTCATAGATTTTCTCCCTCTAATTTATTTTTCCGCCCTATTTTTTTGATAGTGTTATCTGTCCTTTACTCTTTGATCTCTTTTTGGCCATGACTAATTCTTGTGTTTCCTTATATTAAATTTTCCAATATGGTCTTACATAAGCTCCATTATTTTGGTTTATCTTCATTTTGGACTGTTTTTTCTTTTTTACCTTTGTCCACTTTAATAATTCTGCTAACGAAAAGGCATTCCTCAGAAACGAAAAGGCAAAAAACATCTAAATCTATCATCCTTTCTTCCTTAAAGGGAGAAGACTATTACTCAATGAGCTGTATCTTTTAGTAGAATTATACAAAAAGAACACAATTTTTGCGCCAACAAGTACAACATGAAGTACTTGTTATAATGAGTTACAAAAATATTACAGCCGATAAATTGAGAGTTATTTACCTGCTAAACTAATTATTCAATATGGATAAAAAACAAACACTGTTCTGGTTCTTTATAAAACTATTGCTCAATAACACCATCTAGGGAATTTAGTTTGAAAGATTTCTTCGATCTTGATTATATGTTCTTTACATCTAGGAAGTTTATAGTAGTCAGTTTGTGCATTTTTGCAGCCCAAGCATTCACCCTCTTGTATTATTATACGACCAGCCCACTGCCATTTAAAGCGTGCCATTTTTTACTCTATATCTGTGACATCAGATCATTTTTAAATATCCTCATTCCATATATGTTCGGAAGAAAAGTATTTAATATGGACAAACCTATCCCTGTTTGTGCAATTTTGAGTTTTGATAAATGTTTCTTGTGATTTGACACGTTTCGAATTCATATATCCATTTAGGAAGAACACATTGGTTGAATATTCGCACTTTTAAATGTTTATGGCATGTCAGACATTTGATGTATTTCATTATACCAAAGCTCAATCATCCAAATTTTATCCTATTTATAATGAAAATCTATCAAACCATTAAACACTAGATTTTGATTGAGAATAGACCAATCTTTGAGATACTTTGTGTTTAAAAAAAATAGAGGTATTGAACGTTTAGTATAGGGATAGTGTTCACCTTATGGGAGGAGCAAGCCTTCTTAAAGTTCATTTTCGGGCCTGTGAGAATTTTCACATTTACATGAATTGAGGCAGGTTATTACAGTTTTCAGCTGAACTAATAGGAATTAGTGCAGCTGTATGATGTCTGCAATACGTTTTGATGTAAATTATGAGTGCAAATGACAGCAGAAACTATTACATGTATTGCATTCTCTTAATGCTCGGTTATTACTACATGTCCTATCAGCGTTTGACATTTATGAAGCATTATGATTCCATTTAGCAATAGAGAGGAGATAGACTTAATAGATATACAAACTGAACAATTCAATATAAGACTTTGTGATGCTTGGTATTGTGAGTAATATTTACTACTTCATAATAAATATTTTTATTTTTATTATGAAGTACTAAAAATGTTAGTTTTATCTATATTTGTCCAGTCAAGTTAAAGTATAACAAATCCAGATCTTTAAGAATAATTGCTTAACAAACTTCAACGTCTTCAACATATATTATTCACTACATTTTTAGCCTCAGACCAAACACATGATCAGATTACATCTTTGACCTTAGGATGTGACTGAGATGGTTGGAGATTTGTTACCAGCGAAATTTTCACATTCTTTCACTGCTTATCTTGTTGCAAAATTCATAGCCCTTTCTAGTCATGGCCTATGCCTACGTTCTGAGAAACTTCTCACGCTTCTTATTCCCAAACATTCTACTTCTTTCTATGAGCATTCATTGATTGTTCATGCTGTCAAGTTATGAAACAAATTCAATTCCGACACCCGATTTTCACCGTCCATTCTAGCAGTCAAAATGTCTGATATGCCATAAACATTTAAAAGTGCGAATATTCAAAATCTGAAAAAATCATACCTCTTTTAACTTTACTTTAAACATTCCTTTTTTTCATATCTCTCCTTTAATCCTTTTCCTTTATTATCATATCCTTCAACTCAGATCCGAAACCCCATCCGACATCAAATTAGATTATTTTTGTTTTTTTTTATATTGTTTTTTTTTGTCTCTTGTTGTTTTCCAATATTTTATCGTTTACATATTGTTATTATGTTTAACACACTGTAACTCTGGTTAACTGTAAGAGATTGATCATGCAGCAATAGGTTCTCCAGAGGTTTGTTTATTGAAGTCATAAATATATATATATATATATATATATATATATATGTATATATATATATATATATATATGTATATGTATATATATGTATACATATGTATATGTATATATATAATTATGAGTTAGAATTTTCTTTTATGCTATCAAAACTTCAGCCTTCATTTTGATCTTTTGGAAAGAAAATAAATCTAATGAGCAAGTGAAAAGGGCATGAACGTTATAAAACTCACGATTAAAAACTTTTGAATTTTGTGAGAATGGTGATTGGCTTTTTAAATTTTGTACAATGTACTGTATATTGTAATTTTGATACACCCAGTTTTTCACTATTCAAATTATGTCTGTATTTATGTGAAATCTTCGAGAATGGGCCTCACAGTATACTAACATTATGCTAGAACGGAAATCACAGTCTGAATCGAGTTTTATCGCATATTTCTTTTGTAAAATTCTGTTTGTTTATATCAAGAAACACTCTGTCTTAATTAGTTTTGATTTTAATAAAATTCAACTATGCCTCTTTTATCGTCTACATCATTAATAGCTCTAGGCGTGAATGTTTTGTACACCTAAAAAATCCAATGCAGTTGTCAATCAACCATCACTTTGGGTACAAATTTGGTCACATAGGCTATATCTAATCTCATGTTTATCAATGTTATCTGCCAAACTGACGTGAATATTTACTAAGAGCTATGACTAAATATATATATAACTATATATATATAACTAAAATTTTTTCCTGTTGTATCGGTCAAAGGTTTGTTGTTCTATAGTTATGTTGCTTTCCATTATCTGCTGATTTTTTCCTAATTTGAAAAGATCGGTATAAAAAAGTTTTTTGAAGTTTAACGTACAAACTGAATTGTTCAAATATTGGGGCATTTCATACATTTTCATTGTACTTAAGGGTTGTCAAATAATTTATTTTAGATTACCAACAAATTTAATATAAAAATGTAATATTTTTTCCTTTGGCTGATCATAAATAGAAAAAAAACAATATTTTTTCCTTTATAGCATTCAAAACACATTATGAACTATTCAAAACACACATATTCAAACACAAACGTTGTATGCTAAATTCTGTTGTCGCAAGTAGTTCTTAATTATAAGAGTTCTAAAAAATTCAAGCGATAAGTTAATATACATTGTCCTTAGCCATTTATAGATACCGAGTCACTGAAACTATAACGAAATCAAACATATTGGAAATTAACTACTGGTGGTTTAATCGACATACTAATACTAAGTATTATTTGATCTAAAATATCCCAATTTTGTTGACTAAACTGTAACTAGGCAGTAATAGGATTACCCAAATACAAAATATTTTTAAAGATGTCTACTACACTGTGAAAATAGACTTGAAGGATTCTACATAATCCTAATATAAATAGGGGTAGAATTCTAGATATTGCTCTTTCTTTAGTTATTAGTAGTTTGTAATTATCTAGAAACCAATCTACACAAAATATTTATTCGTAATTGTATAAAAACAATACTTTAAAAAAGAGTTTTCTCAAAACTACCCTATCTCACATACAATTAAAAAAATATGATTACTAAAATATCTTGTGAACATTCAAAGATAAACATATGTAAAACAGTGTACACAATTTTCTATAACTACATTTTTATCATTCTATTATAATAGAGTATTGAATAAAACTATGAAAATATATAGTGTATAAATATTTTGAAATCTGTGTGTTGCCAGCCAGTACTACTATCTATACAACGAATTATGTAATTGTTGAAAAAACTTGCATTTTTTTAGTAAGAAAACTCGAAAATATATTTACACACTAAAGGTAAAAATTCCCACACCATATTTTCCCCTTGCAAATTATGATATTAAGGGAACTGCTAACACAATATACAAATTTTTTTTATGAAGTGTCGCTGCAAAGGATAAAGCATATCTGCGTAGACTGGGTATTACCAACGTACTGAATACAGCTGAGGGTAAGAGATATACCCAGGTGGACACGGATCACCTCTTCTACGCAGACTGCCCAAGGATCAAGTATATGGGCTTCCAACTAATGGACCTTCCCACAACAGACATATCAAAATATTTCTATATCGCAGCCAACTTTATACGGGATGGAATTGCTTCTGGAGGTATGTTCAATTGACACTTCATCTATTCAATGCATTTCATCTTATTTGAATATTTTCAGATATGGCGTATCTAAGTTTCAGGAAAAGTAAGGGCCAAAAGTGCCCACTATATTTTCAGCTTAATTAAAATCTATGAAATATTTTATGTATTTTATCACTTCAGCCTGGGTATTATTAAGTATCCTTAATATATCATATTATGTTAACAATGTTATCAATGTGCCAAAAAGACCAATGTAATTTAACGACTCATCAACAAAAGTAAAATCTAATACACGTTTGTTTATGGTGACTAAAAAAAATGTCAACATTAATGCACAGTTTTCAGAGACTATAAACATCAGGCCTTAGAATATAGAGTAATCTAGAAAGTGTATATGCACACATCTGTTCACGGCCGCCTGAAACCAAAAATCTTTTCCCCCTCCTCCACGCTCCCTCTAATAGCGCCCCGCCCTACGCACACAGTATCCCCAGCAGAATAGTTTTACCCACCAACTCCGTGAAATCGACGCATGTAAATATATCTGTTGCGGCAGTACTATACACATATGCATCGATTTATATGGTGCATTATTTACCTAATATGAAGTATTATTGTGGCTGCCATGTAAAATTTCTTAAATGTTTATTTCAACCACAACAAAATGCCGAAAAATTTAGGTTACAATTACTTAAAACTTTGCGTCACATTTTACCATATTATTAATTAAAATGAGTATTAAAATACATTGTCATTAAATATGTTTGAGTGCGTGAAGTGTGTGTTTTTGTGCGTATGCGTGTGTACAAGTGCTTAAAAAAGATAAGGAAAAATTATTTATATTAATTAGCATTTAATGTGAAAAGTTTCTACTTATTTTAAACAATATTGGTTCGCATTTTCTGGAAATTGAAGACGGCGAAAATTAATGTATGTAAAATTTGTTTCTTTCGCGAGTCTCTGTAATCCTATATACATAGAATAAATATACACTATATGCAATAGGTGAAATATTCTAAAATTAAATATAACAGCGGAAATTTCAAATGTTACACCAAAATCTGCAATGATATTTTCCAAATCCCGATTTTTCAACAAATTAAATTTGACATTTTTCAGTATCAAGCAATTAAGACGTTTTATTTTGAGTAAAAATTTTTTAAGAGGTCACATTACCAATAAAAATGGCGCACTTCTATTAATAATAATCTACTTAGATATTTTAAAATTGCATAGTTAATTGAAAATTAAATTAAGTAAATAGTATTAACGTATGAAAAGTAATGCCCATTTGTTTCTTTTGCAGTCCAGTGATATTTTCGCAGGTGGGAATAACATAAGCTGGTATTTTAAGCGATTTTGTCACATACAAACAACACTACCATTCAAAGCTATGTCTTAGATTGCACTGAGAGCCGCGTTTTGATATTACGCATTTTATGCGTAGTTTTTGTGGACACACCGTCTTGCATACTCTCGCCTTTTGGAATACTCATTATTCTAAGCATCAGGCACATCATTTTATTTTTCCTGTACTCATTAATAAATGACTGTATTTATGTCAATCATTTCAAATTTTCTTGTGCCCCCAGTTTGGCAGATAAGGGATGCCTTTTTTTTTCAAAATATATAAAAATTATGGGAGTTAAAATTAAAATAGTTTTATAATGTGCTAAGAATAACCTTTTATTTAAGCAAATATCTATCCCCCACCATTCTAGATCTGGTTAAAGAAAATATCATTTTTACATCACCCATTTTAAACATATAAAAATAGTGATAGAAGCTCTTATATCATCAGTGCCAACGATTACTGCGGAAGCGAGTCTGGAATAATACATTAGATAAAGAAAGTGAAATGTGATTAAAAAGAGATTACTACATCATGGAAATAAATGAACTGAGATTGTGCTGTGGAAATGAGTATGATTGTGAAGACAACAAATGGAATGTTGAGTTGTCATAGTCATGTTGAATATATAGGAGATCTATCTCGGACATAAAAAGAAATATTTTAAAAAAGTTCCTAGGTACACTTAGGATTAAACCATTTTACAGTTTGCTATCCGTATTACTTCTGGTGATTTGTTGTTGTTACAGTCCACTATCACCATTTTTGTTTTGTTGTGAATAATGCTTAATCCGTCAAGGTGGCACAGCACCCATTCCATTTTGAAAAGTGATTTCTCCATATCGCGAGAACTAGTCTCAAATATAGTGGTAACATCTACATAGCACAAGCTCACGATCCTGTAACCACCAATTGTAATGGCATATGTCCATTCTTACAGAGTGATCTGCATTATCATCTCAGTTGAATAGGAGCGGTGAAATGCAACCTTGGCAGAAGTCGCCTGTACTGAGTTGAAAATTGTTGTACAAATGTCTTCATTCCATTCTTTCTATTTGTGAAAAAGACAAATAAACAAACTTATTTTCATGTTCGTAATATTGGTTAGAGTGTAGGAAAAAAGGGATGAGAAAAGATCCATATAAGACCCGTATAAGAATATGGTAGAAGGCCCTTGGACCATAATTTCTTATTTACCTTGGTAGATAGATAACTGTAAATGTAATTTCAATATGATAGAAGGCCCTTGGACCATAATTTCTTATTTACCTTGGTAGATAGATAACTGTAAATGTAATTTCAATATGATAGAAGGCCCTTGGACCATAATTTCTTATTTACCTTGGTAGATAGATAACTGTAAATGTAATTTCAATATGATAGAAGGCCCTTGGACCATAATTTCTTATTTACCTTGGTAGATAGATAACTGTAAATGTAATTTCAAAATACAAAATTGTGCACTTTCGTCTCTCAAAATAATTATGCTTCTTCTAACTTCTTCTCCCGCATTCGTCCATATTAGAATATATATTTTTTGATGTCTCCTTTTTACAATTAAATGAAAATAGGTAACTGTTGATTGAGGCCTATCTTAATGGCTAGCTTAACATGTCTCTGAACATAGATTACCTGCAAACTACACAACAATATGAGACATACGTCTGCAAACTGTACTACTATTACAGAGGAATCCTATCTACCCTTTCTATTATGAGGATGATTTGATAAGTAACTTGTTTCATATACTAATAAATGGCACTGGCATCATTTATATATGTAACGGGGGTTTTTTTAGAGGTATACAACTTTAAAATGAATAAAAACAGGTAAAAATCATGATAATAGCCATGGAATTGGCTTTATTGAAAAGGTAATTGTATGCTATTTGTGTTTATATACAATTTCAGGCATATGGACGCCGCAACTGGCTCAAATGAGGCACAATCTGGAAGTCCTATTCGCAATCACTTTTTCGAACACATTACGTGTTCAATGATGATGCTAATTTTTGGTTAAATGGCTATGTCAGTAAACAAAATTGCTGGATTTGGAGTAAAGATAATTCATTATTGAGATGCTGATATTTCTACAAAAAATCACTGTTTAGTGTGCTATATGTGACTGATGGGATCATAGACCCATATTTCTTCAAAGATGATGCCGACGAGAATGATACAGTCAATAGAGAGCACCTTACATCCATTATTACTGATTTTTTCATTCCCCATTTGAACGGCATTAATGTTGAACAAGACAGTGCAACATACCATACAGTATGCGACACAGTCAATTTATTGCAGTCGCGATACAGTCAATTTATTATTGTAATGTCTTTATGACTTGGCCTCCATAGTCATGTAATATCACACCTATGGATTATTTTCTGTGGGGATATGTGAAGTCGCTAATCTATGCCGATACATCATAAATGTTGGACCACTTGGAAGACATCATTCGCTATGTAATGGCCAATATACGACCCCAACTGCTTGAAAAAGTGGCTGAGAATTTAACCTCCAGATTTCGCTTCATTGAGCCAGCCAAGACGCCCATATGCCTGAAATTGTATTTAGAGACAAATGTCATAAAATTACCTTTTCAATAAAGCCAACATCATGGCCGTCGTCATAATCTTTACCTGTTTTTTTCATTTTAATGTTGTATACCTCTAAAAAAAACACCCGTTAGTAGTCATAAAATTTTCTTTATATGTTATAAGTCATTCTGACATTAATTCGTTGTTTAAACAGAAGTGTTTCTTGTGACAAAAAAAATGGATAAAATTTGAATTCATGGTGTAATTTAATACTTTTTTCTGGAAGAGAAAACAGTGAAATAAATTCTTGAGAGATTTTGATAACTCATGTTCTTTCTATAAAGCTGTCCAACTTTGGCTAAATGGATTCAAACATAATAGAACAGGCATTAAAAATGCACAAAATCCTGGAGAGACCCTAGCATCAAATCAATAACTGTAATATTTGACTTTAATTGACAGAGTGAAAGTGAATGAGCTATCAGAGGCTACAAAAATATCTTCGGAACGAATTTTACATAACGAATTGCACATGTAAAAAATTTGC
This sequence comes from Druceiella hillmani, assembly GCA_039881145.1. Classification (NCBI taxonomy): domain Eukaryota; kingdom Metazoa; phylum Arthropoda; class Insecta; order Lepidoptera; family Hepialidae; genus Druceiella; species Druceiella hillmani. Next base: position 92,543,974 of record JAYKKI010000001.1, read on the forward strand.
ACAAAATGGCTGGCTCTGGTTACTCCCTCCAGAGTGAAAGTGGTTTCACCAACGAACATCTGCTGATAATCTGGAAGTTTTTGAGAAGAATCTAGTGGAAGTTTGATATTGTTTTGTGATAATAGATGAAATGTGGATACACCATTATATTTCGGAAATAAAAAAGTAATCAAAGCCATAGATGTTGAACCAGCTCTAGCAAAAAAATTAAATTACATTACATCCACCATCACATCAAGAAGGGTAATTTTTTTGGGTTGCAAAATCAATTCCCTCAATTGACTACCTGGGAAAAGTTGTTTCACCATGAGATCGTCATGGCAGAGCTCCATTTTGAAATGCTTCTTCATCCAACCTATTTGCCAGATCGTCACTTTGTTGGACTGCCATCTGTTTCCAAAAATCAAAACTTTCTTGGCTCTACATAAATTAAAGTCAAATGAAGCCATTATACGGGAAGTAATTGTTGGTGTGCAAATGCGTTCAATGAGTCTATGGAGAGAAAAGTACGATACAAAAGTCAAATGGTTTTCTTTCATATCGAACCGAGTTACTCATCAAACCACCCTCATAATTATTTTATCTGTCTGGACCTTGGTATCACAGTCGTGTTTTTTTTTTTGTTTCTAGATCTTATTAAAAAAATTAACTTGCTTGTTTGTTCAGGACGTAATCAGAATGTCATAGCCTTTTTTCTCAGGGACCGTCTGATGTAGAAAGTTTAAAAATATAAATGAATTACAATTGAGCTTATTCAATTCACATATTTTACAATATTAAAAACCTAAAAAATATTGAAAACTATGGAGGGGTGCAAGGTTACTTAAAAAAGAAAAAACTAAAAGGCGCAGTACGGATCTATGCCTTACATTTTTTGTAAAGTATATTTTTAAACGTGGGATAAAATCATAACCAGTTATTTTCGTGTTAATATGTAATTTAATTACTGATCTCTTTAATATAATGCTTACACAGAGCTGTATGCTTGATGGACCAGCTAAATAATAGCTTTGTCGTTTTTTTGGTTTTTTTTGGTCATAGCTTTCTTTTAGGTTTCCTGGATTCCTTTTGACGCAAGCTTGCCTTCTCTGATTTGCACTTTCTATAATTCCTACTATACTTTCTATAATTTCTTTCTACAATTCATATGAGACGACATCTTTAATTTTTTTGGAATTTTCCCTTTAATACTGATTTTTACTTATATTCCAGCGAATATTTTTATTGTCTCCTTTTGGGTCCTAATAGTGCTCTGCAAACTCTTCACAATGACACCCAAACCAACATCCTAGCTAAATGTATTTTTATGCTACACTAATTTATATTTGAACATAATGCTAATTCGCAACAATCATGTGCATGTGTCTACACTAGTCCGATGACATCACAGACAAAATAAATACTGTGTACATGACAAACAAGTACGGACATGCTCTATCCATTGTGGGCTCAAACATTGTTAACGTGTTATTAGTCTCATATTTATTATAGCAATTGAAATCTGATGGTATTTTGAAACACAAGAAAGTTGGATTGACTATCACTTTGTACTTAATGAGCTAATAGACGTGTGTTTTGGATGAATATATATATTTATATAGGAAAATTAGTATCAATATTTAAAAGTAGTTAATAGTAAAATACTATGAACACTGAAAAGTTAAACCTTTTATGTGTACGTAAGTATGTACGGAACATGTTTAACTTGTTTTTTAATGACCATTTTATAGACTTTCTCATATTAAACCTACTATGCATAATGTATGCGATAATATCTCTGTTATTTTGGTTGAAGCGTTTTTCAAATATTTTAAAATTATTTCATTAATATTTACGATTAATTAATTATAAAAAACAAAATTTTACTGGCTTCCCTTCCTTTAAATCATGCTAATCTTATTACCCAAATCGCAAAACTTATATGTAACATAGTGTCATCAACTGAATATATCTGTCTGCAAATGTGAGTCTTTCAGTTGTTTTCGTTTTGACTACAAAATTCAAGTTTAATGTGATATTTGAATTTTAAACTTGGCGTTATTCCAGCAATCAACAAAGGTGGCAATGATGCAAACTAAATTGCATAACAAGAGATAAAACTAGTCTCGTACAATGCGATATGCTTCAAGGTTATCAATTATCCTCAACTATTTCCACGTATATATACATACTTTGGCCATTACGTACAAACAAGTTTTTAAATAGTCATAACTCACATTATTTACAATGTAAACTTTTCCACGCTTAAAAATAAAAAACAGACGGAAGATTTACCTTATTGTTTTTTCTCGATTTACGAACTTTACCTTGATTTGCATAAAAAATTTATAAACTTTATTGATATCTTTAATAAGATTTTTTCTTATAAATGTGAACCCTTTTTGGAATAACTGGGTAAGTTTTAATCAAAAATCTATGGAATTTAATCTATTAACCACACTTATTGCTTAGTATTTTGATAAATATTTAATTAAAACTTTTTATTAAAAGTTAATTAAAACTTTTTATGTAAACATGCTGTGCATAAAATTGCATTATCAAGATTGCGTGTCATTAACAAATTCATCTATGGCAAGCAACTGCTCAGAAAACCATTAAATGCGAGTTGAACTACATGTTGAAAGTTCAGTACCTACCATCCATACTAAAAAGGATGAACGTCAATAATAGATTTTAGATTATTTCAAATATACTTTCAAAAATTTGATTTCCAAAATCTTTTTCCTATTAATCTTTGAATGAAATTTTATCATCAAAACAGACAAAACAATTTCATCATCCTAACTGTGCTTCCACTACGTGTTGGGTTATCTCAAAATCACTCCTAGGGTAGTAAAAAGCTGCCTTAGGACTAACAAGTGTGTGAGGAGTTATGAAGACCTCTTGTAATATCCCATGTATACAAAAACCCCTTCACTTAAAAGGGTTAAACACTGTCTACATAAAGGGTCAATCAGCACTTCCTTTTTTTCTAGTAAGAATTTTTCAAACTCTGAACGATTCATGGTCATTTACCTCTAAAACAAGTTATGATAACTAAGGAAACTACATCCTACAGATTTTCATGATTCTTCTATACAATATTGATTCATGAGTAACAAAATTTTATACACATTGCATTGTGGCATCAGTCAACAAAATGTGCTCCATGTCCTCTATCTCAAACGGGTACAGATCGGCCTTCTTTGAAAGCAAAAGAATACAATTTAGGTTAAATGCTCCATATCCCATCAAGAATTACTACATTTCAAAGTAATAATTTAATATATTTTTCTTTACCCACTCAAAATCTCTTGTGAAAAATAATCTGGTGGTCTTGTATTTGAAAAATACAAATTATCTCAAAAAATTTACCCCAAATACACTCTTTTGCATAAGAAACGGGCGGTTTTGATTTTGTCATATTATCAACAAAATATTATTTATTAAGAGGTTGAATCAATTGTAATTGTTACTGGCAGGTATAGTGTATCCTGGCACATAAAAACCAACGTTCTAAATTTGAAAGTTATTCTTTTTGAATGAAAATTCTCTTCACTGACAAAAACATATTTTTTTGGTGGTAATTGAAATCCAACTCTTATTAAGTTCTTTTTCATTTGTTACATTTTTTATTTTAACGAATATACTGTAATTCATTCTGCTGTTTGCTGCATTAGTTCACTTCTGTTTGCTGTTCTCAGTATGGTTGAAAAAATGATAAGAGCTAGTAAAATTATTGCGGTGCTTGAAGAAGGCTGTAGCCAATGTTATGCGTCTCAGCAGTATAATATGAGCCGTTCCACCATCCAAAGGACCTGGCAACGATACCAAGAAACGGGTTCCGTCAGTAAAAGGCTCGGTTCTAGAAGAAAACCGTGCACTGAGTCACGGGGCGACCACTTCATAGTCAGTCAAGTGCTACGAAATCGTCAAGTTACGTACGTGGATCTCATACAGAACCTCGAGGACGTCAGAGGTACACGAGTAAGCCTATGGAAAGTCAGAAGGAGACTTCAGGGCGACAATATATGTAGCTATCGCCCAGCTCGGGGCCCTACATTGCTCCGTGAGCATCGAGTTGCCAGATTGAGATTCGCTCAAAATTTTTCGTCATGGACTCAACAAGACTGGAATAGTGTTTTATTCTCCGATGAAGCTCGTATATCGATTAGTGGTGAGGATCGACATCGGCAAGTGTTACGAAGTCCTGGAGAACGCTTCGCAGAAGTGTGCTTTGAGGAAATCATGCCTTACGGTGGAGGCTCCGTAATGTTTTGGGCTGGTATTAACTCAGATGACCGTACCGATTTAGTTTTTATTGAAAATGGCACACTTAATGCACTAAGGTACATAACAGAGGTTCTTATTTCTCATGCCCAACCTGCATTAACAGCAGTTGGAGGCGAGTCCATTTTTATGGACGAAAACGCTCACGCCCACCGCTCTAGAGACGTTGATGCGTATATGCAAGAGGCCGGAATTCGTCGGTTAGACTGGCCAAGTAGAAGTCCCAACCTCAATTCGATAGGACACATATGGGATAATCTCAAACGATGCGTCAGAGCCGTAAAACCAGCTCCAGAAAACATTCAGTATTGTATGAAATAAAAATATGAAATAAGCAGATAAAGAAAATATAGTAATCAAGCAATGCATTTGTATGCAGTCACAATAAACATAGTCAACTTTAAATGGTGATTTGAGTACAAAAGTGGATTTTTCATCGAGTAACCTTTTTACATTCCATCACTTTTTTAAAATTTTTGCTACATGCTATTTAGAAAAATGTTTTTTAGATACTTAGTAACATTTTCCACATCTCTTCCTTCAGTGATGGACATAAATATTGAACTTTTCTATTCAACTCCTCGGATACAGGTTCACTAAGATTTAAATCTGGCAGTCATGGTGATCATACTGTATTTTTAAAAAATACTTTCCTTGTTTACTTTTTAGTCTAAGAAAATTAGCCTAAAAATCGTTGATCAAGCCAAATAATTTGTGTAGTTTTGAAAGTTGGTAGAGCTATTCCTTGTGGTGTCCAGATGAACATACTAAAAGCTCCCTCACTGCCGGCTCGCCCCTCACCCTAGTCCCCGAGGGGAGCTAGTGCCATTAGAAGGACTATAAGATCATCATCCCCTGAGGCGCTCCCATCAATGTTGATGAATTTCCTTTTGTTATTTTTCATTTATTACAAGCAAAAAACTGAAAAGAGGGATCTACCCCCTTCCCCCCCTATTGCCAGCTTGCTCCTCACTCTCGGGGGCATTTAGTATGTTCATCTGGACACTCAAGCAATAGCTGTACCAACTTTTAAAGCTACACAAATTATTTGGTCAGATTTCTTATATTTTATGAGGCTATTTGCTGTAAGGAATATTGGCACAAATTTGGACTATGTTTGCGATCATTATTGTACTGTTGCATATTAAACGAAAGTCATGCGGAGTAACATGTTATTCTATAATATTTCTGTAAATTTCTTTTGCACTAAAACAATCCAAGACCATAACAGAATCACTAACGTGCTTCGCTATTGACACTGTGACGTCCTACAATGAAATTATGCTTTTTTGAACAAAATAGTTCTTATACAGATTCATCAATCCAAAGAACTTTTACTTAATTTAACTTGCTTCTCTTTTTGCAGCCAGTATAATGGTTTTTGAATAGCAACATATTTTTCTTCTTTTCGCAGCCAGTATAATGATTTTTGAATAGCAACATATTTTTCTCTTTTTTGCAGCCAGTATAATGGTTTTTGAATAGCAACACATTTTTCTTCTTTTTGCAGCCAGTATAATGGTTTTTGAATAGCAACACATTTTTCTTCTTTTTGCAGCCAGTATAATGGGTTTTGAATAGCAACATATTTTTCTTTTTTTTGCAACCAGTGTAATAGTCGTTTTTTTGCAACCAGTATAATAGTTTTTGAATAACAACATATTTAAATAAGGTAGCTCTATGTAAATACCCTTTTATTGTAATTAGAGTAACAGCTTTATAAATGGTTTCTTTTAATTTTGTAAGTCATCGATTTTGTTTATTTTTACTCACAATTTTAGACCACATGATGATGGAAAATATTTGTATATAATTATTTTTCTCTTGAAGCGTTCAATAGCTAAATGCACACATTTTTAACTAAACTGCTATAAGATACTTAGATATTGCTTCGTTATATATGGATTATTATTACAAAGAGTTAAGTGTTAAGGGTAGGTCCCTCAGAGAGGAGGAGACCTACCTTATCACTATGAGGCCAATGGGGATTACTTGATTTGTTAATACTTACTCCTAATAATAGTTGTTAATACTACTTTCTATATGCTTTTAATTTGATTAACTTTAAGCAGCTTTCTAGCAATCAATTATATCTGCGTGCCAAGCGATAGGCCAGTACAGTAACTGAATGAAATATATGGAACTAAGCCAAGATATGCAGTGATCCCATTACTTGTACCTTGCTTGAGTGCATCAACCTTTACTGGGGAAATGGGGCAGATGTCCAATTGATTTAGTTGGATCAACATATGGATTAATATATTATGTTGTTATTTCAATTGGCTACAGTATATATAAGGATTTTCCAACTTCCGGAAAACCATTTAGATTTCGAAATATGCATACTGGTAATTGAGTTAAGATACCTTTGTTATTACATCTTACAATTATTATAGAAATTAAAAAACCAATGTGAGACAGATTTATATAAGAGGCCCAATTTCTTTTGTTATGAAAATTTACCAAAGTTAAAGAAATAAAGAAAAAGAGACGCCTTTTCACACACCTTTAACAGCTTTTTATTTTGTTTGTAAAACTTTCAAACGCCTCTTCAAAATTAAATTTCTTATCATATCCATTGGTTCTATTCCGAAAAAAATGGGAAATCTTGTTCATTTACTTAGCTACGCCTGTACTTGTACAATGTTTATAATCTTTATGGAATATATTTTAGAAGTTAAAATATGAAAAGCTTTAAAAGGAACTTAAATTATTTCAGGTCGAGTATTCGTCCATTGCCTGATGGGTGTATCTCGTAGTGCAACATGCGCTCTAGCCTTCCTCATGATCCACCGTGGCATGACACTCACCGAAGCATTCACTACGGTGCGCATGCGTCGCGACATTCACCCCAATGAGGGCTTCATGCGGCAGCTTCAGCAGCTAGATCGTGAGCTCCGACTTGAAAGGCGTCGTTGAATTCACCGCCATTTTGGAGCTTACACGTTTCGTATTACATTGTATTCTTTTTATATTCTTATTATATTTTGTATTGAGAGAGGCATTTCGATTCACAAGTTGTTTGTGTAGCCTGCCGGAAGGCACGGATTTCATATGATTGTAATATTTTGCTAAATTTTGATACAAATGGTGAAATTCTGAGCAAAGTTGAACCACATCTTAGGTACTGGAATAGAATAATCGGGATGTACTGATAACTTGATAATTAATAGTAAATGTTTCCTATGAAAGTTATTAAACATAAATTTCTGAGTGAAATATAGATGTTTAAAATCAGATAGGATGAATATTATCTAGCGAGCTGACATATGGAATAAATCTCTGTTTTATCATGTAGATGCATTTCTATCATTCCGAATGTTATCGATTTGTTCATTGCAGAAGTACATTTTAATATGCTAGTTATTTACCATTAAGGTGTAAAGGATTAACAAAGTACCAAATCTTTACAGTATTTCATCTCCTTAGATGTGCGGTTCAAAATTTAAACACTTCTCACTTTTAATATATTTACATCGTTTTGTAGACTCAATTTTTCAGTTTGGGCTGTTGAGTAGTAACTAAATATTTTTGAAAATATACATTCATTTCTTAAAACGAAATTTTTGTGACAAACATAATAAACAGTTACGTAATATTGACAAATTTTAGTAAAAATCTGTATACATTTTGTGTTTAACAGTAACAGAAACATAATAAACAGTTACGTAATACTGACAAATTTTAGTAAAAATCTATATACATTTTGAGTTTAACAGTAACAGAAACATAATAAACAGTTACGTAATACTGACAAATTTTAGTAAAAATCTATATACATTTTGAGTTTAACAGTAACAGAAACATAATAAACTGTTACGTAATACTGACAAATTTTAGTAAAAATCAATATACTTTTTGAGTTTAACAGTAACAGAAACATAATAAACTGTTACGTAATACTGACAAATTTTAGTAAAAATCAATATACTTTTTGAGTTTAACAGTAACAGAAACATAATAAACTGTTACGTAATACTGAAAAATTTTAGTAAAAAATCAATATACTTTTTGAGTTTAACAGTAACAGAAACATTATAAACTGTTACGTAATACTGACAAATTTTAGTAAAAATCAATATACTTTTTGAGTTTAACAGTAACATAAACATAATAAACTGTTACGTAATACTGACAAATTTTAGTAAAAATCAATATACTTTTTGAGTTTAACAGTAACAGAAACATAATAAACTGTTACGTAATACTGACAAATTTTAGTAAAAATCAATATACTTTTTGAGTTTAACAGTAACAGAAACATAATAAACTGTTACGTAATACTGACAAATTTTAGTAAAAATCAATATACTTTTTGAGTTTAACAGTAACATAAACATAATAAACTGTTACGTAATACTGACAAATTTTAGTAAAAATCAATATACTTTTTGAGTTTAACAGTAACAGAAACATAATAAACTGTTACGTAATACTGACAAATTTTAGTAAAAATCAATATACTTTTTGAGTTTAACAGTAACAGAAACATAATAAACTGTTATGTAATACTGACAAATTTTAGTAAAAATCAATATACTTTTTGAGTTTAACAGTAACAGAAACATAATAAACTGTTACGTAATACTGACAAATTTTAGTAAAAATTAAACAGGATATTAAATTATTTTAAATTGATAAGCTTATCATCGATAGGTTGAAATACCAAAATTTGTTTTTTTATTAACTCGTAACTGTCGAGACTTGTCCCTAAATTTTAATTCCGAAGCCATATTCGCACCTTAATAAATGACGTTAAATCATAACTGACTTCCAGTTTATTGAACTTTTTTACGTCTAAATGGTACCTTTCTATCTAAAATAAGTCTGTGATTTATCTAGTGAAATTATGCTAAGATTTTCGTATCTGACTTAGAAACTATATCAGATTTACATTTAACTTAATAGGTCCAGAAAGTAATGAGTGAATTTGTAGAGTGTAAACTTATAAACATAAGCCTTCTAATAAAATGTACAAATCAATGTAACAATTAATATACACTTATTTAATTCAATAATAGGCAAAATGCAATAAAATATTACATATTTAGTTCGAAATAGTTAAAATGCCATATAAATAATATGTATTTTAAATAAATATTATGAATGTTCTGTCCTTATATATTTTAGAAACTTTGTTGCCATATTTATATATTTATGCTAAAAACTTTAATATTCACTTCACGCCCGAAGTTAATATTCTGACTTTTCTGAGTGTAAAATTTAAATAAGTAACCGTAAAATTAATCTGCATTATAATATTTGAGTTGTTGTTGTTATATTTATTTATAGTTAAACATGCTACATTATTTATTGCAAGTTAAAAATTTAAATTAGCCTTTGAATATTACTGTTAGCCACTTATTCTAGATTCTAGGTTTCACTGTATTACACTATGGGTATTAAATTATCTGTAAAACTAAATTCAAAGTGGTCGCTGGAATGCATGAAAATATTGATTTCTGTTTTATTTTACTATATATCGAAAAAGAAATAACATACGTAAATATATGATTATTATTATAAAGCATAATATTTTGTTTTTAACTGAAGTAAAATTAACTGTATTTTATTTACATCAAGTATACAGTGAAAAGCAATAAATCTTGTGAAATAATATAATTTATAATAATTTGAAGAATGTTTAGAATGTAAGTGGTTTGAAAGATAACCAGTATTGCCAAAGAAATCAAGTTTTGTGATAATAAATTTTCACAAAACAATTAATCTTTTTTAATATTTATTCATCATATATTTAAATGTTGTAAAAACAATATAACGTGTTATTGACATAATATGGTTGTTCACATTTAGCATCGTAATTGTGAAACTTTCCGATTGTGTACAAGAGAAACGTGAATTTCGCATAATCTCTTAGCTCTAGTGAAATACTTATTGATAAAACCTTTGAAGCAGAACAAGAATTTATGACATGTATGAAATATTTTAAATTTCACTCTCCTTTAAACTAGGACATTACATTGGCAGTGTCGCCATGTTAAAAAGAAATACATATATGTACTTTATTTTTTGTCATTTTATTATAATTATTTTATATACGGATTGAAACGTAAATTCAAAAAAGGAATTTAAGGTAGTATAAATTTACATGTCAAAATTGGAAAAATTAAACTATGTAAATTTGACATTTGTAAATTTCTATAATGAAATTAAAATTATATTAACGAACCTATCAACACTTGTAGACAACAGATATCTTTGTTAACAATATTATTCTGGTAGCAAAATCGTAACAGTAAGTCTAAGGTATCGATTTTAGATTGTGAAAAATAATTTTATTGATATGTTCCTTTATGATGTCACCCAGTGATATACATATATTTTTAAAGTTTTATTGAAATGAATGGAATGAGATTATCAGAAAAAAAATTTATTTGTAATATGATAATAACAGTTGACCAGTTGAAGCCATATATTTTTAAATTATAGCCCTTTAATCTTACATAGACGTCTTCAAAACTATAATTAATAGATAATAACAAATGACCAAAGTTGTAGGGCAATATTGCAGCATTTGTATGGCAATAACAGTATATGTTTAGCAAATATTTATTTAATATGAAAATGTGTAAAGTTGAAACAAGAAAACCGCAGAGAAGTAATTCTCTTGAATGCCCCGAAGAGAACAGTGGGACAACATTTTTCAAAATTCGTGGCGGTTCCAGAGAATAAGTCCGAAAAGTTCAAAGTTGAAAATTATTACTTTATTTTCCACATTTTTGATTCTCATATTATAAAGTATTATTCCACAATTTAATACAATCATCAAAAATCAAAATTTTTTCCATAAAACCAAAAACATTTCAGGTTTAGCATTGATTGTATATTTTTGTCTCTTTCATAAACCAGTTGACAGTTACGTTTTTAACGAGTGCACAGCTGATTTTTTTGTATTTTTCAAACCATCATAATTTTTTCCGTGTGCAAGATTTTAAAAAACTATTCTCTTCAGGATATTGAAGAGAATTACCTCTGTGCGACTTTGTCATATTCAAGTTTACGCTCTGTATATAAGTTGTTGATTAAAAAACAATATCACCTAAAGACACTTTCCAGAATCAATTTTTTATAGCAATGAAAATTTCTGTCTGTGCTACATTTAATTGTGTTGTAAGTTTATTAAAAGAATAGATTAACTGACAGTTTGGTGAAAGCAATACCGCTCATCTATTTTTTAATTATACGACTTATCTATTTCAATTTCCTTGTAAATGGTTTTTGTCACTTTCACATTATTGTTTTTTAACCAACAATTTGTTTCAGTATAGAAGGTTGTGAAACCATAAATCGAATGTAATGAAACGACCGTCCAAGCGCAAACATGCTCACATACCTTGTTGAAGTTTTGGGAAAATTATATTTTGTCAATTTTGGTGTCCTAATAGAGTATGAATTAATAAATTTACTTTACTTGATTACCAGATACTTTGTAACAATTACAACTTTAAGATCCCATTAATTTAGTGATAATAATTTTTTTTGTCTATGTACATGTACAAGTATTATATTTCAAATAAACTTTGCTGATATTCATTATTTTTAAATGAACATAAATATAAATATATATATATATATATATATATATATATATATATATATATGTATATATAAATTAGCTTAAGTGTATTTATGAATATTTTTTATCTGAAATCATAAATATTTTAATTTATTTTGTCACGGCTTCATTGGACACCAAAATTAATAAATTACATTTCTAATATTCATTAATTTTTGGATTCACAGAGCTAGTGTTTGCTCCAGAATTTCAATAAAACAAAGGAAATCTTGGACAAATGCTTCCTAAAGCGTGAAAGATTGTAGATAAATATAATAAATGATTTGTAAGTAACGATTTTGAGGACACGAAGAAAATGTCTATTTTTGTCGCGGTCGTGACCAGCTTTTTTTAATTGACATTATTTGTTAAAGAATTAAAAATTTATCTTGTTTTGTTGGCAAATTTCTATAACTAGATCGTTGAATCAATTCCAAGCAAAGGAAATAAATATTATGTCAGATAGTTAGACAGAGCAGGGTATGTATATGTATATATATTTATAAATAAATTGTTATCAAAGAATTAATGACAATTCAAACATACATTATTTAAGTTGCGAAATTTCACATTTCAAATATTTTTTTTTTAATTTTCTCGCTGGCTGTGAATGTTCAAACAATGTTTTCATTTTATATAATATCAATTGTTTCCGTTGTGATGCGTATGATGAATAATAAAATTATATTTATTGGTTTTATCCTCTTTTATTTGTGTCTTTTAATAAAATTAATTATCAATCCATTTTTACATCTACTTTCTAAGTTAATGCTGTGTTTATATATATTACGTATTTATCAAAAAATAGACACAATTTGATTTTTAGGACAGAATTAAACTTTTCTTGTTAGTAAACTGTCAAATTAACTTATTTTTTTTATTGTATGTGAATATTTGTGGCATGTGCAATAGTAGAACATTCAAATAGTTTGTTTTTGATAAATAAATTGAGCTCTTGTGTCCATCTGTGTGTCGAGTTCTTTTTGTACTCGCTATGTGACAGCAAAAAGTAAATAAAAAATCTATTCAGCACATTATAAAATTAACATTCTGCGCTTTAATATGTTCTGCTTTGTTTGTTCAAAAAGTCTTTTATTTTCTTAATTTTGACGTCACAGTAGGGATGAATTTGAATTTTTTGTCACTTATTTAAAAATGATTTTTTTTAACTTAAGAGTTACTCAAAAAAATTTAAAGCATATCAAGAAATATTATTATCACAATAAAGAAAGCATATCAAATAATAGTATTATCTAACTAACAATTATCCACCGCACCTACAGTAATGAGCTATATAAAAGAAAATGGTCAACAAATTCACTTAGTGCCTGTTTTGTAGCTGAAGAGTTCGGACGTGTGGGCTGTTGTCAATTTTTTGCCTAACCTCTCTGTCTAACTGGTAACTCTCTTTCGCACGCTAACTCCATACTCAACAGGTACTACATTTGACGCGTAGTGATATTTTTTTATTTACTTAGAATTTTTTGATTATTGTAAATATCAGTACAAGCTATCTGGGTCATGTACATATAAACATTTATATTGAGCTGCAAGAGGATAAGTTTTAAGCCTACATCAGTATGTCTGTCTGTGGCATTGCATCTCCTGAACTGTAATATATAGAGTTTAATGCGTCTTTTAGAATTCCCTACCCTATGATTTGTTTGTTTTACAGGCTACTTGCAGGATCTCAACAGCCACTGTCGGATATGGCTAAGATCAAAACTGAAGATCACTGTGTTTTTTCCCATTATAATCTTTTCGTCTGTACAACATTGATAGGCAAATTTAGATTTTAAATACCAAAGACAAAAAATATTATAAACTCTCATTACAGATATAATGAAATCTGTAGTATTTATTTAACCTAAAATATTTATTCCACATCAATAGTCTTAATTTAACTTTTATCAGGCATCGATCACATACATAGTTATTTTAAAGCTGAACAAGCCATTTTAGCACTTCTTAAAGTAGCAGAACCGTTATTTTGTCTCATAATTGTGTGGTTAGGTTTATTTAATTCTTGATTTAGTTTCCTCACTCATGTTTCTTCAAAGTCCACTTATGTTGGAGGCCAAAAAAATAGACACAAACGCAAATACGAGGAGACTTTTTCTTTCCAGCAAATTTTGAAAAAGAATGTAAATTTCCAAAAACAAATTATGAAATAAACATAAAAACACATAGCTGTATGTAATTTTGGACAACGCTTGTTTTTGTTTCAGATCTGGAACCGTTAAACAATGACGACGATCACCGTCTAGAAATTGAATTTGAAAAGAATATTAACAATTGTGTCGATCCCTTTTCTCTAGAAAGACGTAGAATTATAACTGTTGGGCACTTTCTAAAAAGTTTAGGGAGGATTGCTAAGCAGAATGCTAAATCGTTTGGATGCAGATATGTAAATCTAAAATGAATTGCGAGAAAAGGTTTCATATCGAAATTGTTTTTTAAATGTGAACTATGCGATGCTGAGTTTGTTATAAGGACAGAAGATTCTACTTGCGATATAAATCACGATATTATCACCGGTATTATGAGTATTGGCAGTGGATATATCAAAATGCCATGTATGTTGAAAGGCTTTTACAAAAAACTAGCCAAACAGTGTACAAATGGTTCAATAAGACAGCTGTTGAGGAAATGCATAAAGCCGAGTCCAGGAGGCAGAATATGCTAAAGAGATTGAAAGCAGAGACAGAGACGGTACACCTAAAATCAACATCATAGCCGATGGTTGCTGGTCCAAAAGATCGTATTGAAATAATTATACAACTGCATCTGGTGCAGCAGCAATAATCGGTGCATATACAGGTAAAATCCTATACCTTGGTGTAAAAAATAAATATTGTATGGTATGCGCAAAAGCTGAGAACAAAATATGTTCCAAATGATCACACATGCAACACGAATTTTAGGGGTAGCGAAGAAAACATGAAGAGAATCCCCAAAATGAAAAAATTAAACTTCATGCAGATATTTTAAATGTCCATGCTTTTGGTGACCATTCAAATTGCGACGATGATATATGCCCTGAAAGAGACAGACTTGACGGACGAAAAACGGTATACAAAAGAACCTTTCGAAAAAAGTACCGTAGCCATAAAGATGACCCAGATTATGGTCAGAAGGCATAAAGAGCAGACATGGATGATCAAGATTATCAATTGTTAAAAGATGTATTTCTAAAACAAATGGAACTGTCAGACCAGAAAAGAGATGATATCCAGAAACTAACAATTCAACAAAATTACAGCCAAGAATGGAAAACATAGGAAAAACAGATTAACAGTGTCTGTATTTGGAAGGATTTGTGAAAAGAAGGAAAACATCACTTGTGCTTCTCTAGTAAAATCAATTGTGAATCCCAAAAACATTACGAATGTTCCATCTATTCCGTATGGCAGGAATAATGAAGAGAGAGACTTGACTCAGTTATCTTTGCAGGAACAAATAACGTTTAGCCGCTACGGATTTTTGTTACACAAAACACTTGTTTGTCTGTGTATATCCTGATGGTATATACACAGCAAAGAAGGCAAAAGGGGACTTGTGGAAGTAAAATATCCATATTAGAAATATAATGTAAAAAAACACCATATCAATTGACAAAAATCACGCTTATTATTTTCAAATACAAGGACAATTCAGTATTACAGAAATGGTTATGTGTTTATTTGCCATGTTGACGGGAGAAGAGCACTTGATGAGAGTCGAGTACATAAAGAGGAATGTGACATTCTGGGATAACAAAATGGTTGGCCCTTTGAATAAATTTCACTTCAACTGTATGTTGTCTGAATTAATTGATTCTCATCTTGAACGCTCAATGCCAATAAAAAACCTGCATATATACTTGAAGCAATTGCGAAAAAATCCTTTTGTATGAGGTTGATAAAATAGTATAAAAATACTAAAATAACTAACTAAACCTATGGGAAATCAATTGCTTGTATAACTTGTTGTATTTAGTGGCTTTTTACTCGACAGCGCAGGAAGGTAATGCTTTTGACTACTATACATGTCTTACTGTCTGCGAGTTTCTTTATTAACACATAGCACAATAATAACCGAATGAATATCAATAGAATTTCAATAAAGATATTAACAGATTTATTTTGAATTTGTAAATGTCACAACGTATATAATTGGAAAAAACAAATTTGAGTGGAGTGTCGTTTTCAAAATATATAACTTACTAGGTGTGAAGTAAATAAACAATGTAAAGGTCATATGAGATTATTCGCAAAAAAATACAGTGACAATGTTATTTTGTTTTATAGAACTTTCTGCATTACTTCTATTATAGTCAAATTTTTTTCTACTAATGCTTAATAAAGAGAATTTGACAAGAATTATTTTTCATGCTAATAATCATATCAATTTAAAGATTTTGTATGTAACTATTTTTTAATTATTTTTAGAAATTTTACCTCTGAAAGAAAAAATTTTACCTGTTTAGAACCTTTATCTCTGAAGGCGTCTTCATCAAAGACATCTATCTCACTAGCTTCCTTTTCCGATACACCAGAAGATCTTTGATTTAATTGTATTTGAAATGTAATCAAATAATTTGAGTAAATTTAATAAACTTACTAATACGGGCTCGAAGCTCAATTAATTGTTTTATTTTAGTTTATTCGCTCAAAGCCCAATTAATTGTTTTATTTTAGTTTACTATATCTGCAACATTACGTAAAGAATGGAAATATAACAGCAAACATAAAACGTATTAGAGCAAGAGCCAGCGAGCGCCAGACCCTCGTTATTTTATAAAAGCTTAAAGTTTCTCTGTGCATGTCCCCAACACAGGTAAGAACGACCAGCGACTATGGAGTTTGGATCGTGGTTACTTGAGCAGGTAATAGGTAGCAAAGGTGTATAAAATAGTATATTAAATTCGTTAAAGTATAAAGCTAAGTTTTTTCATATTTTCTTTGGAATAATATAAAAAATCATATCATACATTGCCGGACACTAAGTACGGTTGCAACCCCCTGCCTGCAAAATGTTGAAATTTTTGACCCAATATTAGTGAAAATAATGACTCAACAAAAGAAGCAAATATTTTTACCGAAACTAATGGTAGCACTAATA
This sequence comes from Druceiella hillmani, assembly GCA_039881145.1. Taxonomy (NCBI): domain Eukaryota; kingdom Metazoa; phylum Arthropoda; class Insecta; order Lepidoptera; family Hepialidae; genus Druceiella; species Druceiella hillmani. The sequence continues at coordinate 92,560,922 of JAYKKI010000001.1, forward strand.
TATATCAAGTTGTTTGTATATTTTGTGATAGAAAACATAAAAAAAAACGATCGAAAATGCTTCCACTTCATGAAGCCGACACCAACCAATTAAAATCTAGTATAATACCCAACATCAAAGATATAGAAGAGTATAAAAATTTATTAACAAAATTGAAAAATTTTATTAGTATATTTACATGAACTCTATATGGATTCATTGGAGAAAATTCTTGATGAAAATTCCTTAAAAATAATCACTACTTTTACGGCACACCACCTAGAAGAAAAAATTACAAAAACATTTTCAAAAGTTATTAAATTTTTTACTATTCACAATAAAAAAATTATAGCTCCCAATTATTTACAATCAATAGACGATACTGTATTTGACAATTTACAATCAGAAAATATTTTGCAAAAAGCCGCATTAATTTTAAGAAAATCAATACTACAAATGGAAAAGAAAAAGTTACCGAATCAAAATATTAGCACAGAATTTAATTTCAGGTGAAGTTTCGATACCACAACAATTACAGGACTTTTACTTTACTCTTCTTGGTGGATGTAGATAAAAACGAAAAAAAAGCTTTAAATGTGCTTGTCAAGTTCGTTCTTTTTCTCAAGATGTAATTTTTGGAGTCCATAATGGTCAAGTGAAAACGTCAAAGCATATCATGTTAGGTATGACTTTAAAAAGACATCATTAATAGATATGGACACTGTATTAGTTACCAAGGCATTGAGGAACTTGAGACTGAAACAACATATACTTCTATTAAGCGAACTTGTTTATTCTCAGAAAAGATAAAAAAAAACCTGAACTTTTTACTGGTGTAGCATTTGATAATTTTGACCGTTTTGTGGAAACTACAAACGGGAAAGATACGTTACAAAAAAACATCGACTCACAAACAACCGAAGGATCTGAAATAACTGAAGAACCTGAAATGTTTGAAGTGCCAGTTTCAAATAATGAAAACAATTCACCACATAAAAGAAAAAAAGAAGAAGAACTTTTGAAGCAATATATACAGAAGAGACTCCGTATCCGAAAAAACCAAAACTTATGAGTAATTTACAATTACGGCTGATGATATGGAAAATATACACTGTAAAAACTCGCAATCACATACTGAAATAGACTATATATGGATGATTAGTCATGCTTTGGAATTACCTGATATTGTTATGTGGGTTAGTTTCAATAGCCGGATTTATAACAGTGATAGTCCACAACAACTTATTTCTTATTTAACACCAATCAACGCATCAACAACCAGTACATCCATAGTTCTAGAAACTATGGAACAAAGTAAAAAAATAGCTGAAGATTTACATCAACCTTACATACAGGTTACATACGATCTTGCGATAGCTAAAGTAGCATTTCAAATACAAGCTACGGAAAAACCTAAATTTGATAATTAATTCATACATTTAGGACCATTATGATGGCTTATTTTAAAGCGATCGGTAAGGTAATAAGTGACTGTGGGTTAACAAATGTAATGGTTGAGAGTAGTTTGTTGGCAAACGGGTCTGTAAATGGCTTTCTGGATGGGAAACACTTCAACCGCTGCAAAAGATTACATCCCTTGGTAGCGTTAGGGTTGGAAATACTACATTTTAAAGCATTTTTACAACATGATAATACAACTTTTACTGATGATATGATAGAGGAAGTGACAAGACTGCAAAACTGTGAAGTATCATCTTTTAATATAGAAAATGAACAACTAAAGGAATTGATGAATAATTATGCTATTTACAAGCAACAATGTCTCAAGATCAATGTCTCAACTCTCTGAGCGCAGTAAAACTTCACAATTTTATTTGATTTACATCAGTCTTATTCATCATTACTTCAATCTATCACGGAGCATTCGTACTGGAAACTTCGAACTTTTTATATCAGTATTGCCTAAAATTACAAATATATTTTTTATATGCAACCAACAAAATTATGCACGGTGGAGTATAAAATATTATGATAACTTGCTGAAAGCTGCAGAAACTCCTGATTTATCAGTATACATTCATTACCTTTAAAATTGGGGCAGGTTTTTAAGATTAATCTAACTATCATGAAATTTTGATTTAAACAAGGTTGCTTTGGCATCAAAAGGGCAAACAAATCATTTTCAAGACAATCTATTGACCTGGTATTAGAACAAATTATAAACGCAGATGCGGCTAGAAGGTTGACAGGTATTATACACTTCACGAATTCAATTTCGGCACGTCAACGATGGGCCCGAAACCACGATGTTATTATTGTTATCTACAATAATAAATCAAGTTTATGTGGAACTAGGGCTACAAACTCACCAAGATGTTTTAGCAGAATTGAACCTCCATAATATTAGGAAACATAATAAACAATTAAAACAATTTATTACCACCTTCGATCGTTTTATAAATCCTTTTAGTTTAGAAGTGCCGAAAGACCAATTAATTAATATTTCATCTGGAAAATCTGCATCACCACCAGTAGAGGCATTCCTTCTAAATATTAAAAAAAATGGAGATTCTCTTCGTAAAACATTTGTTTCTGAATGCCTATTAGATATTAACAGATTTGAAAAAACCCTAAAGAAAACGCCAATTGACAATTTTTCCAAAGATTACGAAATAGAGAAAAAAGTTCGAGTAGGTGGAAAAATTCAAGAAATTAAAATCCAAAGGGATTTATTCGAACGTATGCTGGGGATTTCGATGGACTACAAAGTAGACATTTCAAAGATTTTGTCTTATCAAATTACCTCAGTGTCCATGTGCCATTTGGATGGCACTATTTGCAAGACCGATAAATCTGCTTTGATGAAATGCTTAGAGAAAGAGGTCCAGCATGAGCAGCCACGCTATATAGATGTACTGATTATTGATGGTTTTTTCCTATTCCATACAATGAAAAATGTTCCAAAAACATTTCGAAATATTTAAAAAAAATGTTGCAAATGGTACACAACTACAAGCATTGTGAAATGACGTGATTTTTGATCAGTACTTCACACCATCGATCAAAGATTACGAGCATTCTAAACGGTTTGAATCCGCACAATTATAGTATACTATAGCTGGGCCTGAGCAAGTTCGACCAAGTGATTTCACCAAAGAATTAAAAAATTCAAATTTTAAAGAAGCTCTTGTTGATTTCTTCATTTTACATTGGGCTAATGATGAAATGGTGCCGTTTATTGGAAACAAAATCATTAACATAAACTTCAGAAAATGTCATTCTTTGTAAATAATTCCAAGAATGTTGTGTCCAGTGTTGATGAAGAGTTACCATGCCCAGAACATGAGGAAGCAGACATTAAGTTAGTATACCATGCGTGTAACATCAACTACCAAGCAAATATAGTGGTAAGAAGTGTAGATACTGATATTGCTGCTATAATGCTTGGTCATATGCATCACCTTCAAAATCAATCAGTTGTTTGGATGCTTACAGGTACAGGAAATAATTTAAGCTATGTGGATCTAACCAAAATACACGCAGTATTAGGAGATACTATTTGTTTTACCCGGATACCACGCATACACAGGATGTGATTATAATCCTGCATTCTTCAGAAAAGGTAAATTGAAGCCTTATAAAATATTAAAAAAAAGTCAAGAATACCAAGAAGCTTTCATGAAGTTCGGCAACAGCGAATTATTTGAAAATAACAACGAACAACAAAATATATTTAATATTGTTCAGGAATTTATATGCACCATATATAATGTCAGTAATATAATTGATGTTGATGCTGCTCGACTTCAAATGTTCATCAATTCTTATACGGTCGCTGATGTGAACGAAGCTTTTGACCGAAAGAAATTGTGAAATTTCGATGCCAGTAGTCTACCACCTTGTAAAAGCGAGCTTTTACAGCAATTTCTTCGAGCAAATTATATGTTCTATTTGGAATAATGCTCATCTGAAACATCCAACCATTTATCAACCAGACAATAACTGTTGGGAAAAAGAAGGTGATCATTACCATTTTAAATGGTTTAAAGGGGATCAGCTGCCAAATTATGTCAGTGATTCTATAAAAACTCAATCAGGTATGTAATTATTTGGTCTAAGTATTGTACGTAATTTTGTAATTATTCATAATTGTATAAACTTGATTAAATTCATCAATCAAAAATCAAAAATTTATGGTGAAGGCGACATTGATAACGAACAAGTCACGGATTGGAGCAATAGTGATGATGATATTGAAGATATTGACGACAACGACGAAAATAATGATCTATAAATATTTTTTAATATGAAACAATACTATTTTTCAACGTTATAATAATAGAATAACATTTTTTATGTTTTTTATATGGTCGCTATAAACATAATAAAACTATTCCTCATTATATTAAATTTCTTTATATTAAAACTATTGTTCCCTCCTATAGTAATAAACAATTGAATTAAAATAAACTATCAAAAATTTCAGATTAATTCATTAGATTTTATTTTATTTTTTTTATAGATATGAAAATTTCACTGAATAATTTTTAAAAATGTATTTTTAGTCATAACTATTTGAAATCTGACTATCATGAAGTTTTCCTATAAATCCAAAAAACACCATTCAACATCTAATATAATATAATATATGAATAAAGTAAAATATATATATATAAATAAAAATATATAAACATAGATAATAAGGCAGATAGTGTGCAGTTAAAGATCGCAGTAGACGAAACTCACTATCTCACTCATATCGATGTGAGTATATATTGCCTCCCGCTCGCACCTACAATAAACTTTCAATGCGTCTAGCAAGATGTAAAAACCATTAAAACTGTCCGGTTATTGAAGTATTATTTTTTTGATAGCTCCCCAAATAACATATATAAAATTCGGTTTTTATACTATAACGAAAGTATAATTATAATTTATTAAATTTCAGGGGTGACTGGCAGGGGGTTGCAACCGTACTTAGTGTCCGGCAATGTATGACATGATTTTTTATATTATTCCAAAGAAAAAATTAAGCTTTATACTTTAACGACTTTAATATACTATTTTATACACCTTTGCTACCTATTACCTGCTCAAGTAACCACGATCCAAACTCCATAGTCGCTGATCGTTCTTACTTGTGTTGGGGACATGCGCAAAGAAACTTTCAGCTTTTATAAAATAACAAAGGTCTGGTGCTCGCGGGCTCTTGGGCTATATCTTCATCGTTACATAAGAAACGAGTTCTCGAACTATTAATTCTATTGTTAATATCGTATTATTCCTATGCTGCATCGACAAAGAGCACAGCACTACCTCAGCTATATTTTAAGTAAGTATTTAAATAAATTCGAAATCTATTAAATAAAATGCCAGAAATAATAGTAGTAGAGCAACTTTCACGTCTGAGCCTGGTTTAATTTACGTGGGTCGCGATGACAGTGGGGAGCTCCCTCTGCACGTGTTCACGTGAAATCAAATCTTATGCTTTGCACAGATAGACTGGGGCCTTAAGGGGCCATACACAAGTTATGCCACTATAGGCATAATTAGAGATGATAAATCGACAGAACCTTTCTGTCGCAACACATGTCTATACATTATATATCATTAGAAAGATACATTACCTTTAAAATTGGGGCAGGTTTTTAGAAAAAACATCTATTATTATAGTTATGAGTCATTAAGGCTGAGAAGAATCACGAAATAGGCTTTTCAGATAACTAATCTCAAATATTACACTATTTTGTAAAAAAAAATTATATTTACTAATCATAAATATAATTAACCTTTAAATTGAGTTGCACCATACCTTTTATATTTAATTCATAAATACAAATTGAAATCACCTAAAATTACACTCTAAACTCTCATTTAATAATATATGAAAACATCAAACGAAATTGATATAAAACATTTGCCATAATCCATAACTAGTCAGTCGAGCTCTAACTCTTGTATAAGGAGGTTTAAAGCGGAAGTTCTGATATTCATTAGGCATTTGTAATTTATACATTATATATGATTCTTTTTTACTAAGACCCCACATCCTTGGTCATAGTATTATTTAAGTGAAGTAACATTTTTTTCATATTTTTTGTACCTAGAGACTTATGTAATAAAATTGACATTAATTGTTTATGTAGTATATAAACATAAATTTACATAAAGTTTTATCAATACCTTGCCTATATCTGTAAATTGCTTAGATTATCATTTTTGATATTATGGAAAGAATTCTATGTTTACTTACAAACTTTTAGGATTTTGTATTTAATTTCATATTATTTTTTTTTACGTAAAAAGAACTAACTGTTCAATGATAAAAACTAAGATGAGGAAATATTAAACCTACATATATAAAATACGAAGTAATGACTAAATCAAATTCCATTTTAAATTTCTTCTCTTTTTGCTTTAGCTTAGTAGACTTTAAGTAAATTATTTTAATATGGTTTCAAATCGAATAAATATATTAGACTCTTTGAAAACTAAAGTATTATTAAAAAAATCCCTAACTATAATGATTGAGTTTCAAAACATTGATGTAATGTAAGCATAAAATACAAACTGGTATGTTTTTGGGTATAATTTAAAAATTACTAAAATGGGAATTATTTTTATTCGGAGGAAATTTGTTTCAGGAGAATATGAGGAGAAATTTCCAAAAATTGTTCTCAATCTATTGACACAATTTTTATGCGTCATTCCTGATTTTATATACTATATTGGACTTTAATGTTTCCTTCTGCCCATTCAATATAAAATGGGAGTTGCAATCTCGCATCACTATCTGAATTGATGGACACTTAGAAATAGTAGATCTCTATTTTTATGATGCTTCTTACAGTGGAATTGTCTCGTGTTCAAAAATTGTAGTTAGTAGTAATCGAGTCTGTAAATTATTGGCTGATAAACTGCCCCGTTAAATCATGGAATGTAATTTACACATATCAATGACATATTAAACTACTCCAGTAGATATATGTTTTTATTATTTTAGGATGTTGCGCAGTGGCGTAACGACACAATGTGGGGCCATTGGCAAATTTTTAGACTGCGGCCCTCAAAGAATTAAGCTCCTCGTTATTTTACTTTCAGTATGTTGTAGAACCTCATTTACAGCTCATGTGTCCGTGCAATCAAGTACAATTATGACATAATACATAAGTGCATATAACATAAGTGTTACAGTCATAAAAGGAAATATTTAACAAAAATTTAAATTGTTTTTTGGGCTTTCATTTGGGCAAAATTCTCAATTACTTCATCAAAGTCATCATTCAGGCCAAAAAATGTTCAATTGACAGTATTGCTAAATTGTGCAACCTTTCTTGTCCCACAGAATTCCTAAAATATTAATTTTAATTTTGAAAACGATCGTTCAGTACCAGTAGTAGTGATGGAAATTGTCAAAAATAACATTAAAGCGGTACACACTTCAGGGAAGCTTGAAGACATAAAATAGTTTTTTATAATCAATAAATCTGTGAGTTCCTTTATAGAGGTAAATTTTTCTACCTCATGCCTAAAACTTGACTGAAAGCTGAGAATTTCTTTTGTAAATATAACAGATATATCTTAAGACATATCTTTTTTGTACAAATCAACAAACTCTTTTGTCTTGTCTAATAAGTTTGCGTCATTTAAATTTTACAAGGATGTAGTATCACATGTAGATACTAAAATTGGGCACCCATATCGACGATGCGAAATGTCAACTGATTTATGATAAAGTCTAATACACGATAAAATATGTTCACTCAAAACAAACTTTCAGGGTCTTGCAAATGATCATCTTCGCAAATTTCATCGAAATAGCGTTTCACTGAGGGTAATATTTTTGCATTTATAGATTTTATAATTTCGATTAATACAGCGAAGACCGTCTGATCCATTGCAGCGTGGAAACCTAAAAATTACTCTTTCATAACAAGAGATTTGGGTGCCTCATTGTCATCATTTTCAATTACACAGTAAAGATAGAGTACACACAGTCTATTTTTGATATATCTTGAGTTGTATGAAATGTGATGAATAAAATGGTGCATCCACTATTTCTTTTACTAATAAAGATTTAACTTTTATTGAAAGAAGAGCAATAAGCTCATTTTGCATTTTTGGACTTTGAAATCTTTTTTGACCTTTGGTTTGTATAATAACTCTTGTAAAACAGGATCATATTTTAGTAATAACTCAACAATATTCAGATAATTGCCACTTGGTTCGTTGTTATCTATTTTTTCTGTATGTCTATGGAGAGCTAAATTTCTCATAGGCTCTTTGATGTAACTCTCACTCTTGTGAGAATTACATCAAAGAGCCTTTTCAGTTCTTAATACCAAAAAGATTTTTTTTTAAAAATGGACTTTTGTTCTTCATCTTCATCATAGAGTACTGTGTATCTGCCACGTTTGTATACAAAACACGAGGGTAAATGCGTTTTAGAGGTTTTGTGTTTTTCTTAAGCCCCTACAATACGCCTTTAGTCACTACAACGCCTTTAGTCACTACAATCTAAATATTTTGTCATTGTTTTGATGATGTGAATAACCAGCATGGCTATATTGAAGCAATGCCAAATAATACAACCATTTGCGTTCTAATTTAACACCAGATTTAGAATCTAATAATATTTCTCCGAAAACCATTTTTTCTCTTCATCTTTTAAAAAGAGGCCTTTTGGTTTACAGTGTCCATTTTCAATCACAAAGCGTCTAACTGGATCATTTACTTCTTTAAAATTACACTTATCAGTTATCTAAGATGAATTTTTTATTTGTTCCAGGTCAAATAACAACACTTCACTTTGATTTAGTGCATTTCTGGTACATAGTTGCTCTGGATAATCACTATAATCGCTCATTGCAATATTGCTACTTTTAGTCACATTAATATTTTTCTTCTTATCGGACTGTTGATTTGAAAGTTCATCGAAGAGTCAAGTAGTCTGAAAGAACTCACTTATGTTTGATAGCTTTTTGCGTTTTTTACTACCAAATAGATATAATACTTTTAACAAACTATAATAAAATTAATTTAAATTACTCACTAGATTCAATTAACATGCGCATAATACATATTTTTGTTGTAAAATACAAGACAGAAAGAGCGTGAGAAATCCCCTTGCTGTGAAACAGAGTATTGCCAGATTCTAGCCGCTAACCAAGAATGATACTTTTTTTTACGAATATGTTCATGTATTTGATAATGTAGTTTAACGAGGTATAGTCCAAAAGTTTCCAGTCTGGATCATAAAAACAAGAGCAAAATTTCAAATAACAATTTTTATTTTTCAATTTCATTTCAATACGCTTTTCGCAACGTTTCACATACATTTCTATATCCTTAAAAAATAGTCTGAATTTTCATTCTCGAAATACGCCAAAACCGCTAACTTAACTTCATCATCAGTGTTAATTTCTTCCCTCTCAAGTCCAATTTTAATTTTAAGAATATATAATAGTCGCTTGGAGCCACGTTGGGACTATACGGTTGATGTTCCAGTTCTGTACCGTTGATGATTCAGTTCTGTAAAATCATATACCTTAACGGCAGTCTTAGAAATACCTGATGTGTGAACTATTGCATTGAAAAAATCAACACTCCTCGCAATAGTTATTCTTTAATAGCATCTCGTAATTAATATAAAAGCCAAATGTAGTAATAGATCATTACTATTGCATTCCATTCTTTAAAATCTATCAATAAAATTCCTCCATAATCCCAAAAAATTGAGGCTATAATCTTTTTCTGATATTGTGTCACCTTTGCTTTTTTGGTTGTGGTGGGTCCCCTTTCCTTTGACTCTTTTAGATAGTGAAAGGTGATAACCGACTATGTTTTCATGGTTGGTTTCATCACCTGTAACAATTGAATCCCAAACTTCTTTCTGTCAACCTTCACAGAGGGATAAATATTGAGTAGAGCACCTCACACATTCTTGTTTCTGAACAGTGGAAAGAAGTTTGAGGACCAACCGTGCACTGACCTTATTCATACCCAAATTTTCATGTAGGATTCTAATTACTCTTGTTTTTGAAAGACCAGTCTATCTTTCAGTACTATTTCCTCCACTAATTCAATATTATCTTCCGTGATGACCTCAGATGGTCATCTTGGATGTGGTTCATCTTTGATTTATTCTTTTCCTAAACAAAACTGTTTCGCTCATTCTTTTACAGTGGAATATAAAGTTGAAGAGTACCCATATACACCATTTTGGATGTTTGTTTTATTTCTGACAACGTCTTCCCTTTCTTTGTTAATCATAGCACCATACTTGATTTTACATATTTAAATTTTTAAGTCGACAGTTTCACTTTATTAACCAATTGATGCAATTTTTTTATAGGTAGATATAGAATAGATCACTGATAGAATGACATTAATAAATGTGTATCGCCGATCAATCTAAAGTGGACAGGCCGGAAACTTTTGGACCTTAACTCGTATATCAATGGTGGATATACGTGATCGAAGGATAATATATTTTTCTTTTGTTCTATCATTATAACATATTTTTCTTCTTTATTGCCCTATAAATCTACTACAAGAGATATATGTTTTTATTCTCCCAGGCTGCGGGGTCCATCCGATCTGTATATCCACGGTGGATATATGTGGTCGAAGACTAATAAATTTTTCTTTCAACCAGCCTAAATTAATATCTGTGTACGGAGGCATGAATTGCAGATTAGACTCGCATCTCTGTTATTTGTGATATAGCGAAAAGCTCTCTAATTTTAAATGCCTTCTATATAGAACATACTTTAATTTGAAAAGTTCATATGATTGTAACGAAAGAATAAATGTCAACCAAACAGCAGTTTCAGGTTTTATTTTTATTGGCATCGGTTTTAATAATTCCATATCAGACACTTTGAATATTCCACAGATATCTTGGCAGCTTTACATCTTCATAATCACAATCATATCTTTTTTACATGATTTTTAATTTTTTGTAACAAAAGATTTGCGTAATAAAATTAGTCTTCTGTATGTACCTTGTCTCAAAAAAGTTAAACTTTGATTACACTTATATATAGTATATGTAATCTGTAAAACAAATGTATATTAAGTCTGGTCTACAATTTGCTTATATCTGTAAATTGTTTTTATTATTTTTGGTATTATGGGATGAATTCTATGTTTGCTAGTGAATTTTTAAGGAAGCTATGTATTCACAATTTTTAGACTACAGGTTTTTATGATTTTATATTTAATTTCGTATCAATTTTTGTACCATAAAAAAGAAATTAATAGCTCATCAATGAAAGTCAAGATGTGAAATATAACCTTTGTAACCTTCCTGGTCGACATGTACTCAAAAGTTTTACCCTACATTAAACAGTCTTCAGTAAATCGATATATGCTTCGATATTAATTGGTTCAACCTGCACTGCTGAACTAATTTTGTTTTTGCTGTCTTCGCTTGTTTCACATAAATGATTTTTAAGCAATTTTTAAATCACTTGCCAAGGGAACTATTGTTACCTTCTTCCACTTGTTATGATTTAAATCATCGCAAGCATCGCTTGAAACATCAGATTTCCAATTTGCTTCAATCTAGTGTATTAAAGTTTTTAAATCAGCCTCTATTGTCACGACTTCTAAATTTGAGTCTCCTTTAAACTGTGCATTATTGCTATATTACAGCACTGTTTAATGTATGTGCTTATGTTTATGACTAGTGAAGAAGCACCATAGTATTCGTTATTAAAATGAGAAACATTTTTAGAGGCAGTGAATTAAATCATAATTTTGCGGTTTAAGAGAATCTGTCAAATCTTTTATAGAAGGCTAAGTTCTTTCAACTCTTTGAGTATCTTGGCCAATTCCCGCATCTTTGCACAAATTAAAATATCCTTTTTTGCTTCCATTGATACACGGTCTGGTTTCATTTAGGAAACACTTTTTTCTATTTTTACATCAGTAGTTGTGGATGTTGGGTCACATTTCTTTTTGTGTTTCCATAGTTGTTTCCTTGAATAAAATCCCAAGCACTTTTGGCAAGGCAAGTAGTTGGATATTTGACCATACTTTGTTTTTTTGGAGGTTTTACACATTTTGATATATTAGTGACTTAGACTTAGTTACGATAAATGCCATGCAGCTGAACATGCCATGTCATTTCAACATAATTTCAGAAAATATTTATTATATTGTATTCTTCAAAGATTCAAATTTATATTGGTGTAGTTTTTATCAATTAATATTTATTATACGTAAGAAATATTTGCCCATATTTCAAGCTCAAATTCTGAAAAAATGAAAATAGATTTTTTTTTCTAGTTTACCAAATGAAAAGTTAAGGTGTTGTACATTATCGTTTAACAAGAACATGTATTAGTTATTATATAATTTATTAAAATGGTTTACTAATTAGAATCGATAGGTTAAGTGAAAGAAGTCCAAAATATTGACCCTCATTGCCGTTAATTTGGTATAAAAGGTGATTTTAAAAAATCAAATTTTTATTTATGATATTTATGATAAACAAGCTGATATGAACTATATGCCTTACAAATGATAAACCCATCGTGTTTTGGTTCGTTTGATTTGTCTTCACAAAAACTATAAATTTGTGTGGTACCCAGAGTCTGATGACAAACGAAATAAGTTTAAATGATTAAAGACAAAAATTTATAAAATAATAAATATAATAAAATTTTTTAATACACGTTTTTATTAAAAAACTGACTTAAAAAATAAACTTTAATAAAATTTATCATACTATACATTTTAAAAGCTCGAGGCACTGAAGTATTAGTAATCTTTCTAACAGATGGCGCCTCAAGCTTTTAAAATGTTTAGTAATAGTATGATATATTTTACTTAAATTTATTTTTTACTTTTTAGGTCAGTTTTAATAAAAGTTTGTGTTAATTTTTTTTTACTTTCATTTAATTAATCGAATGTTCATTTTCACCGGCCTCTCTGGTCCAGTGGTTTGTATTCCAGAATACTAAACCGAAGGATTGCAGGTTTGAATCCTGTACGAAAATGTGGGTGTGTTAAGCACGAGCCTTTATACCAAAGGCATGGATGTTTATATGTATTTCAGTATGTTTATCTGTTGTCTAGTCACCATAGTATAAGTATTAGCTTAGTTTGAGATAATAAAAAAAATGTCGCAAAATTTTAGGACATTTTAAAATATTTATATATGTCAGAATGCAGTAAGATCGAAGTCCCAACTGGAGAAGAATGGGTACAAATAAGCTAATATATAACAGTACTTAAGTGTTTTTATCAAGCCACACTTGGTATTTCAAGTGACTTTCATCAATATCTTTTATCAATGGTATTACATTGATTGTTAAGCTTAATTCAAATATGATTAAAGATGGAAATTCTGATAAAGTAAAACCGTTCAAGACCCAGTTGCGCAAATCTGTAAACAGAAGATTTTTCTACACAAAATATACCACATATTTCTTGATTGTTACTTTAATAGATCCACATTTTAAAATGAAGTATTTGTAGAGCGATGAAACGGAAAACATGAAGACCAATATATTATCATTTCCACGACAGAATGAGCCTCCGTCAAGTCAAATAACTTGTATGGACATAGATGTTGATGAGCTTAAACCTTCCTATTCAACATCAAGTCCAGCTATCGCAAATGAATCTTCGATAAATGATGATGATTTATGGGATACGCATGATAAACCTGCATTATCTCTCACAAGTATTAACGAGTTGGATTTGGAACGTCATCATCCTCCTTTTGAAGAACATCTAACTAATATGTTTTATCTAATATATTTTTTAAAAGAACGTTTGCTTTTGAGGAATGCTGACATTTATGAATATTGGGCTTCTAGTCCATACACTTGTTTACAGCCAATTGCACTTAAATACTTATCTGCTTCTCTTACTAGTGTTCCTAATGAAAAATTCTTAAGCGCTACGGAACAAATATATGTGGACAGGTGATCTAACTTGATTTGTGAAAACGTAGATAAATTGATTGGTGAAAACGTACCCAGAGTCTGATGATGAACTAAATAAGTTGAAATGATTAAAGACTAAAATGTAAAAAATAACAAAAGTAATATATATTTTTAATACAAGCTTTTATTAAAAATGTTATTTGTTATTTTTAGCTTACACCATAAGACTGTTTAACTTTGATTTTTTAATAAGAAACTTTTTAATTTACCTGATAGATATCAAAACGCTAATGAGAATTCAAGACTCCTTTGGCTATTATTGTTTGATTTTTTCCAACAGCAATCAATATAGTTTTACTCGTAAATAAAAAGTTCTCAAAATTTGTACTTATAATTATTAATATAATTATAACTGCGAACTTTACTTAATGTGATCTAATAATAAGTACAATGTTTATAACTTGTTCTTGGTAAAGCAGTCTTTACGTGATTATTTATAATTATTAATATAATTATAACTGCGAACTTTACTTAATGTGATCTAATTATAAGTACAATGTTTATAACTTGTTCTTGGTAAAGCAGTCTTTACATGGTTATTTATAATTATTAATATAATTATAACCGTGAACTTCACTTTATGTGATCTAATAATAAGTTCGATGATTGTAACTTGTTCTTGGTAAAGCAGTCTTTACGTGGTTATTTATAATTATTAATTATTGTAATTGTTACTTTTATTTTATTTTAATTTTGCTCAACTTTCCAAAAGTGTGCATTTAATTGACCAAATTTTAAAAAGAGTTTATTTCCTAGTCTAATTTCACACTAGTTGAAAAAACCTGAGACTGATTGATATGATTGTAATTGTTAAATTACTTTTAATTAAATAAATAAATATTGTAATTGACATTATTTCGAAGTGTTATTATTTTTGATAAGTTGTAATGTAATTTTAATCATCTTGTTAAGTTCTTTATATACAGCCAACTTAAACTTTTAATTTAAAATGTTTAAAAAATCATTATATTATTAGTTTTTAGCCAATTTTAAACTGAATTTCTTAGGATTATTAAACCTTCGGCCGGAGCCGAAGGTTTGATAAGTTACAATGTAATTTTAATCGTCTTGCCAACTTCTTTATATACAGCCAACATAAACTTTTAATTTAAAATTTTTAAAAAAATCATTATTTTATTGGCTTTTAGCCAATCTTAAACTGAATTTCTTAGGATTATTAAACCTTCGTCTTCGGCTGAAGGTTGTGGCGATAGCCAATTAATCGGCTTCGGTTTCGGCCTGAAATCACCCTTCGATCGGACACTAGGCAAATGCCAAAAGCTTGGTGATAAAATACTCCTCAAGTATGGGCGGCGTAATTCCGTCTATATCGATTTGTAACTATATTACAAATCGATATAGACTTACGATCGCAGGAGACATGCAATAAATGTTAATTGTTTCTTATTATTAGGATATCACTGCTCATATCCTTTATTACAGCTAAAATTGACGGGAATTCCTATCATTTATAAATGTGACATTTTTAATTAAATACAGTGTTTCATTTTTCTTCATACTACCATAAATATTTATGGCTTCAGGCTTAGGACTGGTAACTAAATTATTCATTCGGCATAATCATTTAGATAGCGTATTTAAAAATGAATCACGTTATTTACAATAATTACCTTTAATTTAAAAAATAGATCACGTTATTAAAACAATTTTTTTTTATTTTAGCTTAATTATTTTTTAAATAATATAGTGAGATGTTCGGAACAAACAACTTGTTCCGTTGGATATTTTCTATTCAAATATTTCCTTAAATTAGATGTAGCTGGTATGAATGACAATTTAGTTTTATAAATATTGAAAGAAGTAAAATAATCACCCAAGTCTAGAAAATACTCCCATACAACACTAGACATTCTTGTGGACATAATAGGGAAGTTAGAATTTAATCTAATTAACAGTTTTTATATACACTATTTACAATATTTAACCTACAAAGTAATAACACTCAACTGTTCCAAAAGATAAATGGAGAATAATTGGACAAAAAGAGAACAGTACTTAAAAGCTTATTTTAAAGTACTCGTATTGAGTAAATATTGTCCGCGAACCGCGAAGTGTGAAACAATACTTAACGCCGTATCTATTCTTTGACGTAATGAGTAAAACGAGTATGTTTAACATACTCGTATTATATACTTTAAAAATATTACTACTTACGAGTACTCAGGTATTTAGTTTGTCCCTTATTTCATATACGTTTTAAATACGAAAGAGCGAGAAAACCTTAGTACGAGATACGCGAATGAACTATCTATAACTAGCTAGAGAAGAGAAGTAGGGTTATGCCACCGACCCTAGGTAGGGTATAGGGCCCGACCGTAAAGTAACTATTGTACGAAAGTCCGTTCGGCCATACCATACAAGTATTTACTATATCAAGTATTTTGCACACCAAGTACGTATTTTGGTCTGAGATATCGAGTATTTTCACCGGTGACAATAAATGCGCCTCGCCTCTAGTTAGTTATCTACACTATTTGACATAGCACTTAATTTTAACCGATCAATTGTCAGATATAAAATGTAAAAATTCAGAGCATCATTGAAAAGAAATCGGGACAAACTACATGCCGAGACACCACCTACACTCAATATTTTATGTCATAACCATATCATACACTAAAGTTGTATTCATAAATACTAAGACATTTTAGTTTCCTTGGGTAAATAAACAAAAATATTGATGATGAAATACAATACTACATAAATAAAAGTAATACACCAATACCTAAACGATACTTAAAATGTTACTGAAATGCCTTCCCAAAACCATTTTTTAATTTAGTGGCTTTAAAAATCGGGCACACATACGAAACGATATCAAGTTACAGACTGACAAAATACAGCCCATTGAAAAATTATTAATTCACTAAGCAGCTTCTTGACAATTAAATAAATTTTAATCATTGAATGGTGGATGCGCCATTGAACCCTTTTCTCGATAACAATAAAACGTAATTTAGGAATGTACTTGTTTTGCTTGCTTCACTCACCTCGGTGACCTTTTATTACGCTATAGGTAACAATACTGAAGACGTACAAGTTTACCTATTGTGTATAAGGTCATCGAAAAACGACTTTTGCCTAATCACTTGCTCATCGTATTTATATAGTATGAATCGGCTGGGCTTAATGGTTGAAAAAGTTCATAAATCGAATCTTAGCTCAACCGTGGGGAAGTTCGATATTCACTTAATATCAATGTTGAATAGCTAAACGTCAATATTTTTACATCGATCATGAAATGTATGAAACATCGGAATATCGATAATATGTATTTACGGTATAATTCGAGTAACATTTGCGAACGGGTTTAATGTTAATGCCACAAACATGAATTTCTGAACGTATTGCAAAATGTCAAAATCGAAGGAATGACGTTTATTTTATTGTCTTTCTAACGATAACCGGATAAAATCATCATTGAAGATGAAATCGTCGATGTTCATGAAAATCGATGTTTTTCATTCGATAATTATAATCAATTATCCATGTTTAGTAAACGATATCGACACTATGATTTGTCAACGTAGCTAACACTTTGGAAAATATATTCTACAGGTAATTCTTAAAGCGTTAACAAACAACTGGATTTGGTACGGTCGACCATTCGGTTACACCCGACACCCACACTAGCGAACAGATTTAATTGCCCACACTATCACATACGTACTCACCTACCCATATCCGCATGTGTGTTAATGTAGGGCTGTCAGCAGCGTGCAGATGAAGAATGTTCGAATTGTAAAAAAGAAATTATGTAAATAAATATTTTATATTATACATTTAATTGAGTGAAAGTGATTTGATAATAATAATATTAAGATAGATTTTGTAAAAAAGGTACTTAGTGTGGATCCTAAAAACGAGATAAAATTTTAAATAAAACTAAATTTTGTTCAGTTACAAATGTGATATACTGGAATAAGGTCTTCGTTGTACTTTTGACTCTTAATAAACCATATAAATAGCCTATGGCAGACACTACAAGGATAAGTTCAAACAAAACATTGATTTTTAAGAACATTTTATATTTTAAAACTGCTTAGTGACATGTTTGTAGGCATAAAATTCTAGGTACTAACCAAATAAGTTGGTGATACAAAACAAAATTATTTAGAAGAAATATAAAAAGGGAGACAAACAATTTCCTATCCTTTTTTATTTTATTGCTTTCTAAGCACTCGTACACAGCGCAATAACAGGTCGTTATATTCAATTATTATAAATAGTTATCAATTAACAATGAATTACACAAGTTAAACTCAACCAAACATCGCAACATTAAGCAAATAACACGCGTACGCAAAAAGCGGCAACCTGGGATCATGTACTCTTGATCATACTCGTTATCTGCGGGTGACGTTAAACTGGCGGGGGGAGGTGAGTGTCGCTTCTTTACGCAGTAAGTTAATATTCTTTAATTTGGTCTTCTGTCGAACCGTATTCAATCGTACGGAGAGTCGTTCGACAACTATAATTATTGTTATTTAATATACGCGCTGGTCGATTGTCTGCACGCCAATCTTACCCCGTTTCAAATCAAATCCGCTCAGACCCGTTCCAACCTTCAATAGCAGTGTTCTCGAACATACCGATTTTTCGGCATTTCTACCGATATGGGGACTATTCTACCGAAATCTCATGATTTCACCATGATTTCTGGAAATACAAATTAATCCTCTCGATTTTTTCTGAGTTTTCGTTCCCAAGTTTTGGCAACTCTTTTCATTTAGTGATGTTTTATGGGGAATAATTGGATCGTACGATATTACGGTTTATGTTTCCAATACATTTTGAGGAATACTCTTGTATGCAACCCAACGTTTTTAGGGTTTCTATGGGTCAATTCGTTTGCCTATATAAACTGGAACCCGAATTTTATTTTGTTTTTCATTGTTATTATATAGAAGGAAAATTGTCTCCAAGTTACTTATAGCAAATTATCAAAAGTTATAAGTGCAAAGTCACAAATCGACATAAACACGGATGCAAAAAGAAAAAAGTACACACAATTTTAAAGAAGAAAACGGGAATAAGAATTTTCCGGCTGGCTCCAAGAAAATTATAAAGGTGCAAACTACGCCTATTGTAAGCAATTTAATATGAATATTAATATTACAACAGAAATAGACACATTCAAGGAATATAATTCATCATATAAGCATACTGGATATCTTCAAGGAATATAAAATCACAACCAAGTATATCTATATTTATTGTCACAAAAACAGAAAAACCCGATATACAAGTTAAGTAATAATATTTACCATATTATGTACTACGAACATTTCAGAAAAAATTTACTTGTAAGTACTTTATTACATTATTGTGTTGTATTTATACCAGTCAGAAGATCATAAGACACACCTTTCTTTTATCTTTTCAGGTGAAATACTATTAATTGCGTTTGTTGCTGAGCGTAATCTACCATTCACCATGACGGGGCATTTAGCGAAACTGGTACAGTCCGCTTGTGCCGATTCGGAAAATGCGGAAGGTATAAAATGTTCGTCCATGAAAATTCATGCCACAGTTGATTCACGACATTATAGATAAAGAAAGTTTTGATAATTTTTGTGAAGATCTGCAGAAAACTAAGTTTTCACTTGTTATTGGCGAGTCCGCAGACCTTAACACCACTAAACATTTCTAGGCCATATGTATTAGAACTCTTATCTATTTAGAAGCTACTAATGTGTCCTTACTCGGACATATTGTAATTTCTTAACTAGCAACAATATACCATATAAAAATATCTAATAGGTTTTACGTCTGACGGGGCAAATGTAAGATGGGGCGTTATAATTCCGTTGTAATATTGCTGCAAAACGAAATTCTCGATCTCTGTGCTTCACAAGGTTGTACAACATTACCAGCTTCATAGAGTACCTTGTAAGGGATATTTATAATTTCTTTTCTTCAAGCCCAAAACTAGTTGCAGAACAAAAAAAACATTCAAATTTGTTATGACTTGAAAGAACACAAAAATTTCACCCCTCTCAGACACGCCAATTATCAACATATGCAGCGGTAAAAAGAGTTTTGGAACAATTTTCTGCTCTAAAACTATTTTCATAAACCAAGAATCTAAAAATAATCATATTTTAGTTGTAGGAAATATATTGCAAAAGCTTCAGGATCCTACTACATAACTATTTTTAGAATTTTTAGATTTTGTGCTACCATTATTTAATACTTTAAACAAAAAAAACAGTGAGCCGTCACGGGACGTCTGGCAGATGTGAAACATCGTATAATATGCATAAAAGACAAGATTATTACAGGAACTAAATATAGCATAATGAAAAAATAAAGTGTTACAAATTTCTTACAGAAAATAAAAACAATAAAGCATAGGTTATGTGTACCGTAGTAAACAACAGTGTCGAACTGAGTGAGGAGGGGGTCGCCTAGTCGGTTGCGCATGGTGCCACGTCGCCATACCGTACACTCTACTACATATAGACTATATGTATATATATATATATATATATATATATATATATATACCTTAGTATAGCGTGGCGACCCGTCGCTACGGCAAGGGTCGCCACGCCAACGATCCGGTTTATACCTGCGCCTATAGATGTTTCAAGCACTTCTAAAGCAAGTGATTCTAAGCACTTCACAATCACTTTTAGCATCTATTGGCACCCAAGCTCAAAAGATTGAAGTTTTATCTTTAGAAGATTGAAGTTACTCTCTCATTGTCTCCTTCCACTGAATAATTTCAGGTCCATGTCACGCCTCATAAAGTATTACTTCTCCAAAGCTATCTAGTTGCTCTAGGGTCTTGGAGCACATGTTTCCAAAATCATATCTGTCAGGTTTCTGTTTTATTATATTAGAAACTGACGATAGATCATGTCCCTTGATATTTCACTGCTGTGAGGACTAACGGGTTCAGTCTCATGAAGAAACTGGGTATACAACTTATTAGAAGCTTATAACTGGGTATTCAACTCATTAGAAACTTCTTCAGAACATTCTGGAATACTCTCAGATTCTTCTCGCAATTCCGAGTTTACATTAATGTCCACCACTGAATCCACGTTCTGGTTATCAGCTTCTGTTTAGAAATGGGACAGCTCGAGATTGACAATCCCGTCTGTGACGATACCTTCATCAATTATAACAACATATCTACTTGTTGTAATAGTATTGTTATTGGGATTGTGCAGTCTATAACATTTAATATTATCAGCATAACCCGTTTTGGGAACATGCAATATTACCTTTCTTCGGAAGATTCTCAAATTACTGATATCTAGCCTATGCCCTGTCCATTACTCACATCGTGTTTTATTGTTGAAACCTTATGCTATAGATCCGTTTTTAAACAAATTGTTATATTGACAACCTCCACCCAAAATCATTTTTCTAAATTTGCATTAAACAACAAGCCCTTGGCCTTTTTCATAACAGAACTGTCGAGCCGCTCATGCGAGCCATTTTACTCTGGTGTATATGGATTGGTATTTTGTTGTATAATCCCTGTAGATACAAGTGATTTTCAAAGGGCTTATTACATAATTCTAAACCATTAGCCGTCCTTAACATCTTGATCTTTTTGCCACTTAGATTTATTTAATAAATTATTAAAACTGCTTAAAACTGTCATAAGTTTCACCCTTAGCTTTTAAGAAGTAGACAAACACCATTCCACTTGATTTAACCTCCATAGGGCCACAAAGATCAGCATGGAACTTATCAAGCACTGCTGTAATTCTTCCACCAACATGGGAAAGTGGTAATCGGGCTTCGTTTAGCAGCATACCACACAGTTCTTTTTGGTAATATGAAACTTGTCCTTGAACGACATCCCAATCACAGCACGATCATTAATTTTGGTAAGGTCATCACTGTTGAGGTGCCCAAGTCTTCTGAGCCACACATTTCCTGTTGCTGAAGTCAATAAACAGCCAATTTCCCTCGTGTTCAACCTTCGACCAGATCAGCTGTAGCTATCAATTCATTTAGTTTATCATATAGTAGACAATTATTTTTCTTAAATAATATATTATTCCCTTTGTTTATCAATTCGCTGATCGATAACGAATTAGTTGCATGATTCGGAGTATACAAAACATCCGTAACTAGAATATCATATTTAATGCTATCCGCTACTGTTGTAGTATGCAGGTCATCACTGAATTCAACCGGTATTTTATTTTTATTAGTAACTATAATTAATTTAACTGGAGGTTTCAGCGACAATTCGTTAACTATTCCTTGTGCGACGACATACGGCTACTTACATCTGAATCGACATACCAATCTGAATTAATAAATTTAGCGCTTAAAAAACTCCGCTAAATGCATTAGACTGCTTTCGTTTTTCAGATTTAACAATCATTATACAATGGTTTTTGTAATATAAGCAAATAGGTATTTGCAATTAGCATTATTTGCAAATAGCAATTGCAAATAGGTTTTGTAATATAAGCAAATAGGTATACCTGAGCAAATTGGTATTTGTTTGCAATTGTAACATGTTATTCTTTTGCCAGCTGTTATTTTGTTGACATTCGATCTGCCCATAAACAAATTTTTACTTTTGTTACCAATTTTGTTTGTCTGGCAATCACCATTAGACTCAACCGTTTCACCTGGCGACTCCATATCTAGCAATTTCGTTTTTAAAATATCCGTACTAATCGTAATATTTTAGTTTTTTATGGCCATGATCATTGGCTCGAAATTCTCCGGTAATCCCACACAACTATGACTCAACCCCACAATCTATAACAATAGCCTTTTTAAAAATATTTTTCCTCCAATTTTCCTTTTTCCTAGGACGTTTCCTGCCTCTCTTTATGGACTTTTAGATGTCGTCAATAACACTTTTTGAGTAGTAGATGCAGATGTACGTTGAGATGTCAATTCGTTTTTACTAGTACTACTGCTTTCTGTATTTAGTATGGTTGCAATTGTTTGAGTCGAAGCTATGGGTGTGTTATTTTGGACCCTGCGATGACAAAAAGTATGCAATTGCATGACATAACAGAAAATAATTTCATCTAATATTTATTCCAAAAATTATAATTAACCATTTGCTGCAATAACATATTGATTCGCAATAAGCTGCCCTTGCGCAGTATGTCACGTGCGTACTCGTCAATCACTTCTGAGTAACTGAGATAGACCGATATTGAAATTTGAAATGAACGTTGTCAGCCCAACAACACCATTTATAAACTACACTTACAGCCATCCTTTCAGTCATGACCGGTATGTGAATGAAATTATGTTTTTGACCCTATTGAACTATACAGTTGGAGAATGCTTTTTTTATTATTGGCGAAAAAACACGTTTTTTTCGTCGACAGTCTTCCGATAAATGAGCTACATACATCTACATACATACATACACCGTGTCTGGAAATAGATAATAATAATAGATAAAAATATAGAGAAATAAAACGTAAAACACCCTTTTTCTAATTGAGTGCGAAAAAAATATTACACGTAACCCTTTATAACACATCCAATACTTGCCCGGAGTATGGTTTTTACTGGCAATGGCTATGTATTCGTAACTGTTCGCGGGTTATTCTTCCGAGCGACGCTGAACAATGTGCACAAGTATCGTATGTATCAAAAAGATGAGAAATAATTATGAATATTATTTTGAATTTCTTTGTCCGACATTTATACCCGGACACCGTGTATATCACTTTACACCCGAGAGATGTAATTCTTTTATATATTGCTAAAATGTTATTAAGTAGATTCTTAAGTGTTCAAACGTTATGAGAAAAATAGTGAAAAAAATCCTGCAAGGGCTGGTCTTCAGCAATCAGATCCTCACAATTGTGATTTTCAGGAAATAATTGAAAGTCGCACGATCATGACTATGTGTCATTGTCGACATGTTTTAAACGGAAAAATTTAAAAATAAATTATGTTTTATATTTTATTTTTATAAAAGAACATAAAAACAACGTTTCTTTATTATTTTCATTAATTCAACATTATTCTAAACATTATATTTCAAGACACCAATGATAATCGTTTTGGCAAGTATTATAGGAACAATATTTATTCAAATAATCAGTCTTGTAAAGTTCTTATAGAAAAATGAACTATTTATTATGAACTATTAAATAATTGAAAGTCGCACGATCATGACTATGTGTCATTGTCGACTTGTTTTAAACGGAAAAATTCAAAAATAAACTATGTTTTATATTTTATTTTTATAAAAGAACATAAAAACAACATTTCTTTATTATTTTCATTCATTCAACATTATTCTAAACATTATATTTCAAGACACCAATGGTAATCGTTTTGGCAAGTATTATAGGAACAATATTTATTCAAATAATCAGTCTTGTAAAGTTCTTATAGAAAAATGAACTATTTATTTGTGACGTGATAAGATTTAAAACGATTTGTCTCGAGACAGACATAAATTGACAACACATTTTTCGCATTTAATTTCGGAAAGACTGCCACAATCTTTTAATCGACAGGATCTGGGTGCTTTTAAGTCATCACTGATAGGATAGTGTTCCTAACCGTCATATTTTTTCGCCTCCGATGGTACTATTGATGGTCTATATATGTTATAATCTCGATGAGATATTTGAGGAAATAAATCATCTTCGCAATCTTCCCTACGAAGACGATCTGGTACACCGGATAAGCTATCGGCAACATTCATACGAAAGTCGAGCAGAGACATTGAGTCTTTTCTGGTAAACATATTAGGCGAGCAATCGTTTCTACAAAGCTTCCAAGCCTTAATAATTGACAGATCTAAAAATTGTATAAGAACTTTTAAAGTTCACTTTTTAGTTTTAATAAAAGCTCGATAATATTCTATCAGCTGACCGAGTACATCGACACTACCCATGCGTTGATTATAATTTCTCACTATTTTCGGGGCTGGAACATCGACATACATTTTACGTTTTTTCTCCCATCTTTTTACTCTTCATTGTTCTTCGGCGGCCGTACAGTTTGACACTAGTAATAGATAGGGATTTATTATCCTTTCATTTTACTATGCGGTAGGCTTACAAACAAATTACTGAGACTCGCCGCGCTACATCTGTGTATCTTTTTAAATTTGACTGTGGGTCCGTTAGGAATTCGATTCTGCATTATAGTAGCCGTGGAACGCAGATCTAACTTTTCCATTTCCTCAATCAAAGGAACGGACATTTCAGTCTGCTGTTTGCTGAAATAGGACATACGGATCGAATTTTGTGTCACCCTCGTCCAAATCTTCAATCTCCGAGATATTTCCATTTTCCAAAAGGTTACATATCATTTCATCCGTGGTCGGATGTCGTAAAAGTGATAAAACAAATGAATTTCAAAGTTACAGAGCATCAAAACAACAAAAAAATGGACAAAAACATTTCATAGTAAGTTTACATACTACGATCGTGTGAGTTTAAATTTCAAAGAGAAAGTGGACCGTAATCATTAAGAGTAATCCTAAATAAATTATATAAGTAACAAACCACAACAATAACAAGATATCGCGCTAAGAATTCTAACGATTAGATTAGAGACAGTTCACATGACACAGAAAGACCAAATTCTACTGATCGATGTAAAAACCTATTATGAAATCGGTTATCTATTATGAAATCGATTACCTATTATGAAATCGGTTAGATGCGCGAGTAGAAACAAGCTCTAGTCAACAAACGTCAAAGAAGATTTCGAATTATTTTATATACGCTTGACGCACAGAACAGATAGGTAGCGTAACGCTTATAATCAAATGTTTTTACAGTTGGGCGATTCGAGTATTTTTAAGTACTAAGTATGACGAATTATAAGATATAGGTGACAGATTTCGGTGACAAAATACCCGACGATTAAGGGCGGCGTAATTTTGTTATGAGAGTACTATCAACACCTATTACTATACTGGGTAACATCAGCATTTTTAAAAAGATGGTTTGTAAACAAATTCATACCTAAAGTAAAACAGTACCATTTAAAAAAATATTTGGCTTATTAAGCTTTACTCTTCCTGGACAATGCTCCGATCATCCCCTGAGTATTGTCGATATTGATCCCCGAATTAAGATTGTACTTCTGCCTCGAAACACTACATCTTTGTTGCACCCAATGGACTAAGAAGATATTGCATCTTTTAAGGAGATTTCCATAGGCAGTGAAGGCGAATGAAGATGATAATACGGCACTGAGAGATTTTTGGAAATGCTACAACATCTTGCATGGTGTAATAAATATTGCTGCATCATGGGAAGAGGTAAAATCCAGCAATTTGAAAAGAGTTTGGAGAAAATTACGTCCACACTTCTTTAAATCACCTGAATGTTCTTCAATCATAAATCAGCCAAATATGGATGAGATCACAAGTAACTAATTGTCGATTTGGCCGACCAGTTGCCTAATATTGAAATCACTGCTTATGATATTGAAGATTTATCAAAGTGATAATCACAAGAACTGACTAATGAAGATTTCAATGTATTCGAGGCACAGAAAGACATAACAGAAACACAAAAGTTAATATCAATAGTACTAGCACTGAAAAAGAGCTTTCATTAAAAATATTTTCTGGGGCATTTGCAAGTTTGGTGAATGCAATAAAGACAATTTTGACAGAAGTCTTAATGTTAACGATAAAATTAGTGATGCCTGTAAGTGCTATCGAGACCTTTATGATAACAAAAAAAAGAAGCAAAACAAACTAGAATTGGTGCGTTATTCAAGCCAAAGGTCTAATTTATTGTGCTCCTTACTCGTATATATTTTCCAATTATAATAAAATTACTTAACCAAAAGCAATAATCTAACCTTATGTACCAAAAATAATTATTATTTTAATAAATATATATTTTACGTACTTACTTTCGTTAATATAGTATTTTTCTTTGATATTAATTGTAGATTTATTCCTAATAAAAGCCGTTGTAGAACTGAACTCCTGAATATTGTATGGAAATATGTGAAAAAATATGTTTCGACTTACGTCGATCCGATTTACGTCGCATATTTCTGGAAGCTAGCATACCGTAAGTAAGAATACTGTATTACAAAACCACAAGGACTTATGGTCGCAGGTGATGTGCAAAAAATGTATGAAGGATCCAGTGCTCATACCCTTTATTTTTTGCAGGTAAAATTGACAGAACTTCCTGTAGTTTCTAAATGAGACATTTTAATAAAATATCACAAATGTTTATGGTTCCAGACATAGTACTGGTAACTAAATAATGTATATGAAATAATCCGAAGATACGAATGACAGAATGACAAATGTAACAGTTATACTGTCAATTGCATGGTTTTCTTGCACATTTTATATACATTAAATTATGTGAGTGAATAAGCACTAGTAAATCCTATTAAATAATATTTGAAATCGAATTCGATTTGTTAATTAGTAGTAGTAGTAGTGCTTAAACGCGCCACCACCACTGGGTTGCAATTGTCATATTTCTAGGAGTCACAGATTGGATATCCAGTGGAAAGCTAAGTTGAAAACCAATTTCAGTAGTTACGTAATAAGGCGGCTCTTAGTAGTTATTACGTTATTTAATAAAATAAAAAATTAAAATCTCAAATACTATTAAAAGTTAAATCTAATTCATTCTGACGATCTTTACGATCATGCTGATATATTTTAACAAGTATTTTAATCAATATTTTCAATTGAAATAATTATTAAATATTTTCCTTTTAGAAATAATTAAAAATGGTTCTTAATGTTTAACTTACTTTTTCAAATGAAATATGAATTTTCACAATTTTAATGGTAACACAAAATCTAAAAGTTCCAAAATTAGTAATGTAATAGAATCCTGAAACTTATGCAATATGTTTCCTGCAGCTAAAATATGATCATTATTAGATACTTGGTTTTTTAAAAATAGTTATAAAGCAGAAAATAGTTCAAATACTCTTTAACTGCTACATTTATTGATAACCAGAGTGTTTGAGAGGGTTGAAATATTTTATGTACTTACAAGTCATAACAAATTTGAAAATTGTTTAACTTTGCAACTTGTTTTGGGCTTGAAGAAAAGAAATTGCAAATGTCTCTTACAAGGCACTCTATGAAGCGAGGCACTTTTGTACAAGGTTGTGAAGCACAGAGATGAAACGAATAGCATGTACACTTGAGTATAAAAATAACGGAAATTCCGTTTTGCAACAATGCAGTGTTACAACAGAATTATTACGCTCCGTCATTATATTGGCCTGCCAGATGCAAAACTCGTTAGATTGAGCGATGCTTTTTCGCACATCGCGCGTTTAAGAACAAATGTTTGTCGGTGCTAAGATCAGTGAACCCGTCAATAATAAGTAAAAACTTAGTTTGCCCAAGAGCTTCACACAAACGATCGAAACTTTCTTCACCTATAATATAATCAATTATGGCAAGAGTTTTTGTCTTCGAACATTTTATTTTTTCCGCAATATTTGTATCGGAACAAACATATTATTCCAAAAATCAAACATTTACATTACGTATTTTACGTTTTAAAAAAACAATTCAAATTTACCTCGAAAACGCTCAAGACTGTCATGGCGTCTTGAATGACGTCACTTCTCGTGAAATAAATCACAACAATCGTGTATGTATATAGCAGTCTTGTTTCTATTATTTAATTAAAAATGAATTCGTCTTATTACAAGTACTGTGTAAGGCCCCAGTGTAAAAGCACTATTTAATCGTGAAACAAATGATTTATAGATATTCTAAACAATGAAAGAATACGGAAAAAGTGGCTAAAACTTGCAAGAAGTTCGTAGTTCGTAGGTACAGATTCAAGAATATATTTTTTGTGAAGATCATTTTTACGTTAGCATTTATTTGCAGTTTAATACATATTCGATAAATTGTGTTTTCACTACAAAATCATTGTTATTGCGGTCCTGTCTTAAACAATGACTTCAATTTGTCTTTTCTGTAGAAAAACAATAAAATGTTGAAGTTCCAAGCTAATATTTTGATTACAAAACGAACAAATTGTGATTCACGCACAATCTATTTCTAAATCTAAAGCTACTAATGAATTTTACAATCACTGTTTTTACAAGTTTATTCAATAAATAATACTATTTCAACTTATAATACATATTTTACATTTGTATATACGTACATTGAAGTTTTAACAGTCCAAATTTCTGATGGAACAGAAGTCACTACTTAACGTAAAAAATCTATCAAGCGTCCGTTTTGGGCAAATTACTACTGTTTGCTTTGTTAAAATCTAATTCCATTCCGAATTGTACTTGCCTTATAAGGTGTAATTGAGGAAAAAAGTTGTCAATCAACTTGGCAAAAATTGTTAGAAACGAAAAATTAATCACATAACCTGTTCGGTATGAAAAATGTCAACAAAAACAATGTTGCTTTGCAAGGTGTGACGTAACGTTTTCTGATTGATGTTCACTGCCATGTGACTGAATTAGTAATTTTGCAATTAAACTACATCCGATTTATTCTTAGTGGAAATTAACCTATTAAATGTTCGTAAGAATTTTTTTTTGTTAATTTTAGAATGACTATCAGAAAACTTATAATTCATATACAGAAATAAAAAGATTTGAGTTTAGAGATTTCTTTTTTTTCTTTGAAATTCTCGTTAGTCTAACTGTGTATAGTGCTGTTGAACATACTAGTTCGATGGTATCGGGCTTTAACGAGTTCTACAGTTCTGTTCTTAATTTTTTTAGCTTTTTCATAATTTAAAGCGAATGCACGATAAATTTCCGTTTTTATAACATTCATTATTTCGCTTTATATCAGCATTGCTTTCGGCTATCGACATTTTTAGTTAAGGGTGCGCCACTATCTAATTCTTCCCTAATAAGGAAGATAAATTAGTTACGATATTATTTCATGTTTATAAAATAAAAAAAAACGAAAGTTATTAATTATGGTGCGATAAAAGCGATTTTTCTGAAAATTTATATATTTTCTAAAGCTATTTTAAATTCTTCATGTCGTTTGAATGGTAGCAAAAACTATAAACAATTTGTCTATTCAAAATACTTTAATTTGCTTTCATATTAACGACGTTTAGTTTAGTGTTACTGTATAATATAATTTTAAAAATATGCACATATGAATTGTAGAAAATACCTAAAAATTAATGTTTTCTAATGACAGTATAGAAAATATTCATCTCGTCCCCAAGTTTCCTTTTCCGGAGTGAATATATCTGAGTTCAAATTAATCGATATGTTTCTAATGAATTTTTAAACAAATGTCCCCGTTTGCTCGAGTGTTGTATATGATTAAAAATTAATTGGCGAGTCTCCTAAATTCTTAAAATTTACCACTTAACTAATCTTGAGTAATTGGCAAGGTACACTTCAAATATTCTTTAAAATTCTTTGAGAGTCTTGTAATTTGGCGATTATTGCTTAAAACTACAATAAACTTTCATTTTTACTTCAATGTCCAAGCTAAAACTTATCCAAGTCTTCAGGCGAACTGTATTTATCCTTCATGTTTTATCAGTTGATATTTCAATAAGTTGACTTTGGGCCTCAAACGGTAATAACGCAGCTGCGCTAATATTTCCATTAGACGTATTAAGGTGCGTACATATCGGCAAATCGGGCACGAACGTGCAAAATACGCTCCTTCTTCCGCCTACACATGGAGCAGGTTCGCGAACCGCACGCATGCAATGCACCCTCTGTTCGCGTACAGAAATAAATATCTAAGTTATTCATTTATGTGTTGACTGATTAATATTTTTAGGACCCACAAAATTGTAAATTGTTTTATAAGTTTCAATTAACGTAAACTCTTCTTCTCGTTCTATTTCTTTATTATGGGAAATAAATCCTTTCTTCACTACTGATAACAGCAAACTGAGGGAGGAGTGGGAACAGCATGCGAGCAGCACGGGCGCAGTACACGCGTAGTGCGTTCGCAGTACATGTGGAGGGTAAAAGTGCACGCGCGCAAAAAATGCAGAGATATGCACGCGCGCATCGAAAAAACATGCTAGTGTGTACGAACATTTAGGTAGCCATCGCTTCGTGGAGTCATCATTATCATCCGGAAAATATTCTGACAAGTGAATTTTTTAATAGTAGTTGTAAATTATTTTTATACTCGATAATATGTGGTCAATCATATTGTCTTTGGTCGAAATGTTTTCCCATATAAAAGCGCCAAAAATAATATAGATTTATTAACCAACTATAATGAAATTATGATATAAAATTTACCTACAATAAATGTTGTGAGTTTATCTTTCCATTCTTAACACCTCAATGCCATTTGAGAAAAGATTCAATTGTTCTTTATTGCTAATTTATCAACTAATGTAACAAATTGCCACCTTTACAATGTACTGGTTGTGGAAAATTCCACATATTTCGTTATAAGTTCAAATAACCCAAAGTGTACTCGTTTGTTTGTGTGGTGTATGGAAAATTCAACTATAATGAAATTATGATATAAAATTTACCTACAATAAATATTGTGAGTTTATCTTTCCATTCTTAATACCTCAACGCCATTTGAGAAAAGATTCAATTGTTCTTTGTTGCTAATTTATCAACTAATGTAACAAATTGCCGACTCTACAATATATTTATTTGTTGTCCACGGTTCGGGCATATTTTATTATATGTTTAAATAACGCAAAGTATGCTTGGTTAATAACAGTTACCATCATACCTTTAAATGAAAATTCAAAGAAACTTACTTCGGTACCTCATGAGCTACCACCATACCAATTTAACTGTAAATTCGATTGGTTAAAACGTTTAATAACTGGTATGAGAAGTGGATTATATATGTGGATCAAACACACGAACGCCAATGGCTTAGAGCCGGAAAACAAGTACCCAACCTGAATTGAATATCAGAAAAATAATGCTGAGCTGTTGGTGGGATATCAAGGGCATACTCATTGGCAGTCGCTTTCGGAGTCCATGATTGACTGTGCGTTGTTATTCAGGTATCAGAGTAGCTTCTGTTTTCACGTGGCACCCTAAAATTTTGTTTACTTATCGCCCAAGCGTTACCAAGGACCATGCACGTAAGTGAATTTTTTTTTAATTTACTACACTTTACAGTGGGTAATAGCAAATATTTACTGTTTTTGAGATGTTTCGAAAAAATTATTGCGTAAGTGAAATAAATATCGCAAGAACAGCGATATCGTTTAGCGTACTATTATATAGTGGACCTTCCTTTGTTTTGTTATGAGGGGTGTTAATTTTAATACATTGTTATTAAACCTAACAATTTCTGTAACTTTTCAGGTACCGGCAATAACAAGGAGGTGACGAAGTGCTTGAAGGAAATGCAAAGAATCGAAAATTAGAAAACAGTCAATAGTTTTCAAGGTCCAAAAGAACGTAGAGGAAATTAAAGGAAAAAAATGGGATGGAAGAAAAAACGGAAGGTTCATAAGGTTCCGAAAATAATGCTAATTCACACTCAAGAAAAATAATGGTTTTCGGAAAAAAACTTTTTGGGTTATGGAGTTCTTTTTCTCAAACCCCATTTAAAAAAAAGATATCGAAAGTAAAATTTTAGCTAAATTTTTGATATTGACGCCTTACGTCCTAATTTTTTTACGCTTTCAGTTCACGTTTATCGGGTGCAGTTAAGCAAATATAAACCAAAAAGTAAACAGGAGTTAGCTTTTGAAGCGCTAAATTAACTTTTTGATAAAGCTTTTTGATTAGCTCTTTATTCTATACAATCCCAGAGGTTAGAAACTAAAATATTTTTAGTGGTTTCGCCAGGAACTTCTTTTAGAAGATACAGTACAAAAATCGATTTTAAATCAAATAAAAATCAGTGTGAATACTAATTTGTTGTGTCAAATTCAGTATCGTTTTTGCTGTCTTTATCTGAAAAAAGTAACGTGGAAAAAGGCAGCATTTTTTTCATGAACATCATGAGACTTGTTATAAAAATTATCACTCAATATTAATAAATCATGAGCAGTTTTTATAAGCCTATATAATTTGTGTTATCTCAGCAGTTTAAACCTTGTGAATAGACACGGCTCATATATAACTAACAAACTATTTAAAATATCCACATTTTGCATTGCTTTTAATTTTAGAAACAAATCAAGTAAATTATAATATATGTATATATATATATATATAACATATATATATATATATATATATATATATATATATATATATATATATATAATATATATATATATAAAGCCAATTTTAATTAAACTTTCAATATTTATAAATGTCGCGTGAAATTAATACGTCCGTAAGCTACAAATGTAACAAACAAACTGAGTCTATTTATTATAAAAAGGTTCGTGTAACTACTATTGGCTAATATTATAAGCGGGGCGGTGATTGGTCACCATTCAAAATAGATGACGTCACTTGTTTTAGTCCTTTATATTCTGAAGTTATAATGCATTATTTTGGAATTACAATTACTAATAACATCCTTTTAATTATATTCAGGTAAGACGTGGCATATTTTTTTTTAATATTGGCCATTTCAATACTTTTGATTTTATTATATAGTACATATCACTCTTAGCTACTAATATACTATAAATGTGTTTAATAATTAATCTTTTAAACGAAAAATAGTGAATAGTTAATTAAATTAATTTCTATTGCCACAATGCAATGATGCAGTCCGGAGGGTTTCCGGGTAGGGTCACATCAAGGATCACATCGCGATATTTCATTTCATTGTGCGGTCTAAATATCACTTATTCAGAGCGCTAAGTTATCATTTATAGAATTGTTTAATCTAAGTCACCAGATTTTTATGTTGAACATGTATTACATACGTTGATGGTCACATTCGCTTACCACGCGGCGGCAAGTCATAAGGGGAGTTCCACGAGTACCGGACGCTTAAGGTTTTCGAAGAAAAAAAATTAAAATAATCATATTTTATAAAGACACTTAACATTTTGCGATAGACAATTATAATAGACATTCAAATAATCAAAATAGACAAATATCAAATAATATTTAAACATTAAAAAAGAACTATTCATTGAATTAATTTTAGTGCCAGTAAAATATTGGTCCCTAGTACCGGACATATATAAAAATGATTGTGGAAAACAAGTCAATGAAAATTACACAAGTTGACGATAGTCGAACTAATGGCTAAGTGCGGGCGTTTCAGTATACCTCTTCATTTCAGTATACCTCATCATTTCAGTATACCTCTGAGATATAATTTTAGAATAAAATTGTGAAAAAAATATATTTAAGATCCTTATATAATTTACCTTTACTAAAATCATTAGAGAAGAATCAATATGTTTTATGGGTGTCGACAGGAGCCGATGCCGGCATTATATAAAAAAAGTTATTGTTGACGAGTTTTAATGATACATTAAGATTAAATCTATCGTCATACAAAACCATTCAAAATAAAAAAAAAATATTTTGAACAGAGAAGAATACGTTACCAAGGATCTTTTAGTTCGTGATCATTCATTTACTCGGTCGAGAAAAAAATTTAAAAAATATTTCTTTATTTAATCAACTAATTGGGGTATATTATCATATGTTATCTATAGGTACTTAAAAATACAAAAAAATGAATAAATTATAAACAAAAATTCTATAAGCGCACTGGTACTCTTTGATAATTGTACGTGGGTATGCATATATTGTCAAGATCGTGTATCGAGGAAACTTCAAGGTGGTCAGAGGTATTATTGGAGTCACCTGCATTTTAGTAAGACTGTAACCTCATTAATACTCACGTTTAGCTAATTTCATCTATTTCTCATCATATGACAAGCTACTAACATTGTACTTTGCGTTAAAATTACTGACTTACTGGGGTTACTTTAGTTTCAATTAGAATTTTTAGAAAACGTGTTCGCCTGTAGGTACTCGAAAGGTGGTTGTACTCGACGAGTTTACATGACTGGAACCAATAGTCCGATTCGACTCGCACAAGGGAACACAAACACGAGTTGTTACCCGCACAACATTCATATCCGTCAAGAAATGACAACGTCAAATCATACAGTAAAATATTCATATATTAATTTTCTGGTAATTTGCCACTGAGATACCTATTCTACGTGAAATGTTATTAGTAACTTGTACATGGAAAGTGTAACTAAAAAAATATGTGGGTACGAAAACTATTTACAGTCAAAAATTTATACGCAACTAATAAAACGAAGTTAGCACTACTAAGTCGGTGAACGACTGAAAACTATAGTTGCGATGTGAAAACTCCATTGTCTTTCAAAATGTACGCTGATGTTCAAATAATAAGAACCAATGCAGTTTGGTTAGCAGCAACGCGTGCACCCAAAGGACGCAAAGCAATTTAAAAGCTCCAAAAAAATAAAACAATTGAAGGAAGCTATATCTTTAAAAGAGGTCAATTATATGACCTAGGAATTGACGAGTGTATGTAGATGATTCTATTAAAAACATCCCGTTGCAACTCGTATTTAAATCTTTGAACACCGCGCCTCTTTTCCTAAAATACGTTTTTCAGACTTGTGAAACTATCTTTACCATAATCTACTTTTCACGTACCATAATCACAAAAAATGTTACACTTTCAAATTGAATTAAAAACGTAATATTTAAATAGACGTGTCATTAGAGAGAGGTTGGGAAAACACCGAGCAACATCGATACTTAACTAGTACTCTTATAAAATGAACAACAAAGTGGTGATCGGTGCCGATCAAACAAAATAAACATATCTTTTCTGCAAAGTGTAAATACGAAAAAAAAACAGTTGCAATAACAAAATTACCAACGCTCCAAACGGCGCTCATACTTTGCGATAAACGGCCAGTCAAACAAAATGAACATTTCTTTTTTGCAAAGTGTAAATATTAAAAAAAACGAGTGTGCTTTAGACCACATGACTGAAGTAAAACTTAAAATTCACAAAATATGCATTTTAAAATGAATTTACAATTTTATTCACTTTAAACGTAGAATATTTAATGTTTGAACAAAATAATAATTTATAAAATTGTTCAAGAACTAAATGAAATTACAAAATAATAAAAATATCACCGTTCGCGTAACGCTAGCAAACTCGCATATATATATATATATATATATGTATATATATATATATATATATATATATATATATATATATATATATATATATTTCATGCACTGGCTATGAGAGGAAGAGAGAAAGAAAATGTGCGCGCGTACTGCTCTCTCTTGCTCCTACAGTGTGATACAGACAATAGGCTTGAACTGTGTCTTAGATATACGAAACATAACTGGCTATGAGAGAAAGAGAGAAAGAAAATGTGTGCTCGCACCTCTCTCTCTTATCCCTACAGTATATACGAAATGTAACTCTCTCTCTTTCTGTCTTCACTGACATATATCTCCCTCTCAACTTCCGTTCGCCTCGCCCGATCACACTTTTCGTAACGCTCTCGTCACGCATTCACCAGCTTACTCCCCAAGTTAAGCGTGCGTAAACAAGTTTTACTTCAAAAATTATACGAGCTCATGGCATTTTCATTTCGGATGGCGTGGTACAATTTTCATTTTCGATTAACAAGAATTCAATTCATTCTCCACTAATTTCACAACAATTTTAAAATTTCAATCGGCAATTGTAATAAACTAACGAGTTAAATCACGTCCCTTAACCACATGAATTATAAGCTGTGTATTAAAATATATAAAGGCCCGTATAGACTACAACACTAATTGCGACACACATGTCTGGCCGTTCACATATAAAGCGGTTTCGGTGTCGTGACACTAAACCAAATGTCGCAGTAAATGTCGCAAGCGCAGGCAATGATGTTCACACAGACACTCGATTTATATACTGAGCGTATACACCAAAGTGTCGTAATCTAAACGTAGCTTAAGTCTTTTAATTATAACAGCATGTACATTCGTTATTGATTATAAAATTGTGTATATATATTTTTCCATTTACGAGCGTTATAGCCTCAAAGAACATTAGGCCGCGTTTTCACTTGGCGACATGTTGCAGATACTTATCGCTCGACATTCACGTAGTTGTCTCTGCAAAAGTTGTGAGACAATGTCCCGCGACATATGACTTGTTCACATTGGCCAGTCGCGATCATTATATCGCCCGAGGAGGTAGTGTTGTTCAGTGCAGCTTACATAATTATTCGGAAGACAATAGCAAAACGTAAAAAAAAAGGTGGTGGGTCCGAGAATATTTGCTACAAAGGGAAAGTTCAAGTTTACTAAGCAGTCTTCGAATGCGCGACGGATCTTTCGAAAATTTTACTAGAATGTCTAGAACCGATTTCGAGATACTTTAAAATATGGTTGGGCCGGCCATAGTCAAGCAAGATACAAAGTTTCGGAAATCTATCGACCCTCACATCAGACTCGCTATAATATTGAGATACTTGGCAACTGGAGATAGTTATGGTTCATTGTCCTATACTTTTAGAGTGTCAAAACAAGTAATTTGTCATACTATACCAGAAGTTTGCAAAGAATTGATAAAGGCATTAAATTCTTTTGTAAAAGTAAGTATTTAATATTATTTAACCTCATATACCCTTACATACGGTAATAATACCACAAACGTTTACCGTAAGTAAGGGTTACGATAAACTTTTGTGGTATTTTTAATTTTATATTGATACTTAATAATGTATGTTAATTTAATCATATTATTCTTGAATTTCAGACTCCAACCAATGTAAATGAATGGAAAGAAAAATCACGTAATTTTGAAATATTATGGAATTTTCCTCACTGCATCGGAGCGATTGACGGAAAGCATGTGTTACTAGAAGCGCCACCCAATTCTGGCAGTGATTATTATAATTATACAGAAAATTTTAGTTTAGTTCTCGTAGCAATTGTGGATGCCGAGTATAACTTTGTATATGTTAACTGTGGTGCAAAAGGGAAATCGTCTGACAGTGGAGTATTCCAGGAAACTTCATTTTATAAAGCACTTAATGAACAGCAACTGAATTTACCAGATCTCGAGCCCCTGACCCAAGGTGGTCCGAATATACCATACGTTCTGGTGGGAGATAGCGCATTTGCACTATCTGAAAATATGATGAGGCCCTATCCCGGCATTCATGAAAAGGGAAGCTTAAAGCGGATTTTCAACTACAGGCTCTCAAGAGCAAGAAGAATAGTTGAAAATGTTTTGGCATTATGTCTGTTGTGTTTCGCGTATTTCGTAAAGCTATCCCATTACGTCCAGTAAACGCTGAATTAGTTGTATTGGCTTGCGTGTACCTACATAATTTCCTGCGACGTAATACATCTTCAACCGCGCGTTATACACTAAATACCACATTCGATTTTGAAGACATTGCTCATAATGTTATGGAAGGTTCGTGGCAAAGGGAATTGTGAAATAATAATATGAGAAACTTAAATAGTCAAGGCAGACCGCCGACTCAATCCGCTCAGGTAATAAGAAATCACTTTGCTGAATATTTCTCCAGTGCTCAAGGAAGTGTCCCATGGCAAACAAATCAATCATAGTCTGTCAAAAATTTGAATGACGTTTTTTTATAGTCTAGGTTTAATGACCAAGGAATAAATGATAATAATCTTAGTGGCCACTAAGTCTATTATTTTTCGTTCCTTGGTAGGGCCCTCAGGCTGGTTTTACTGTCGCGCTGACCGTCGGCGCTGACAGCCGAAATGTATTAAATTCTATGGAGCGTTTTTGAATAACGCGTAGCTGTGAGCGCGGACGGTGGTCAGCGCTGACACGTCAGCGGCCGTGCGCGTCGCGCGTCGGCGCCGCGCAGCCCTCTGCGCTCACCATCGCCCGCGCGCCTCTGTCTTCAGAGAGCGTGTTAGTGTCGAGCAGAGCGGACGCCGTCAGGGTGTACAGACATGTCGAATCGCGATGTAGACACGAGTAGAGTGATTGACGAAGTACGCCTGAGACCGATATTGTGGAATGCATCCGATCCACTCAACAAAAATAAAGATGCAAGAAACAAATCCTGGGAGGATATTGTTGTCACCCTTTTCGAAAATGTTTCAGAAATTTTTGTTTGCGGCTGTAGCCCGAGGCGGTCAGTGCGACACTAAAACGACCAACGCTGTCCCTCAGCGCTGACAAGCTACGCGCTGAGTTCTCAGCGCTCACGGTCAGCGTGATACTAAAATCAGCCTTAGTCATATATTGAAAAACAATTAATAATATAGGAATAAGTTCTACATATTATAAACTTTATCTCACCTATTAACACATGGTATTCTGATGAATCACTCTAAATAAAAGTTTTCATTATTTTTAAGTATGTATTCATTACCCTTTTTTTATATATATGTTTATAAAAGTGACAGGTTATTATTATTATAAGTAATATAATCTATATAATAACCTTGATTATTATAAGTATTATAATCAATCAAGGTTATTATTATTATAAGTATTATAATTATTCTTTGTTCTGTGTTTCTGATTCAAAGCGGGAAACTAGTTCCTGAATATTCTCAAATTGTCGTAATTCTGTGAGAGTTGGTTCAGCAGATGCTCCATTATCATTATTACCATGAGAGGCATTAGCAGTGACGATATCATTATTAACAGAATTTGTCGAATAGGATGACTGTTGAGAAGCAGAATGGTATCCATAACTTTGAGTATGACTTGAATTAGATTCCATTTCGTATTCTGTATAGTTGTATTTTCCCATCCTAGCCTCTAATATGATATTATTAATAAAGTACTTCGCCTGTAGCACAGCATGTTCATTCTTTATATTTCTTAACTCAGAAGCTACATAATCGGCGTAAACTTGAAATTCATCTTTTGGTTGATCCATTCTGGCTTTTGCGCTCTTCATTATTTCATATACCTCACTTAGATCATCTTTTTTCCTTTTATTTTGAGTATTTGGAAGCGGCATCGGTATTGGTTGCGTTGGTAATGGTGGCGGCGACGTTGGTGCTTCTGGTGGCTGCATTAATACTTGCGATGCCGCTGGTATTTCTTCGTGTGAAACCGAACTTTCAGATGTCTATAAAAGGAATAAAAAAGTCTAAAACAAACATTAAATCAAAGTTGCGCAGAACAAAAGACAAAAAATAAAAAGAAATTGAATACCCTAGACACTCTAGATACTGATTTAAATCAGTCCTAGTAAAACAAGCGTACAAAACACACAAAAAAATTACACTATACGCCCGAATTAGCCCTAATTTTTAGTTTCTTTTCTATCAAATTTGTAAACTGAAAGGTCATTTGGAAACTAGTACAAAATAAAACAAAGTCGACGCTCAGCAAGCGTCGACTTGCGACCTGTTCCGCGACATGTAAATGTCCCCTGCGATGTCGGGCGATATCGCGCGCGACGTCGCCCGACACGTAGAATTGATGTCGAGCGACAGAGTCGCGGGACAAATGTCCCTTAGTGAAAAAGCGGCTTTAGTTTCGTGTGGTAAAACTTTAATACTCGTTTTAAATACCTGGTTACACTCGTCATTTTATGCACGTAATTTTTTGTGCGACCATGTAGACATGCATCAATAAAATATAAAGTTGTTTAAGCGAAATTACTAACGTAATGTTTGGAGACAAAAAATTATGAGGAAATATGATCTAACGTATATCTTATATGTATATATTTTAATTTTAAGTTTGAAGCTTTATTTATTTTTAAGCTTTGGAAAATAAAAATTACTACAATAAATATTATCAATTAAATTTTTTCTTTTGGATGAAAACATTTTATTGGCAGTCGCGTGCCTCAATAAAGGTAATGAAAGCGCAGTTGGCTGTGTCGGGGAGCACGTTCGCGTGTTTTATGTGGATACATCTGTTCTCGTTTTTTCTTCTCGTCGGGATCAAAAAGGAAAGCAAAGAAACAAATGATTACTCTTTTGTGATTTTATAGATGGTAGGTCTATGATATTAACAGTAGGATCCAAGTGACACACACCATCATTTGCGGGTCGGCCGAAATTCCTAATTTTCGTTATTGTACTTATATTTTGTTTTTCTCCCATTATCTTATTTTTTCTTACAATTAAAGGATTCAAAATTGACGAATAGTTAAGTTTGAATGCTGCCTTAAGAGACATTTTTCAATTTTCTAACAAATTATTATAGAACTATATTTGGTATTAACAATTTTGGGATTAACACTTTCTGGTTTCAGTTTATTTTTTTTATTTTTTCTTTATTAAATTAATGTGTTAACAGCAAATTGCTTTCTTTAAAACCAATTATGAAAGTTTTCTTTTTACCAAATTGCAACTTTTTAGGATTACTCTTTTTCCTGTTTTTATAGCTACATTTTAAAGATGAATCTTTTCAACAATTTGTTCCAAATCAGTATCTGTATTTATTTCACTGAGTTTTAAGAGAATTGTTCTCATTTTATTTACCATATTATTAACTAAATGCTCATTTTGGCTTTGATCGGGCAGAAAAGAAGTAATAACTTGTATTTTGTTTGAATCGCAATTTTTTAATCATTTATAAATCATATAGATATAATAATAATCTCTTATAGTTAATCATCAATATTTTAGATATGATTGTCATATACAATTCTTTCACATATTATTTCAGTGTAGCTACGAGAAATACACTGAAAGTTTTTAGAAAATTAAAAATAAAACTAATTAGCATGTTTGTAATTTATTCCTTATTATTTGAAAATAATAAGAAATAAATTACAAACTGTGGCACTTTGATCATTTTGCTCGAGCAAACCACTGAGACAGACAGTGGACCTATTCTTTTAACGTCTGCATTATGACTTTTCTGAAGGCTCTCACCGTTTCTTCGGTGTTCTGGAACAATATTCCTAGTAGTTTATATTTTACTGAGCTTGGGGTTGTATAGCAGATGACACAGAATTTCTAGACCCGACATAGCGAAATATTTGGTCGTTCGTTTGACTGGGTGTGGAGAGGCGTTGTTATAATGATGGAGAATTATATTGCTAGGGTTCTATTCTCGATTTTTTTCCAGAATATCAAACAAACATTTACTGGTATACAAGTCTTCAGTAAATGTTCTTTTATGTTCCGGAACATTCATTGCATAATAACCCACTGATTCAAAGAACGACGTGACCATCTTTTTTTCTTGTGCTTTCTTCACTTTTATACGCAACTTTTCAGAAGAAAACATCCACTGTGCATACTGCTTCTTAATTTCAGGTTCGTAATAGCTTTTGTCACCTGTGACAATATCGAATACAGCTTTTGGGTGACCTCAGTTGAATTTTCCTAACATTTCAAAACACCAATCAATGCGATGGTGTTATTGAGATTTGGTTGAATCATGGGATATCCCACCTAGTACTACACTAAAACTTCCTGACGCCTAAACGTTCATGTAAAATCTTCTATATTTGATTTGTACCAACTCCTAAGCTTGCCCAAGTCTGCTGATA
Source organism: Druceiella hillmani (assembly GCA_039881145.1). Taxonomy (NCBI): domain Eukaryota; kingdom Metazoa; phylum Arthropoda; class Insecta; order Lepidoptera; family Hepialidae; genus Druceiella; species Druceiella hillmani. Next base: position 92,603,178 of record JAYKKI010000001.1, read on the forward strand.
GGTCACTGTCTTGTCAGTCTTTACCAAGGCTGCAGAGTATTGACATTATTTAAAGTTGACGCTGTTGAGAGACGTACCACACGTAGATCGTTACTGATATTGGTACGAACCCGCTTGAACTCATTAAACAAGTTTCAAATGGTAGCGGTGGATGGAGCTTCACCACCACTACAACAAAAGTAAAAAAATCATTGAAGGAAAATTCTGTCGTGTTATATTGCTCTTGATGAGGTACACACAATTTTCAAATTGCTGCCAATTTGTAAAAGCAAATTAGTTCAGTGGATTAAGAGAGTATGAATTTTGAAATTATTTTTATTATCATTATCAGCCATTTATAAAAACAGTTTTGTTTAGTTTCTTAAACTCAAAAATACTTCTATTGCTCGATTTTGCAATTGAAAATGAGTCATAACAGGCGATCTGTAATAATAAGCAACATACCAAAGCCAAAACTGCTTTTCAAATTGACAATTCTACTGTGTCTCTTACATTAAAGTTCAATGTTACTAATTCTAATATTGAAGCAAAGTAGCTTAATGTTGAATTAACTTTCAAATGGAAGTCTTTACTGCCGGGTATCGAATCAGTATTATATTTCAGTTTATGCAAGAAGCGGCATTTTGATGTAAACAAATGCTATTCCCATCGGTTTTAATGCACTTCCCATTGTAATGGCTATTCCCATCTCCAGAGTGCAATCTTGAAACACAGACAATAATAGAGCAGACGCAGGACAAGACAATAATAGATTTATAGGTGTTTTTTATTATGTTACTAGATCATAATAACTTTCTTTTTGAGATTGGTGGCATATTGAAAATAATATGCCACCAATATACATATAACTGTTAACGGGAAGTCAGAATACACTTATTATTTCATATAAAAATGTTTATCCACTGGTGATGCGGTGATGGTATTACGGACATCGACAAATCCAAAGTCACGTAATTAATAATGAATGTTTTATGTAGAGTTCGTTAACAGTCTTTAATTACTGTTATTACATACTCCTATATTTTGTTTTATTGGCAATAGCCAGTTAAATATTCAATATGTGTGTATACATATGCATGTAATACGTAGTGTACATTAAACTGTAGGTACCTCGAGTTGCATAATTTTTTATTTGTATTACATTTCTTGGCCTCACCTAATCCATAATTCTATGGTATTACAATACAGATGTGATTTTTCTATCTCTGCTAAATAAATAATGCATTGCAACTAACTGCTAAAGTACGTTGAATGAAACAAAATAAAATATACACAGTTTCCATATACTTTATTTAAATAATTAATAATATATTTACAAAATTTCACTGACTGACAACAATAGAAATTACTTGAGCTATATTATTTTCCACGAATTAGCAAGGTCATGCAGTGTACAAAATTGCACCTTCCATTTAAATTATGTCTAAATTCGGATTAACTAAATTTTTGGCAGGATTTATTGAAAAATTTATACCTATTCAGAGAACAAATAATGTAATCGATTCGAACAAAATATTGTATAATTATGTGTATATATTAATATATATATAGTATATTTAATAAACAAACGGAATTAAACCACAACTATCTAGAAACAAATAAGTGCTCACAAATGTGGACGTAAAAGTCGAAGGGCTAAAATGATATTAAATTGACGATAACGAAAAGATGTCAACTTTTCGTTTATAGCAACATGTCTCACAGAATAGCCTGCAAATACTTTCTGTTATACATTGAGCAATTGTTTCCGACATCAACATGACACATGAATGATCATATTTATTGTAATGCGTTAAGAGAGACATATTTTTAGTATAGCAGAATGCTTTTATTTTAACAAAATAACTTAGAATGTTCTATTTCGCTTTACGAGAGCTGTGCATAGCGATATACTGAATGACAACTTTCATCGTGTTAATCTTTATATGGATGTGCATTGAGCAATTGAATCATTTATTACTGAGTGGTTATTTTATTAAAATTAATTATATGATCAAACTTTTACATTGGTTTACAGTTCTCAATTCTAAAAATTATATTTTTACAAAGAGAGATCAAAAAATTTCCATATCACATTATTTAATAAAATTAAGTTCATAGTTTCATGATTTTATATTCCAATATAATGATATAATTTACATTTATTTAAAATTATTAGTTTGTAGAGAACACATTATTTACTGAGAACAATAACTTTTATTAATTGGCGCCACTGAACGTGAATAAGATATGGTCAGTGTAAGAGGAGACTGATCGATATTTTATATTTATAAGAGGGAAAGAAATTTTTGTAAACAGTTTATCACACACAACATAAGAAGTCCCTCGAAGTTCAGAAAATGTTTAAAATCATAGAAATGTGCAGTTTTGAGAGTTTAGAGAAACAATTTAAATATATATTTTATTTATATTGTTGATGAATATGAGTAAGCATTGTTTTAGATGTACAAATTAAGTTCAGTTTTCTTATTTAAAGGTAGTATTATGTAACTTTTTAAATTTGTACAACCGTAACCGTATGAGCAGAGAAAACTTTCACTAACAAATTCTCACTACATAAGAACAAAGGGGAGAATGTGGACATTTGGAAAAGCACTTATTCTGAAGACGTTATAAATTAAAAGTACACAGTTAAAACGAGAAAGAAAACATTTCTTCATTTCATTTAATTGTACGTCAATAACAATTCAACTGAAGGGTATTAAATAAATTACAGCTGTCGCTATTATCACATCAATAATGGACTACACTATTCGTTTAACACAAAAAATTACATTATGTAGCTCACAGACACATTAATAATTAAACTATCGCTCCTCTATGAGTCCGAGTGCAGCCCTTACGCATTAATTTTCCGCTCGTCAGACCCGACAAGATTAATATTTTTAAAAGTGACATTTAATAGTCAATTCTCACTACAAAATGTTACAGTTAATTTTAAACGTTATAATATAATAATATATTTATTATTATAATAATTTACACTGACTATGTACACATTCTCATTAGGTTTAATCGGGAACTTAACCATTACTTATAATGTATTAGTAATATTTGGCAAACTGATATTAGTGCTCAAATACACAACGGAAGCATCCATTCGTTGGATTTTACAGCTGCCTGTTTTATATTGGCAATCATATTCAATTATATGTAAAGTTAATTACATTAAGGTGACTTTTAACATATCATGCCAAATGTGTGCTTTAAGCAAAAAACTAGTCATCAGTAAACTATAAATATTCACATTTCCCTATCTAATTAGAGAAAAATATCATAAAAAGCTATAAAAAAATATAAGATTATAAGATCAATTACATTGTTTCAGTTGATTCTATGCAGTTTGATTTTAGGCTAGGAAATGACCGTGTTAATGTGGCCACATCTATTTAAAGTGAGCATTTCGACAAGTATCTGGAGGCTTGTGAACACTTAGAAGTACGTTCCCGTTGCGACCGATCTGCGTGCAGAGGCCGCACTGGATTATATTCTAAAGTCTAGTAAATCACATCGGCAAAACATTCTCTCTCTCAAATCACGAAGCACCACACAAACGTTGTCAATCGTCCTCACTGCACCGGTGGCAAGGGACGCTACTATTATACAAAGTCGTTTGTTGACGGTGACGTCAGTGGCTCTTGCGCCTGTAAAATGAAAAGAAGAACAAAATTTAATATACTTTGTATTAAATCTTACGATATACACCAAAAGCGACACTTATCATGCTCTATAACTGATAACTCAAACTTCAATGAGATATAACTTACAAAATTTTATTTTACAATTTTACAGAAGTATTTCAAAATAATAATGCAGGTATAATACACCTTGATCAGCAGACAACAATTATTTTAAGAAGGTTGTCATTGTCTAATAACTTGGAAATATTAAAAATGAGTTGTTATGAAAACAGAACCTATGAAGAATTATAAACAGAAATTACTATTATATTCTGTAAAGCAATTTCAACTTTTCATAACTTTGGTACTTATGGAAATGTTAAAAAAATATGCAAAATAAAAGCAAATGAAATTTAGTGCTCACAGTGCTTAATATTATTTTGACTAATAAAATAAAATTTACTATATTTACAAGCGTTCTCAAATAAAGCATAATAAAAACAAAAATGTTTGCTTGTTTACGACATTACTTTATCAAAGATAATATATAAATACTGGAATAATCATAAAAATACACCAAGAACAATTCTAGCTGCCAGATAGCTACTACCATCTTTAACTTACCATTTTAATAAAAACCCTCGAATGAAAACGCATGTAAAAAAAATATATCTTTTTGCAGTGTCGTTTACATATAAAGTAATCTATTTAAACAAAAATTATTTCGAGGCCAATAAAAATTCAATTGTGTGTCGCCAAACAACTTAAAATTCAAACCAAAACAATAAATGGAAGCACGGAATAATAATGTCTAACAACTAATTGAAAAGCGGATAGCCGACCTCTGTAGCCACAGTCGTATTATGGTTAAATACACTATGCTATTTATTCCATATTCATAAATTAGCATTTCACTTATACTTTGAATTTAGTTATACAAAATTGACATTAATTTTTCCTTATTTTGTAACAGCATACGTCAATTTGCCACAAGTGGGTTATAATTTACATTCTACAAGAATTTTGTGGTTGCTCAGTACTAACAATAATACAAAAGTAGTTCTTAAGATTAATTTGCTCTTGGTTAGTAAAGAAATGAAGCGTTTTGAGGAAATATAACATGAGCGTCTTCGCATATTTCATATTGATTTCTCTCACATCTGAGTTTTTTATGCAATGTTAGTTTTCTTATATTATGATTGAAGACTGAATAAAAACAAATATTTGAATATCCTTCTTATACCAAAATAAGATTTTTAAATAGAAATCAATAATTTTGGTATTATTTGGTGTGCAATTGCTCGTTGAGTGTATGTTTCACTAAATTAATCGAATATTCTGACTGCCAAAGTGTTTTCAATTTCTACGAATGTTTTCTAGGCTTCTATTCACTATTTTCTTCAATATCGAATTTTATAATGTTTAGGTAAATTACCCAATAATCATTAGACAATCGATCTAAATCTAATTTTTGCACAATACGCTAATAAGTCATTTTAAAAGAATCGAATGTATAAACAGCGGCATATGTAAACTTAAAAATATGTTTTGCCAATTTCAACTGCGTCAACATAGTTCATATACTAGAGCTATTATTGTGTTAAAGTTAAGGCAATTACTGAGGACAGGTAGAGACAGCAATTAATCAAGAGTCGGAGACAAAAAACAGACGTCATAGAATTTACACCTGTTTCGGAAACAAAGCATGTAAACTCGTTTGGTCTCTAATAAAGTTTTGAGCTGTTAATCCCACAAAAACAATCGATCGATTTTCCCTAATTAATTACAACACGTAGACAACGTGTTATCTTTTATATAACTATTATTTCTTTTAAAATTTGGCCTTCATCTATACATTGTAATACTGATTTGGTAAAAATGTCTTTGGCACATAATTACAAGCAATCAATTACATTGGGAAATTCAGCGCCTGAGTAATTACGACTTAACGTGAACAGTCATACAATGAATTATTTTATACATCTGGACATATAATTCAATCTATATCATTCTATTATTTTATCTCAGATACCTGTGTCATCAATCTTCTGTCCGTAAAATACATTTTGGTCAACTGTATTCGCTCAATTAATTGAAGTGAAGTGACCTCGGCATTTTATATACAATTTTAATGTCTTCAACTGGGTGTAATTGAAACTTGTATTGGCAGAGAGAGCCAATATTAAAAATGCACCAATAATGTACTCGTAATCGTCATAACAATATGAGTCGGCATCACCCATATTAGTCACGTTAAACCATTTTGGCACTTGTATATGAATGCTTATTTATATCTTATTCAATTTTTCAATATTTGTGATAAATAATTGCATTCTGACTGTCAAATCTACTTATAATTTAAGCATTTGCATTCCAATACAAAAAAGGTACGTTGATGAAACGTAAAACGTGACAAATATTACATAGATTGTGCAAACTCGTCTCTTACTTAACTACCTTAAGGTACAATGTTAAAATTTAATTTATACTTAATAGTAGAATTTCATAAATTCTTAAAAATTTGAACATACTTAATAATCATTAGGTAGTAATTATTATTTAATTAAAAACATCAATATTTATTATTTAATACATAAATTTAAACTATGTTCATCCCTTAATATTTCATATAATTAGAAAGAAATTACGAATATTATGTTGCTATGCAATGAAAATAATTTTATCATATATTTATTTGTTTCCTTTAAGTCAGTTCGAAGTATGTTATGTAAACTACAAATGATGATACTTAGGCGCTGAATCTATTGTGAAATAAGGCGGAGACATATTTACAGGCGGCGATAGGTCAATAAGAGTCAATTAAATGGCCATGGCGCATGTCACATCGATACCCATTTATAGGAATCGTGTGGCAGAGTCTAGCCCTAATGAATATGGAGTGCAGATTGTGATAATGTATAAGCAATAAGTGGAGATTTTCTAATTTGGTATTGATTAGTCAGTTAAACAAAATTTGAACTACATAACATGTGTCTGGCAAACTCTTCAGTAATATGTGAATACTTGAAAAATGTTAAGCTGGTCTGTGAGATATAAAATGTCTATTATTTGTGGCCAATGTCTTTTTCCTTGAATATGTCTCCACCTTAATTTTATTAATTTCACTGAAAACTTTTACTTAATACATTCTTATAAACAAGCATCTTATCTCAAGCTATTCTGTATATTGAGTGTACACTCCATGGTGGTGAGTGCTCTTACCTCTTCGGCAATGGTGCTCGGTGCATAGAGCTTGCTGCCGGGCGCATAGCCATTCTTTTCCAATGTCAGCTGATCCTCTGTTGTCTTGCGGTAGACAGGATTATCGAAGTTCATCGATGTACGGTTTCTATGCATGTAGTGCCTGTACATGATCCACACCACCTGTAAGAAAAAAAAAATTTTAAGATATATTGATTACGAATATTTATATGAAGGTTATATAATATAATGAACATCTGTTGCATTCTTTTATTAAACATTAAATATTGCAAGTTGGTACATATGCAATACTGCTCATTAAAATTGCGAGTGAGTACTTAAAAACTGACAAAAGTTTCAATTAAATCTATGGAGTGTATATAGCGAGTTTCCTAAACAAAGGTTATAAATTAAAATATTCGACTTTTTATACTTTCATTGTGGAACTTATAAATCTAATTCAGCTTCTTTTAAATTAGTTTTCCCTTTTTACTGATTCAATCGATTTTACAAAAAAATATTTATTACATAAATCAATTAAATAAGTGCTTACCAGACCGCCCAATAATACGACTCCTGTGACGACGGCAATGACAATTCCGACCACGACGCCTGCATCACTTCCACTGGGTGACACGCTTGTTGTGTTATGGTCAAGTTCGGGAATACCTGTATCAATACAATGAATAAAAAAATTAGAATCATAACATTCACGCTCTTGTAATTAGAAATGTTTTTTCTATTATTGTGTATAAGACAAACATATTTCAAGTATTATAATTTGTATTGTCCCATAAGAAAATTCAAGTGGAAGATAGAATTATGATTGTATAAATTTATAGAAACTTTCTGATTTCCTAGACAAAAAATTCCATCTTCATTTTTGTCAATTTCAGTGTTACAAGTAAAGCAATGTTAACTTCAAACGTATTCTTTGTGATTATAGTTTAAAAGTTCACATTCCAAAAAGAGAATATTGTATAGAACGCACATTTAATTTTTGGGTAATGAGATTGATGAGTTTGATGTTTCTCAATGTTATCTATTTGTACTATAATTGTTTGTCTCAAGACGAGTGATGCTTTTTTAAATTAATAAATTTGCAAATGCCATCAATGACAAATTAAAGACACCAACGATCATTTATATTTGCTTAGTTATTTGAACAAACGAATGTACTAATATGTTTGAGCTTATGTGTATTTGTAAAATTTACACAAGCTCAAGGAAAATTGATTGAACATAGTGACTTACTACAAAATAGTGACTTACTACAAAATTGTTTAAATTTAAAGAGAAGATTTATTAATTTTAACTACTGTAATTATATTATAATTAAAATTATATATTATTGCATTTTGCATGAAATAATGATAACCTTTACTGAGGCAAAGATACAGTTTAGGAAATATTAATTCTGAAATAAAGTAAGATAAGCACGATCCAAAGGTTGGATGTAGCAAAGATACAGTTTAGGCGATATAGATTCTGAGATACAGTAAGATAAGCACGATCCAGAGGTTGGATGTTGATATATTTATATCGACGATTCTCAGAGAACAAAGTGTTTTTTTTAGATAACCCATTGGTTTATGTTTAGTAGTAAAATATTTACGAAACACTATCAGAAAAAGATTATGTTGGACGAAGACACTCTTCCTACATTACTATTCATATACTTCGCAAAACAATATTCATTCCATATGGTTCTAATATCGAAAACGACTTTATTCGGCTAACAAGTATTATCAGGGTAAAAATTTGTAACTAGGCGCAATTATTGCATACATTACAAATCACATAATCAAAGACGAATTCCAAAATTTTTTTCACCTATGGAACTAGTTTTAATAGTGGTATATACAGAGTGAAGAAAAATGACTAAGAAATATTAAGCCTACGTAAATTTTAACTTAAAAACTTCTTACAATTCCCCAAGCAAAACTCTTTTATATGTACATATGTATGACTTACTGAACATTTGCATTTGAATAGTAGCATTGTGTAGTTTACCACTCTGCAATGTTTGTAATAAATGAAAATCACTTGATTTATCAACTCACCTGCCATGTTATTGTTTAACAAGCAGCAAGGCAATTGTTATGGAAACATAATATATGGAATTCACATACTTTTTCATCTCAATAACTGTGAGCGATTACTTTATTAAAACTAGTTAATTTTATTAAAACTAGTTAAGTTTCTGCATAATTTTGATTTCATTTTTAATCGCACGTTTCGAAATCTTAGGACTATCACGAGCCATAAAACTTAAAATTGTGATAGATTTGTGCTATAATGGTCGATACATAAAAATATACATAATCCCCATTAAGCTGACACTTTATATTAAATGAATTTTAATTATTTTCTAAATTTGTATTATAATCACTTAAGCTCATTACAATAATTATTTTCTGGTCATAATATGTATACATATGCCAGTTATAACAATATTATAATCGTTAGATAATGTCTACTATTTTAAAAGATAATAAACTTTGCATGTCTATACGTGGAAAATATTTGCCAACAAGATTATTGAAGGAAAAGTGATGAAAGCATTAAGATCATTTTTGGAATATTCGCCTCTTTGTCTATTTGTGTATTTGTTTGTGCACGCATTACGTAAAAAGTATAGATGCAATTTGGATGGAATTTTTACGAAAACTTACACGGTAACTTTTCGTTTTTCCTTCAACGCAATCAAACTACTCAATCAAAAGACGTGCGAATTTGATATTTACAAAAATTAATTCAAATTCCATTAGTATAATAACAACAAAGAAGTGGTCAACGCATAGTAATTACAAAAGTGTATAGTTATCTAAACATATAGTTGCAGGCAGTTTTAACTAAAATTAAATATGTTTTTAGGAAAATTTAAATGAATAAAAAAAGAAACTTAATTATTTAAATAAATTGCTTTTATGTTTTAATTTTAGGTACATTATAAATAGAACACAAATTTACAATATATAAAATTCAACCTGTATATTTATATAGTAGTGAGTTGTATTAAATCAAAACATTAAGAAAAGAAACATAAACAAAAACTGAGACAACATAATAAAAAAAAAACAGGTTAGTCACAATAGTTTAAGAAGAAAGCTATAGAAATAGTTGATTAATCCATCACCACCAACACTGCAAGAAAAAGAAGATACACACAAAACAATTAAATACAAGATATTATCTTTGTTAAGTCACAAATTAATAAGAATCGGAAGCAGTCGATCCTCCACCACCACAACAAGCTGCAAGATGAGGAATATGTGGAGAGGGAAGGTGTTGTGAGTAGGCAGGAGTTCTTCAAATTTAAGGGTAACAGTAAGCATTATTAGTTTTGTACCAGTATTGAAATGATTACCAAATACTCGGTTTAATTAATTTTAAATTACATTAGCGACATGTTGCTAATGTAATTTAAAATTAATTAAACTGAGTTATATCAATATTGATTTTATTTGAAAAAAGGCCATAGCGATGAAGAAACATTTTTAAGTTCTCTTAGCTATCAATAATCAAAAGAACCTAAACAAATATTGCCATTGATTAAATTTTTTCAGACGAGTTTTTGCTTCTATTACTTTAGTATAAATATAGATTGCCATTGAATCTAATAATAAGATAATTTTTTAATCGTGTAAAAATTCTTATTGAATCAATATTATAATACAATTTGCAAATACCATTTTGTAATACAATTTGCAAATAAATTTCTATTATATTCATTTTTGATGTTAATTAGTAAAAATTGTAATATCTTAATTTTCTTATTTCGGTTACATTAAACAATTGCTAAGGCATATGAATATTTGTAACATGATTCAATGACTTCAATTAACTTAATTTTTAGATATAATTAAGCGAAAATATTTTTAAACCAAAGTTTTGAAATTAGTAGTGACATGCGTGTGTTCATGCTATGCGTTAATAAATATGTATGCAGTTCTGCAATTAAATGATAATTTGACTTGTTTATACATAAACATGCTAAGTTTGGGAAAACTGTCGGCTGTGAATGAGGCCTCAGTTAATTAAGCTTGTATTGAAACCACATCAACATTGGAGTAAGACCCCAGAAATCATGTGAAGCACAGGGTCGTGTAGTAAAAAATATGCACAATCATTAATATTACCGTTCGCCAAGATGGGACCCCGATCATCCTGCATGAACATGAGTCTAAAGTCACTAAAACTGTAATGAGATTCTGTAACACTTTCCACTTCGTCATCCACATTTGGTATCCTTTCTAGTCCTTCTCTAGTAAACACATCATACACATTGTCCTCATTTAACTTATCACTTTCCCAATAAACACCGTTCACTGGCACTCTACCCATTGTGGAGCGAGTTGTCACTTCTGCTTCCTCAGTATTATTATTCCGTTGCCAATCAACTAGGCTTGTGAAAATTCCAGCTATCAGCTCCATGCGCGATCATTTGTACCCTTCCTCATATAAAACGTGCAGTCAAAATTGGTATATAGCGGGACGCAATCAAATGATATTTTTCTTCCTGTAAATATGGCAATCATTCCAAGCATGAAGGTATTTTCAGTACTTTTATTAATGTAAAATGAGCTAAATATTATGTTCAAGCCATTCGTTATATCTTAACGTGCGTTTGCGGTATATTGGATATGTGAATGTTGTGTGTAGTTAGCACATGCATGCATAATGAAAGCAAATGACAATGAAATAAATCGTAGCCATATAGGTGTATAAACAATGTACCTGAAGAATGCTCGGTAAACGTATTTAACCTTGCGTATTGGTTGACAATAAAAAGTATTTGTAAACATTCAATACTGGCCACCACCTTCTACCATTACTTATGAAGAAACGAAGCAGTATTTGTAGTAAGTACTTTACACAAAGACATTATTTTATTACGGAAAGGCACACAGAGAGGAAGGATGGTTTTACGATAGTATACTTACGAACTATTGTGGTCTGCTGCTTAATTGGAGCAATAGTTGTGTTCTGATCGTCTGGTTTATAGGTATCTGTCAAATATGCATTAAATAAAATAAAAGAAACTAAAAAATAACAAATTAAAAAACCGAAACAAAATAACTTTAAATAAACACAAAGTTAATTTAAAATAATAAAAAGTAAACAAGTTAACTGCAACTCTCGAATCTAACTCGAACGACTGACAGCCGAACATTCGATAAGCCTCTAGAGTTAATTAAAAATACGATTCGTTTCTAGACTTTTAATCTATCATAAAATTCAGTGAACGATATTCAAGATTAATTCCATGAAACAAATCTGAAATATGATATAAATGTAATTGACACAATATTTTGTTCTACTTAGCTAACATTAATTAATAAACAATTGCGATATTTGAAAATAAGATTAACTGATAAGTTACTCACAGTGTTATAATAATTTTAATTAAATAAATAAATTATATTCTTATATCTTATCATTTAATAAGTTTCAGTCGGTGAATATACTGGACGGAATTTAGAACACGCTTATTGGAATGTGATTATAAAATGCACAGGCGACATTCAGCTCGCGTGTCTCGAGGTGAAGTAGTTTCGATCGCAGGCGCACCGCTGCTCGAATGACATATGCGAAAGTGGCGTGATCGTGACGTAAAAATCACCTCATCGTGGTTTTGGGAAGCGTGACGGCGCGCGACCCGCTGACGTGTAGCAATACTGTACGTAGCGTTCAACGGATCAGTTCTACCTAAAAACGCTCGCTTGTATTGTATGTCATAGAAAAAAACCAATCTTACGGCGGATGCGTCATACGTAATGATCATATATACGAGTAACTCATTAATGCAGGCGCGATGTTTACTACAAATTTTTTTTATCATTTCTAATAACATGGTATCACTCGTAGTAAATAAAAGAATTACTTGGATTTTTTATCTCATTTGATAAGCGACACTATGAATCAATATATCAAGGTACATTGTGCAATGAGTACTTTATTATATGCGATTCAGTTGACAGACGTTTTGGTTGTAAGTCATAGTTTTAAATAATTTTTTTACTTTCAAATTATATATATATATATATATATATATATATATATATATATATATATATATATATATATATATATATATATATATATATATATCAAAAAAAGAAGGTCATCTTTTTCAAAAATATACTTTTTGTGTACTTTCATGTCAAAGCATACTTGATATAAGTGTTCCATAAAAACCTTCCTTGTATGTACATATATTTGGTCGTTGGTCTAGCTAATTGAGCAGAGATATTGTCGTGATGAAGGATGATAATATTCCGAAGGCGTTGTTCCCAAATTATTCTGAAATAATAGGTAAATAATGGCTGGTATACAAGTCAACGGTAACTGTTCATTCATTTTGAGAACAATTGTTGCATAATAAACCATCCGTCCTAACAAACGAGGCTATCGTCTTTTTTCCTGTGCTTTAATTGCCTTTTGCAAACAATGCCTCAGAAAGAAACGTCACTATGCAAACTTCCTCTTAGTTTTGTGTTTTTGACGGTATATCACATTTTCATAACCCGTGACAGTGTCTAATATAGCATTTGAGTGAACTCCATTCAACTTTTCTAACATTTTACGACACCAATCAACATGATGGTGTTTGTGAGTTTCTGTTAAATCATGGGGTGTCCACCTAGCACAAAGCTTTCGAACATTTAAATGTTCATGTAATTGACTCATACCAATTCTTAAATTTGTCCGAATCCACTATTCTCATTTCAATTAGTTGACTCGTACCAATGACTAAACTTGTCAATCATAAGCAGCACGGCGTTGATGTTATCTTCAAATGTTGCTGTTGAGGGACGTCCCTAAGTAGATCACACCTGAGATTGGTAAAACCAATCACGCCTGATCTCATTAAACCAATTGAAAACAGTAGTGCGGGATGGTGGTTTCTCATAAAATGCTTATTGAAGTCAATCTTAACTTTGTTGTTGATTGAAACCAGAAGGTATCAAAAATTAAGAAAATTTTCTCGTCTTAAATTCATATTGACATGACACAAAGTTGTCGCCAATTTGCAAAACCAAATGACAAAAAAAAAGTACTTGAATGGAATACCAGAGAATTAGATTTTCGAAGTTTGACTTTATTTTTTTTTACCATTATTTTCAAATACTGGCCGTATTCAAATAATCTTCAGTGCTTCCCTCATATATATAAAATAAAAAAAGTGAAAATGTCTATACGAAAATTTCAAAGAGGAGCAAAAAATGATAGAATAAAAGATAAATTAAAATTCTTAAGAAATTCTAAAACACATGTAAGGAATTGAGGATCAGTAAACATTTAAGGGTATGAAAAAAAAACGCTGACAAAAGTATAGAAGTGGACCTACTATAAAGTTGTGAAAATAATTTTGGAAAATTAAACTATCGAACACTTTAAAAGTATTCTCTCACAATTCTATCGCAGCCCTATTCATAATCTCCATAGATATATTAGTTGACAAAGAGTGTTATTAGGTAGGTGTGAATTATATCTCCCTTGCTGTTAAACCTATTCATTGATAGTTGTATGAAGCAACTAACATTGTATGTGGTATGCAGATGTTGTTTTTCATATTAGTACTGGATATAACCCACTGGTTATATCCAGTACTAAAATATACAGTAGCACATAGTAAAAGAGCACTTATTAGTGCTAATAAGTCGAGTGATGATTGTTGTCAATGATTGTTGCAAAACAGTTAGCAAACAAAGCAGACTCATGGTTAGTTGTGCAGCAGGTAGAAGAGTTTGTTTATTTCGGAAGTTTACTGTAGAGGAATCGATAGATTGAAGACGGAGTGAAACAATGAAATAATGAATAGCATTAATATAAAAGTACATCTCGGACATGGATGGATCAAATTGCAGAATGTTTAAAAAATTCTAATGTAAGGTACCATGAAATAGAATATGGGTATGAAAGTATGAGTATGTGAATGAGTGAGGTAAAGGAAGTATGTCAGTGTACAGGAACATGGCGTTCCTTCATTCCTGCTTACCCTACCCTATAGATAGATAATTATTTTTGAATTTTATATTAACAAGCATTGAATTGAATTACACACATGCTATTTCAAAAAAGGTACATATGAAATTTTATTTAGCTTCTTCAATTGTACACGACGAAATGCACTGTTACTTCGTCAGTATACATATCATGCCCATTTCTGTTCTGTCTTTGGTAGTCAACAAATCAGAAATTTGAGTACATGTTATATGTCGCGGCATAATATTCCATAACATGTCAATAGAGTAGGTTACTATATGTATTTATATGTGTCGCCTCATGAGATAGACACTGATTGCAATCAGCAAGCACAAATTTTTAGTTTCACATGTTGAAATTCAAATGTTGAAATGTTTCCTGTTTACATCGTGTTTTTAAAAAAACTTGTCATTGCATAATCTTCATGACAATATTTACTACTAATCTTCATGTTATACCTTTTATTATACAAAGAAAAAATTTCTGTTGCATCTAAGCAAAGTTATTAGAGACTTGCTATATTACTCATTAACTTATTCCATTAAGATGTGATATAATTGCCAAATTGGCTTGAAATTCACATGTTCTGCCAGAATTTTGCACATGCGTTGTATACATTCACAATTCTAAATATAGAATGCTCAAGGCTTACATTCCGCACATACACTGTCTTATTCATGTCTCTCATCCTGTTTTTTTCAGTCTTATGGAATTTACTCATAAATATTGTTTTTAATTAGCCCTAACAATGATGGAAGTACAGTCATTACTTTAATGAAAAAAGAATACAAACACATTTAACTTTATTCAATGGCTTTTTTCTATTGTTTGAATTCGATAACACAGATTAAATTTGACTTGTGCCAATTCAAATTGATTAATTCCAATTCAATTGATGATAAATTAAATGCCTATAAAACCAGGAATAAAAGAAATAAATTTGTCTACATAGTGGGCGTAGACATTAACTTAGATGACGCATCGAAATACCAATTGTGTCAATTGCTGTAGGTTGTATTAAATAATAGTGGGTGGTTCCGATAGGTAGAAATGTCTCTTGATAAACCTGTGTGATATCTATGTGGCAATAGAGTATGTTATTAACAGCAGATCAGTACCTATACACTTTCGTTTTAGACCACAGTTGTAGACAAATTACACTTCCATAAACTGTAGCATTAATGTTTATAATTAATATGATATATAATAAATATTGATATCAAACTGTAGAAAAAGTAAATATCATTACTTATTTGTTAGATAAATTGAATAAGTAACTTAAACTGAAGTAAGAAAATATTGAATATTTTTGGCATTAATTTTCTAGAAATTAATTATTCACAATTAAATGAAACTACGCGATGTAGTATTATTTCTACTTTATTTAAATTCTTTACCACGACCTAGGTTTCGTTGTATTACAATATCTTCAGGTGGGCTATTAGCAAAGATCTTTGCTAATAGCTCACCTGAAGATGTTGTAATACAACGAAACCTAGGTCGTGGGAAAGAACTTAAAGAAAGTAGAAATAATACTACATCACGTAGTTTCATTTAATTGTAAAAAAATATTCTTTTCGATTACAGCACGCAATCAATTTCATAAATTTTATTGGACTATTCATTCACTATCGTAATTCAGAAATTGTCTCATAGAAAACAATGAATAAACACAATTTGTAAATCAAGAACATTTACATTACTATTTAGGTGACGCATAAAAAATACTAATTGTGTTACAGCTGATATTATACGAGTGTCTGGTTATCAATAACTTATGTAAATCACATCAATAAATCTTGGTCAAGCGTAGATATTAAGTAATCCTCTATGTAAATACACACTTTTATTTTAGATAGGAAATTATCGGTAATGACTCAGAATTAAAAATTAATCAGCAGAATGCAGATGGCACATTGTTTTAGATATCAAATTGCAAATTATCTTTAGTATGATTACAAATAACACACAGCTGTATTACTGGTCTAAAGATTGATATTATCCATGCAGTAAAACCTTAAATCTGTATTGATATCAACCAGTGTTACTCATTTGAATGATAATTTGCATATTATGTCTTGGATAATTTGCATATTTGTTTTAATATTAGATAACTGTTATCAGATATTAAATTAAATCTGTAAATTAGTCATTCATTGTAGACTGGAAAACAATCAATGACATAAAATACATTATTCTAGTTCTATTTTAAAATTTGTGATGCATTTGAAATGGAACTTAAGAATTTGAACTAAAATTTTTGCTACAAATACTAGTAGTGTGCAAAATTTAAAAAAGCTGATTGGGTTTATAATAATATCTTCCTTATAAAACTACTAGGTACAGGATTATCTTAAATTTTTTCAATTTTTTCCAGTTACTCTGGAGTGAGCAATGGTACTAATTTTGATTCTCTCCCACTTTTATTAATGATAATGATTTGCTATTAGAAATCACAATTTCAATATGTCTGTTTTATTGATATTGTTTCTTGGTATAAGTGATTGTGATTAAGATACTTCAGAGGGATGTTGACTTATCTGCCGACAATGGACACTGAAGAACAAGCTTATTTTAACATTAGTAAGTTCTCAGAGATGACCTATTCTGTGACGGGCCATAATTGCAACGTGTATGCATTAATGAGCTCTTTTGGAACATGTGTTTCCAATATTTGTGACCTCGGTTTAATTACAGATAACCAGCTTTTATTTCACAATCCCATTACAGATATTCTTAAGACTGCATTTAGGAAACTTGACTTTGTCAAGCGGTCTTCCTGGGAATTCCATGACATCAGCTTTATCTCCAACATCAGCCTTATCTTACGCCCTTACATTGGAAAACATACAGAGGGATTCATTTGATTTGTCTGTTTTAAAAATTATGACTAATATCCTTGCTTTTCATTCGGACATAGTATAACTCTCTGCAGTTGAGAAAAGAGTTGAATGTATCTCTGTATTAATTTAAAAGCGTTAAAAGTTTACAATGAAAATCTTTCATGGTTGAGTACGAAGCCACTCACTATTTCATATTCACATACACATGCTAACATCCGCATGCAGTCCCCGATCGTCTATGTGTTTATTTTGCTTAACTTGTTAGTGGAGGCATTGCATCAACCAGACTTAACACTTCTTTTCGACTTTCGACTTTAGAGCTAAAATAGTGGAGGTTCACGTGGTTTATGTGATAAGTTCATTATTTTCACTATCAATAATTATGTAGGTATTCATTGTATTTTAATCATTGTTTTAGTATATTTGTCTTATCTACAGATAATATTTTCTTTTGTATCACTCTACATATATATATATATATATATATATATATATATATATATATATATATATATATGTAATATATGTATATATGTATATATATATATATATATATATAAAAACGTACACTTATAATAAACATCAGAGAGAATTAATGTCAGACAAAAATAGACGCTATTCATTGGGTATAAAGGACTAAATTGTCATTGAAATAAAATGTAAAACAAGTCCTTTTTTAATTGAGTGCAAAAAAATATTACTAACTCTTTTTAACACACCTAATACCGCTAACGCACGCATGCAAGCTCACGCTAGCTGTACACAACCACTATATTAATCCGGTACCGATTGACGTGCGCAAGTATCGTGTGTATGAAAAAAATGACAAATAATTATGAACATTATTTTGCATTTTGTGAAAAAAAGTCATTTTTTAAATTTTATTTTGACGATAATCAACTACTTTTCAGTCAACAAATAAGGTCTTTCTTTGTGTACCATTTATACCCGAAAACACACTATGTGTATATATATATATATATATGTATATATATATATATATATATATATATTTATATATATATATATTTATTTATATATATATATATATATATATATATATATATATATATATATATATATATATATATATATGTGGTGGCTATTAGTAATCTTTGCTATTAGCCGACCTGAAGATGTTGTAATACAACAAAACTTAGGTCGTGGTAAAGAACTTAAAGAAAGTAGAAATAATACTACATCACGTAGTTTCATTTAATTGTGAATAATGAATTTCAACAAAATTAACACCAAATATATTCAATGGTTGAATCTATTAAAAGATTCTAATTTAAATGAACTGATTCAATTTTAAACGAAAAATTAATTTATTGCTTATACACCAACTTTAATACATACCCCAGATATAAATAAATACATATCCCAGATACATATATAGAGGAGATTAGAATGCAAAGCACACCTTATGGGGCTCCTTATGGGGATAATTACAAAAAAAGGTAGAAAACCTTTAGAGTAGTAGAAAATCAATGATAGGAATATATGAATGCCTGTGAACCAACTTACTGGCCAACGGATCAAAATAAAAGGCCTGATTTCTTTATAACTAATAATATTAGCCATAACTATATGACCACGGAATCTTGCACTAACCTATCCTCTGACAACACACCCGTCATCTTCAAGATCTATAGATCTGTAGTACTGATAGAAACGCCAGACGATATACAATAAAAATTCAAACAGAGAAATATATGAAGAAATTGTTTCTTTAGAAACAAAGCTCCAAAATCATCTAAATGTAATAGGAATAGCAAGGAGAGAATTCAGAAGAATCATTTACAATGCAGCTAAACAGTCTATTAAAGTATGGAAAAAACTGAACAAAAATTAATCCAGTATCCCAAATTTATCAAAGAAAAAATTCTAGAATATTGTGAACTAAGAATGCATTTGGCTTAGAACAAGATACCCTGGAAACCAAAACAGGGTTCAATAGATCTTCTCGTGAACTAAAGCAACTCATTGCAAATTAGAACAATGCTAGTGTTCAGTTGTACCTTTCAAATTTGACTTCACCTGCGGATACAAACTACTCACTCTGCAAGGCAACAAGAAAATTAAAACACCCTAAAAGTCAAATCTCACCCATTAAGTTTTGTAATGGGGAGTGGATCAGATTAGATGCAAAGAAGGCGGCTACATTTGCTGAATATCTCAGTATTGTCTTTTAGTTTTCTGCTGAAACATACTCTTAGCAAAAAAAGCTCCCACCAAACATGTCCGCCACTGAAATGTAGGAGTCGTAGAGAAGTTCTTAAAATGATAAAAACCCTACAAGAAGGGAAATCCCCGGGCTACGATTTTGTAGATGCAACTCTGCTAAAGAGACTACCGAAGAAAGGTGTTATGGCAATTGTCAAAATATTCAATGCTTGTTTGCAACACTCATCTTTCTCTGGACAGTGGAAAATAGCACAGGTGGTAATGTTTCCCAAATACGGAAAAACACTACAAGAAGTTACCTCTTACAAAACCATAAGGTTTCCATCAACCACCGGAAAACTTTTTGAAGAGATCTGCTAAGTCGAATATAATAAATACCAAGTCCAGTATATCAAATAATACCAGATATCAAGTCATCAATTTGGTTTTAGAGAGAATCATGGCACAAAAGGGCAAGTCCATTGTATTGTCAATATCATAATCACAACACTAGAGGAAAAAGAATATTGATCGCCAGTCTTTTTGGACGTAAGCCAATTCTTTGAAAAAGTCTGGCACGAGGGTCTATTACATAAAGTTAAAAGGTGTTGCACACTCATTTTTCCACATAATACAAACATGCCTCAATAAAAGGTATTTTGAAGTAGAATTCAACAACCAGATTATAAATTTCAAAGAAATTACATCGGGCGTACAACAGAATAGTACATTAGGACCGATACCTATATTCTATCTATATCTTATATCTGCTGACCTAACAGTAATGGAGAACACCACAGTGACGACATGTGTAGATGACACAGCATTGTTGGCGAAACACAACAATCCAAAGATAACAATCCAAATACCTATAAAGTCACCTCAATGAAATGGAAAAATGGTTAAAAACTTTGAGAATGAAGGCAAATTCAAAGCAAATCTACAAATGTAACAGTCACCCTTAGAAGAGATACTTGCCCACAAGTAGAATTAAATAATGAAGAGGTTTCTCAGGAAAAGCAAGCAAAATATTTAAACTTTACCAAGCCATCTATCTTGAAACCAATATGGGTCTATGGTATACAGTTATGGGAACAACCAGCAACAGCAATATCGAGATAAATGAAAGATTCCTGACTAAGACACTGAGAGCAATCGTGAACATCCCTCAATACATAAGTAATAAATACATCTACCATGGTCTGAAAATAAAAACAGTAAAGCAGGAGGTTACATAATACAGCACGAAATACTAAAGGAGACTAACGAATCACAAAAATGAATTAGCCCAGAATATCACTGGTGACAGAGGCCTCCAATAGATGAGTCAATATTTTATTATCGGCCGAAACATGTCCCTAGTATTGTTCTATATTTTTGATATAATATTTAAGCTTAATAGTATTTTTATACTGTTTTACAATACTTTATTTATATATATTCACATACTTTGTTAAATTTATGTTTGGTTTTCCTGTCGGGCGAATTTTCTATTTTTTATGCGATTTTTTGATTATAAATTGAAGGTTTGATAATAAATTACATAGGCTTGACTACTTTTACATTATATAGGTATAGATCTAAAACAATTTAAAACTTTATTTAGAATAATAAAATATTAAACACAAAAATTTTCATTTTAAATCAAAGCGAATGGTTAAAGCGTCATTAGTCTGCCGAAATTGAAATTTGCATTTGCGACATTTTAAAATTAGGGCTGACAACGAATGAGCGGCATAAAGATAAAGCGGGATCCATATTTGTGGTTGGTGGAGAGGGAAACGAGGATGGTAGTTGATTCGTTGTCGTAGATGGCTTGTTACGTGTTCCTGCTTGTATTTGATACACTTTGTCGTTTTCCTTTGAAGCATTTACGAGGTGAAATGTAAGTCAATTATTTTATTTTTGAAATATGATAAAAAATATGACAACATTTTTGCAGCCCTTTTCGGCTGATTATCAAATATTGACCCACATAAGATTGAGGAGATACAGGGTATAAAATGATTCTCCAGCACGGGTTAGAGATATCTATGAAACGGCTCTCCATTTTTATATCAAAGCTAAACAGATATAATTGTCAAACAGGTTAATGACTTATTATTTCATAAACAGATGCTATGGTGCAGCAATAACCAAAAAAATTATACAAAAAAGGTGCAAGTTTAGATTGTTACCTTTATGTAATGAATAGACAAAAGATTCAATACAAAATCAAAACGTAACACGGGAGAACTAATAAATTAAACTAAGAGTTGTGAAGTTCTATTGATTGATTCGCATTAAGAGATTAAATGGATTAAATGGAATTTGTTTGATAGTTTTATTTGCGCATGTTTGTTTTTATCTACACTGTAGAGATTAAACTAAAAAAATAAGTTTTTTTAGTTTAATCTCTACCTTTGTGTCATAATTTCTTCCTCATAGAGATTATTATAATGAATATGTCCCGTATTCTAATTTATCATGTTCACATGCTTTGTGATCAAATTTACATTTTTACATATGCTTACATTTTAACTATCAAGATAATTTAAACATTGACTGAAGATTATGGAACAAAAATAAATTTATTATTTTATTAAAGACACAAGAGGAACTCTATGTCGTAATGTTAAAATGATAGAAGTACAACCTACTGTCTTTTACTATAATAGTTGAATATTAGTACGTGTATATATGGTAATATTCATATTGGTTATTAATATTGCTATAGTTGCTTAAAAGTTATAATTCATTTTTGTATAATAATAAAAAAAATGTTTTTAATAAAAGTCATGTAACTTGAACACAATGCTTAAATAAATTTGTATTAAAATAGTTATTAATTGTTAATATCGAGGATAAAAGTGATATTTTACAAGTATGTGTAATTCTTTGTGTTTGAGGACTAAAGCCTATTCTTAAAATATAATTGATTGATAAAAATAGACAAAAAATTGTTATTGTGAGTAGGTCTAAATATTTGTTTTTTTTACGGTAGTCGCCTATGTGCTGCATTAGCCTTTAATTATAGAAAACTTCTAAACAAATAAAACTGGTTATGACATATGATTTTCCATCTCATCGTGGCAGTTTACAAATTTAGTTCTAGAAAAACCGATCATGTGCACATCCTGCTCTGTTCACGCGAGCCGTTTCAAGCCATTTTTGACCCCTCCCCTTATATATCTAGGTAACAATTGAAATACAGGCACAATATTTTACTGGTGTATAAAGTAGACAATATCACAGAAAATCTAAAAGTCATCAAGCTTTATTGAGTTTTGAGAACAAGATTGTGATTATAATTAAGCCTACACATGTAATTGTGCCTATATACAAAATTATGCCTACAATTACGCCTATGTACAAAAATATGCCTATAATTACGCCTATATACAAAATTGTGTCTACAATATAATTGTAGCCTATATAGAAAATGTGCAAAAATAGTCTGTATTCGAAAAACTTGATAATTTGAAACCTTAATAGTAAATTGAAAATATACTTTACTATGTCCTTATATACTTTTTGATTACAAGCTGCACGCAGAAAGTGAACTTTGTAAAGTTTTATATTTAAATATTTTTTATTGTGGACTGAATTGTCCAATGACTATTCGGCAATTTTGTCACATAAATGTCTTCAAATTTGGTCAGAAAGAATTACACAACACAAGATGTATTTTATTGAAATAATTTTCAATAAAATACATCTTGTGTTGTGTAATTCTATCTATCTAAAATACATCTTGTGTTGTGTAATTCTATCTATCTATATTATATATAAATCATGATTTATATAAATTTTAGATTAAATATCTCTACTTTCTTTAAGTTCTTTATCACAACCTAGGTTTTGTTGTATTACAACCTCTTCAACAATAATACTACATCACGTAGTTTCATTTAATTGTGAACAATAAATTTCTACAACATTAAATATCCCATCTCGGATGTTATTTACTGAGAAAAATAATACCTGTGTTTAATTAACGGCCCTATCAAGAAAACATAACGACTTCAAGTTTAATACAGAATATGTAATGAAGGCCATTACAGCAATATGTATCCTTATATTTATTGAATAATGAATTGTCTTGGTTAACAAAACTGTCATTTTTAATTTATTACTATTATACTATATGATTATCATAACAATATACAAATGTTTTGTTGCAATTTTTTATTATGTAAACGAGTTTAAAAATAATACTGCAGCTGAATTTACATGAATGGCAATGACATGTTGAGGGCAGGTAATTTTAACACAAAATTTATCATATTTGACAATAAATGGGAGACGAAAACGTATTTTTAGTAAATATCATTAAATCATGAAGAAATATGAAACGAGTTTTTAAGATCAGTGTTGCTTATTTTTTGCACATGTTTTGTGTCCAATGAGCCTATTTAAGTATAATTTAATAGCAAAAATCATTCAAATTCAACAGTTCAATTACATAATAAACACAGTCCAAGGAAAACAAAGAAAGAATAATACATAAGGTGAAATTGATTGCGTTACAAATTTTTCCAATAATTTAACAGCTTATTCATTTTGACAAGTTATGCCTGAAAGATTATGTGATTAAATCATATATAATTGTGCCCACAATTGCATTGTGCTAGATACTTTGTGTCATACTAGATATTTTGTGTCTCACAGTTGCTAGACTTTAAAAGAATCAGACAACGTAAGATCAGGGTAGAATGTGAGGAAGGCATACAGTGGATGTATAGAAATGAAAGAGTTATCTTCTATCTTTATATTTATCTTTTTTTTAGGAAACAATTGAAAAATTTAACCAAATGTTAGTCACATTTAAAATAAAGCACAAAAAATATTCCTTCCATCTATCCATGTATCTTGAGAATAAAGAAGTTAGCGAAAATGTTCCCTTCTTAATATAGGAAAGACCCACGCAAGATATGATTGTGAGGTCGACTGTAACAGGTGGTGAGTAGCAATCTGAATTATAATTCCTGGAGGAAAGTTTTATTCAATTTATTACAATTTAAAAACTGGTTTTATTTGTGCAGGTGAAAATCTCGCTATGCTGTGTATATTTTGCACAGCTAGATTTTCCAAATGGATGAGGTTTTTAATTAAAAATGGTTAAGGACTCGTTTCTTTCATTCCTAATCAGAAAACAGAATGAGGAAAAAGTCAAATAAATACGTTTAAGTGCTGCCAAATTGTTTTAGACTAAAACATAAACTTTTGTCAGCTTATTTACTTGATCGCTTGTCTATCTTGTAAACATTTCATGTGACTTTAAGAATTATGGAGTGGACTCTAATAAAATTAAATTGAAAAGTCTAACTAATTAACTTCGGACAGTCTCGTCCAAAAGTCACCAAAATGTTATAGTAATATTTTAAACATCTGACAATAAGACCATGTAAGCAAGCTAATACACAATATATTAACCTGTATTATATAGAGCATAATTCTTGCGGAGTTTTCACAAAAATAGGAAGTACTATTTTTAAGATTACATATAATATATTTGATAATAAAAATTTAAATAATTATATTATGGATGTCGCTATAATGACATTTTTCTCAAATATTTTTATGGCCATTTGTTATTATTACATTACTCCAATAATAAAAGGAGAAGAAAATCAATTTACGTGCCAAAATGAAGTATATTTTATATTATCTTTTTTGTAATTGATACTTTAATTATTTCTTATAGACACATTAATTTAATTTACGTGCCAAAATGAAGTATATTTTATATTATCTTTTTTGTAATTGATACATTAATTATTTCTTATTGACACATTAATTTAATTTACGTGCCAAAATGAAGTACATTTTATATTATCTTTTTTGTAATTGATACTTTAATTATTTCTTATTGATACATTAATTTACTTTACGTGCCAAAATGAAGTATATTTTATATTATCTTTTTTGTAATTGTCACAAAAATATATTAATAAAAGAAAGGCTTTATTCTATTGTAGTATAGATTTATATTTGAAAAATGTTTGCAATCTTTGCTTTCCTGCAAGATATAATTTTTGAAGTAGGTTTGGATCTAAATCACATATTGGAAGTATTTTAATGACATATATGCTATATATGTTAATAGCTTAAAATACAACGTTTAAGTTACAGAAGAAAAACAAAACTTTAAAACTTTGAAAATTTTCAAACATTGCTACATTTCCACAATTAAATGAAACTATGTGATGTAGTATTATTTCTACTTTCTTTAAGTTCTTTACCACGATCTAGGTTTCGTTGTATTGCAAGATCTTCAGCTCGGCTTTTAGCAAAGATTATTAAACAACGAAACTTAGGTCGTGGTAAAGAACTTAAAGAAAGTAGAAATAATACTACATCACATAGTTTCATTTAATTGTGAATAATGAATTTCTTCAAAATTAACGCCAAATATATTCAATATTGCTACATTTAGTAAATGATTTTGAATTGATTAAAAATAAAACTGATTTGGTATAATGTCCTTTTCTATATTTTGTTCCTTTTATCACGCATTATTTATTCTTGAAAATGTAATTCACAAATTTAATAATGTTTCCTTAACATGCTAGCTGAGCTCAACGGATATTTTATTTCTTATACAATATTTATAAATTAACTTATGCATTCCAAACTTGAATTCAAATAGAGAATCTTAAATGTTACTTAATTTAAAATTAGTAAATTTCCCTCCTATTGTCAAAAGAATTTAAAATATGTCCTTTACCTAATAAAACAGGTGTAAATACTAATATTTAATCATTACTACTTTTATCCATACACAAATGTTATTTGACTGTATGACTGTACCACTATATATTCACTATAGGAAACTGACTTGTTAGTGATACCAGAAAGATCTTTGATTTTATTTTTTTTAAGTATACAAAATATTTTAATTCCATTAGTTATTGCTGAATTGAGAATATTTAAAATTTTGAGAAAATATTGGCAAATTTGAATATCTCTTGTTCTGAGAGTTATACAGCGAAGTACAAAGAAAAATAAAGACCTGCATGACATGTATACATACCAATCTAGGAATGTGACAATACAGGTAGATTTTATAAACATTGTTCGTATTCAAAATGAGAATAAAGTAAATGTTAAACGTGACAAGATGCCAAAAAATTGTAAGCCAGACTAATGACTATCAGGTGTGTCAGTTATCCATCATTTGTATTCGCAATAATGTTTATTCCACTCGTTTATTTTAAAGATAATCAGTCACGCACCCTATTTTTGAAATAACACGATATGTCAATTCGCGAATATTAATAATAAATTTATCAAGTACCTATTGTTCAAATTATCTAATTAACATTCAAAACAGTAACGAGATTGATTGGTTTACCTGAATCTATCAATTGTCAAGGGATTTTACAAATTAGAGTAATTAGAAGTTATTGTTATTTAAGTTACTTAACGTAAAAATAACAATTACATGTGTGCAAGGACACATCTTCAACAGATAAGATGAATTAACATGATTCCTAGATCAGTTTTAGTGGCTTGCAATTGGTGAAAATATAGAAGGGACGGGAGGGCCAAGGTTATATCATCTTCCTGTCCTTGAAAAATTAAGAGGCTGAAATTAGGAATTAGATGAATCATTTTCCACTAGGTAGCAGTGGTAAAAATATCAACAGTTGAGTGTTATTAATCATGTAAAAATGGTTAAAGATATTGATTTCAAATTTTGCTTATAAAACAATTTTATCAGTTTTTAATATTTATTCTTAACTTGATATAGTAAGCCGGTTTATATCGTTCCAAGAAATAAATAAGACGATTACAATCAATCACCGTACTCAGCATACGCTATATCAATGTTAATTGAAGGGGTTAAGCGTCCTAGAGTGCATGTATACCAGGCGCCAAACACTTTGGTTAAATATATAGATCAATTTATTAGATGATAGACGATGATTTTAACATTATAGGTTGCAGCACTGCAGCGGCTTTCAAATATAAAGTATTATTGTGCACATACACACAATTATATTTTAATATATGACAGTGTAAATATGTTCTTAAAAGCAAGCTAATGTCACATATTTGAAAAAATAAACGCACTCGACAAAGCTAAATTTGATGATTGGACGATAATTAAGTGGCTGCCTTTGTTGATAGTAACAAATACCATAGCTGCTTGAAGTTTAGTTCACACTTAGAGCATGTAAAAAATTTCCCTTCCATAATGGTCGTGAAGTAATTTGTAATTAGCAGGTGGCAAATAAATTTTATTTTATGACTTTCTGAATTACACGGAAGAGATGCAGAGATTAAGATTCTCACAGTTCCTAAGTCAGGAAATCTACATGCTGCCGGTAAGTTAATGAAATATAAAACCTTTACTTACACAACAAGTTTTTAATCAATGGTTTATGTGATTTTTTAATGAATACCTCATTAAAAATCATTTATAAAAGATATATAGAACTTATAGACTTCAGTTTGGATTGCTGTCATTTGTTCAGGTATACGAGTATAAAGGTGAATTTATAAATGTTCACAAAAAATAATTTTTGTCATGAAACATATACTAGCACAATGATCTATACAAGTTGCTATTTGAACAAGCCAAATAGCTCAGATGGTTTTAATGATTACAAAAGAATTTACACGTTAACACATTGTCCAATGAATATAAGTAAGAAACAACGTAATTTTTTCCCATATCGCATTTCCAATACAAAAATCTTTTCAAGACATTTAAGATCTAATTGCTTTCATTTTATGATCCAATTTCCTTATAATGTTCGGCTGATGTCATTACTGTTAACTTAAAACAAAACCTCGATACATTTTCGTAAAGTGTTAAAGTGCAAAACTTACCATCCTCCACGCACATCAACCGGTCGGGCAGCAGACGTAGGCCAGTGGGACAGGCGCATGAGACACGCGGTGCATGGGGACCGACACGTGGCGCGGGCAAGCAGAGATGTGAGCAGTGTCCATTAACTGCAGCGCAATGGTTTGCACCATCTGGCTGTCGGTATGGGTGATAGACGTGAATCACCATCGGATTCTGGAGCTAGAAAGGCAAATATATATTAATATCATCATATTGTGTCAAATTAATTATATAACTAATAATTTACCTTAAAATTGTATGCCGCAATATTATCAATTTTAATATAGACGGAAAAGATAAAAAAATGATTTGAGGAATGTCTTTAAGTAGATAATTTTTTTTTACTATAAATATATATTTTCGTCGGTTTTCAACTTTCTTCTAAATAAGGCAAAGCAAGCAAAGCTTGCCACCGCTTGATTGTCACAATGGAAAGCCATTTCACGGACATCTCTACTCCACTGCTGGAGGATCGTAAGTTATAAAGAGTACGAACACTGTATCTTCACAATTTTATGTATTGGTGACCTCCATCAACACTGATCTAAATCTCAAAGGTTACACAATACAGCACGAAATACTAAATGAGACTATTGATCCACAACAATTATTTAACCTAGATCTAAATCTGGGTTAAATAATTGTTGTGGATCAATAGTCTCATTTAGTATTTCGTGCTGTATTGTGTAACCTTCTGTTTTAATGTTTTGATTTTCACATCATGGTAGATGTATTTATTACTTATGTATTGAGGGAGCATGCCGTTTTAAATACAAATTTAATATCAAATACATTCAAAATATATCCACAGGACGTAGAGTAAAACATTTGTATTTTTTGTCTTAGATTATTTATGTTTTATGTGGAAAGCTAACTCAATAGAAAATCTACAGTAGAATAAATTTTAACTGATTCTCTAAGCAAATCTACTCAAAAATTCATGTAGTGGAATGAGACCACATGAATTTTTCAGTAGAGTTTTTTCTGACAAAATTACATTGTTTCTTTAATTATGCTATAATTAGTTTCCATATTTTGTGGCCTAAAATAACAAAATTTTTTAGCTATATTAACAATACGCATTAATAATGATAAAATATTTATAGCATAGTTAAAATACAAAAGTTATGCAAATTTTGTTTATTATGTCAAATATATGTCATTATACAAAAATGCTTTGACGTCAAAGACCATTTGCTTGCTAAGTCAAAAACTTACAAAGTTAAAAATTATTCCATAGGATTAGTTCCATAATAAAAAATTTAATTATGATTATCTACAATGGTTTATTATTAACTTATATTCTAAATAAT
This sequence comes from Druceiella hillmani, assembly GCA_039881145.1. Taxonomy (NCBI): domain Eukaryota; kingdom Metazoa; phylum Arthropoda; class Insecta; order Lepidoptera; family Hepialidae; genus Druceiella; species Druceiella hillmani. Next base: position 92,633,152 of record JAYKKI010000001.1, read on the forward strand.
TATCCTTCATAAAACATATTGTAATTGATTCAATCTATCTATCCTTAAGAAATCTATTTAGGAAGCAATTTTGCAAAGTTCAGAGAGTATAGGAAAAATTATAACTGTCTCGATTTACCCCGCTTTATTTTCCTTTGATTCACATCTTGTTTTCCTTCATATCTCATTCTTTTCTTTTTTCCTACCAACATGTAAAATTTAAACCTTTTCATCCTTAATAATTAGTTTTAATAGAGTTTAAAATTTTTTGTCCGAATTATGATAATAAAATCTATTTCAGTCCACCTCGGGATTAATTAGCTATATTCTTTGGTGGTGGCGCTGACTGGAGAAACATTGCTTTTTTAGCAATAACTCCACTGTATGTATAAGTATTGTATTACTAAATAAATAAAGGTTGTTTTTTGCCTGTTTGGCGGACCAACATTTCTTAATTAACTTTGATCTAAATCATGAGATATTAATCACAAAAATATTTTAAGATGACCATAAGAGCCATTTCAGAGATATGAAAGACCACAATAGTAGAAATGGACTTATGCGTTACAATACTACTAGTTTCAATTTATTTTAATACAATATCAATCGATATCTATATTACACTATGTTTTTTTTTAATCGGAATTGTTTCAGATGAAACCAAATCAATAATTTTTATACTAAATTAGTACTCTACTAATCTAGAAGCGGCGGCAAGCTTTGCTTACTTTGCCTTATTTCGAAGGAAGTTGAAAGCTGAGAAAAATATATATTTATTATATAAAAAATTATCTATAATATATAAAAACTTTGATACTAGGAAAATAAAATTTTATGATTTCAATACAAAAAAATACATTGCAATTTGTTTACTTTCAAACAGAGTAATGAATAATAAAAACAGGAACTACATATCAAATATGTATTTCTAATAGCTTCTAATACGTATTTCAAATAGTAATATAAGCATCGATCATCAGAAATGTACTCAAAATCAAAAGTAAAGAAGTCAATTTATAAAATTTAAAGGAAGAAATCAACGAGATCTTTTGCCCTAACTATTATAAAATGTTCCAGATGACTCAATACCAATCAGCTTAGTTGATTGCAGCTTCTCAACTATGCGTCACATAAAAAATTGGTTGCGTTCTCGACTACAGATCAAGAGCAATTTTCTAACCTAGCAATTATAAATATAGAAAACACACGTTTTGGCCGAAAAAGTTTTAAATGTGAAAGATCCATCCAACTAAAACTTGTTTAAGAATACCATAGACGAACTTATCGATGGTTTCATGTTTAAAAGTTAATAAAATAGTCCTAATAGCTTCTGTTGTTTTATCTAACTTATTAGTTTTTCTTGCAACTCCGTTCATGTGATAGACAGAATTGGATGTGTATTCAAAATATATTCCCACTTTATCTGCTAGAAGACACATGAAAAATAAATACGACCTTGTTGTTTTTAAATATAACCTTATTCTTTTAACTAGTGAAAATGTCATTAAAATTTGTTTAGTAGTTTTTGTGGTATCAACAAAAAACTATTTTAAAAGCATGTTTTTCAGTTTCAGAAACACTTATGTTGTCTATCTTGATTATATTTTTAACAATATCTTCAATATGCAGACACATTTTCGTTCACAATCTTACAATAGTTTAAGTAACATATTGTTTTAATCTTGAGAGCTAAGTTTTTAATTAAGTGATTAATGCCGACACATGTGCACAATAAAATTTTTTAATGCAAATAAAAATAATGATTGTTTTAAATTTATTTGTTTCAAAATATTTGATTCATTAAATTCAAGACAACAAAAAGTTTAGCTTAACTCAGAGTGGTTTAATAATGATCCACATATTGGTTCATTTCAAAACAATGTACTATATTTTGATAGTAATTTATTTTAACGAACCGCTGTGTTGTTAGTGAACTTGACATTATGACTAAATTCATGACATCACTGTACGTATCTCGTTTTAATGTTGCATATATGCAAAAGTGGAATTGCCCGAATACTGACCCAGTAACTTTACGTTTGATAACGTTAAGTGACAAAACTATCCAGTTTCATTATCTTTAATGGTATAATATTTTGTGGTCGTTGTCAACATGACCTAGAAATTTATTCTTTTATTTATTATCACCAAAAGCTACTTACAGTTTGTACAGCCGTAATAGCTTCCACATCCTTGCCATTAAACTTGTTAGCCCTATAGACAGCAGCCTTGTCCCAGTCTGTCCAATATACCCAGTCTTCAAAAGTGGTGATGGAGAATGGATGACGTAGTGTCTCCGTGGAGTAGAGAATCACGCGACGTTCCGAGCCATCATAGTTGCATGATGATATTGTGTTCAATTTTGCATCCACCTGCATAGTAAAAGTGATGAATGAGTTTATGATACACAATGCTTGGCGACGTGGTTTTCTTCGTAAATTTGGCATAATTTCCGTAAGTATTTTTACCCTAATCAGCCAGTGTTTTTTTACAGAAAATTTCTGTTATGTCAAAATTTATTACAGTTTTGTGCCAGTTAATAATTTTTTAACATTTGTTAGTACAATTCTAAATTTAAATAAAAAATAAATTTGCTTTTATACAAATACTTGTTTATAGCACATGTAGCAACATATAACTAGAAAAGCTAATATGAATGATTTCTGTGTGGCGATATTCAATAAATAAAGCTTATAATTCAGAAAGAAAATTTAAAGCAAACTATCGTTACTACTACCAAATTGACCAAAAAATTTATATTAACATGAAAATAACACTGGCATATTTTAAAACTTGTTAGCACTGAAAATCTTAATCATATAAACTTTATTGTAAGTCGATTGCTCGGCCCATTTCCCAAATAGTCTATACGCAAGATTTCAATTTTAGAAGTTATTACTAACCCAATATACACGTTTTCTGACGAGGTCCAGAGTCAAACCATTGGGCCATTTTACTTCAAATTCTACAATGACTTGTCTGTGAGTTCCATCCATGCCTGCTCGCTCGATCTTAGGATCTACACCCCAGTCTGTCCAGTACATCCATCTAGAAGGAAATAGATTTTAAATAAATAATCTAAATAAGTAATTTAAAATATCTATAGATAAACTATTTTTATTTAAGCAGTAAGTAATTGAAAATACCTATAGATAAACTATTTTTAGACTCTTTACGCAAATGAGATTTTAATTTATTTATTAAGTACGCATATGATTTATTTATTGCTGCAATAGTAACCTCTGAAGGTCTATCATAAAGTAAGACGAGAGATGTTGTATTTATAACAGCAAGATATTTTTAGACTCCTTTCAAACCTCAATAAAAGCTTTACTTGTAAATCATCATATAGCGTTATTTTCCTTTGATGGTACAGAATGACGTTAAGTGTGAGTGCACTGCCCAGCATTGAACGTCTTAGTTAACTTGAAAATAGTGTATCTTAAGAACAGACGAAATACAAGAAAATTTTATTGATTATAATCGTGTTATTTTTGTACAATTTAATAACCACTGTATAAAAAATTTTCTTTTTTATTCAGTTGTATTTATGGTGTCTTCAATTGTATGAAATTCTTATTATGTTCGTCTATCTATATGTAACTTTAAATAAACTGTAAAAGAATGATTATGTTCATTATTTATAGTGCAAAATAAATGTAAGGGATAGTAATATGATGGAGCTAAGTTATTACAGTTAAGATGGCTAAAGTGAATTTTAAAGTTTAAAATTTCTGAAGTTAACATCCCCTTATCCACGGATTCATCATTACACAACACAGAATGTATATTTTTCATTACGTATTTCACAATAAACCTAAAAAATGTCATCCGCTTCAGCAAATATCTCCATAATATGTAACAAATTATTTTGTATCTTTAAAAAAATGTGTGTGCGAAAACGGTGTCTAAAATTTTTCACAATCGAATAAAAAAAGCTCATGATAATGTTTGTACTGAAACTTTGAATGCAATTGACAATGACCCAAACTTCTTTGAAACAGTGATAACTTATGATCCAGAAACTTAGCGTCAATGCATGCATTGGAAGAATCCAATGCCGCTAAGAACTAAAAATACTCAAACAAGCAAATCGATATTCAAAGAAAACAATGATTGTTTTTTATTTTCTATATTAATGGGATTGTGTATCTTTACTGGGTTCCTGAAGGTCAAACTATTAATCAACATCATTACCTTGAGGTTCTTGCTCAAATCTGTAAAAAAATAAGAAAAAACGACCCAAATTGTGGAATAACAAGCTGTGAATTCTTCATCATGATAAGGCACCGGCTCACACTCCGTTGTCTCTCAAGATGTTTCTAGCCAAGTATAATATCCCAATGTTAGATAATCAGCTTATTTGCCTCGCTTAGTTTCTGGATTATAAGTGAAAAACCAAGAACCATCACATGTTATCGCTCTTTCAAAGAACTTTGGGTTTTCAATGGCATTCAAAGTGTCAGTACAAACATTATCGTAGATTTTTTTGTTCGATTGTGAGAATTTTAGACACCATTTTCGCACACTCGTTTCGAAAGTTAAAATTTTTGAATTCCTAGAGTTCCTTTGTCAATTCCTACAATTTCAGTAATCACATAAATAGAAAATCAACAGTGAGATTAGATTACCGATTATTTCAATATTTTTATCCGTTTTTTTATGTGGAAAGGTGACCCAGGCGTGCATTATTTTCAACGACTTCTCGGCCATTTCGGGAACGCCTAAATCATCCAGAAACCCACACACATGATAAAAATTTATTGCCATATACTCCGTTTAATAAAACATAGGTTTCAGTAGCAGTTTTTCTAAGTTTCATATGAAATTTTGCGACAATTCATTGCTCTATTAAAATACTTATAATTTTTTTTGGCAAAATAAGAAACAAATCTTATACAAAGGCTACAGCCAGACTAATATGTCCATAGACACAGGAGGGGTGGCAATCGAAAAAGAAGACTTTATGCTACACAACTGTCAGTCGTATGAGTTTGACGTATGCATAGTTCGTCTGTAGAAGTATCAATTGCATTAGTTTGTAGCCACACTTCATATATAAAATAATAAATAAAATATACAGGGTAGAAATTATGGGGAACCTTAAAACACATGATATCAGCTATGTTATTGAAAATGAGATAACATAAAATATACATAAATAAATATAATGAAAGATGGGAAATATAGTTAAGAAAGTACATATATAGTTGTTATTATTATTATTATTATTAACTTTTATGTATAGTACATATGGCGGACTATGATCCTAGAGCAATGATTCCAATATTTATAGACGTGATTTTCCTAATGTCAGGATCCAGGTGATTCCAAATTGCTGCTTGGACAGTGAAGGATTTTTCGTAAGTGGTAGAGATATGTTCAGGAATAAGTAGGGTGTGTGAACTTTCAGATCGCAGCCCAAGGCCGTGAGCAGACAAGTCTTTAAATTTGCCACTAAGATAATTTGGGCTATGAGGATTTTTTAATATGTTAAAAAGAAGTGAAAGTATGTGAACTTGGCGTCGATCACGGATCTTTAGCCATTTGAGAAGTGACCTGTATTCAGAAATGTGATCATATTTTCTGAGGCCGAAGATATACCGAATGCATAAATTTTGAAGACGTTCCAACTTGCACAAATATTCTTCATTAAGATCAGGATAGCACACGTCTCCATAATCGATTATATTGTTGCTACAGTCCTAAATTTATGAAAAACATATAACCAATTTTTAATATTTATGTAGTGTTTATGGTAATAACTTAGAAATTGTTTGACGCAGGTATCACATTGTTCGGATTATTAGATCACTTGGACAAACAAATTAGATAACGGAGATCATGCCATATGGAACACTTGTGATGAATAAATTTTTTTTATTCTTGCCATTATATAGTTAATGGAGCATCTGTTATTAATGTGTGAAATTGAACACGCAGATGTTAAATTATACAAGACAGCAAATATTCGTTCTTTGTTAATATTAAAACGAATCGACATTAAATGTAGGAAATATTGACAAAACTTAGTGTTTATTGAAATAAATTCATAATTTTTTTAGAGATCACGTAATAACAAAGAATGAACAGCTGATTAAATTAGCAAGCCTGTCTAAAATGTTTTATTATATACATTGAGTGCTGTGAAATTAACGAACTTCCATGTCGCTGGTATAACGTGCTGCGGGAAATATTTTCATTAATTTTGAGTCTTTACAGGAACACTATTCCATTTGTTCATCTGACTCAATGTTACAGCTGTTTTTCTTAGAAACCAATTTATGTAGAACGTTAAATTTGGCATTGTAACAGAGCTTATTAGTCTCTATACTTTGCAATAGGAAGAACCTAATACAAATTTTTTTGAAAATTTTGAAAGAGGCAAGTTTGAGTTCATTTTTTTAAAGAATTTTATGTAAGACGTTGCTAAAATTGTCCACAAAAACATGTTATCTCTGTTGAAGCTGTTAAACTGAAAATTATTAGAAAAATAGGTAAACTCGAGGCGCACCTTAAGGTTTCCAGCCAATGTTAGCACTTATTCTAGATCTAATAGGTTCTTTAGAAATTTACTATATTTTTATGGCCATAAAAGATTTGGCAGGCAGTAAATATTGCCTGGTGAAAAATAACATTGCTATTTGTAAACAGTTTAATAAAAATACTATGTAGGGTAAAAATTTAAATATATATGTAATATATATGACGCAGGAAATGTGTTAAGTTGTCAGATACGTATTCTGAGTGGACTGATCTTACAGCTGGTGTACCTCAAGGTGCTGTTCTATCTCCTCTCCTCTTCTCAGTGTTTATTGATGATGTTGTTATAAACATTTCTAGCAATTATCATCTCTATGCTGATGACCTACAAATCTATGCGCACTCTAACCTCCATTCCTTATCAAAAACCATCGACATCCTTAATCGAGATCTCGCTTCTTTTGGTTAACCTAAGTAAGTCACAAGCTATCATCATCGGTAGTCAAAGACTGACTTCTAAAGTAAACCTACTTAGTTACCGAAATTAGTGCTAAACAGTACAATAATACCATACACGTCGACTGTTAAAAACCTAGGCCTACTGATCGATCAAAATCTTAATTGGCGGCCTCAAGTAAATGATGTTAGTCGTCGTGTTTTCAACAGGATACACTCTCTGAAATGTCTTCAAAATTTTCTACCGACTAAAACGAAAATCTACCTTTGTCAAACACTTTTATTACCATTAATCGATTATGGAGACGTCTGCTATCCTGATCTTAATGAAGAATATTTGTGCAAGTTGGAGCGTCTTCAAAAGTTATGCATTCGGTATATCTTCGGCCTCAGAAAATATGATCACATTTCTGAATATAGGTCACTTCTCAAATGGCTGAAGATCCGTGATCGACACCAACTTTACATACTTACACTTCTTTTGAACATATTAAAAAATCCTCATAGCCCAAATTATCTTAGTGGCAAATTTAAAGATTTGTCTGCTCACGGCCTTGGGCTGCGATCTGAAAGTTCACACACCCTACTTATTCCTAAACATACCTCTACCACTTACGAAAAATCGTTCACTGTCCAAGCAGCAAAAATTTGGAATCACCTGGATCCTGACATCAGGAAAATCACGTCTATAAATATTTTCAAAGATCGAGTGAAAAAGTCCTGCATCTCCTGAAACCTTTTCCTTTGTGTCCTCGCCCTTTCCTATCTTTCCCATGCCAAATCATGTCAATATTTTGTTTTCTTTTTTAATTTACTTTTGTATTTGTTTTGTCTAATGTGCTATTAAGAATTTTCATTGTAAAATCTCTTACAGTCTACCAACTAAATTTCAATACAAATTGTTATGGTTGACTGGGAGAGATTGCTCATGTAGCAATAAGTCCGCCATATGTACTATACATAAAGTTAATAAATAATTGAATGTCTACGAAATGTTCATAGCGCGAGTACGAGTTATAGTAAACAGGTTTCCTTGCAACATCATCAGTTAATATAAAGTTGATAAAACCTGCTTTCTTCTGCCTTCCCATAAAACCTTCTTTTATTTCAACCTAATGTACAGTGCTACTTGGACATCCTAATAAATAAAATTAAGCAACAAAGATTCTGTACCGCAGAGTAAGAATTCAGTCAACTATGAGTTGAACTTTGCTAGGTGAGTATTCCATATAAATCAAGCATAAATTTTTGTCATAACTGAAACTACATGTTATTCAGCTTTCACAAACAAACCTACATGATTAGTGAATTACTTATCAACTACACGTAACATGTGTGCAATCTTTAGGTATACAGGTTTTATATAAATATTGCAATGTTAATATTGTAATAACTTCATAAAGAAATAAAATGTGAAAAAAACCATATTACTTTTTTATTAACACTTAATTCTGATTTAACCAATTAAAATATTTATAATACGAAAACTATTTCAGAATACTGATAATTTCTTCCAGACACTGATCATTTCTTTGCTCACATTCGTAAGACTTCATAATTAACATTCCTAATTATTTTAAAATTTTTCTGACTAATCGTTTTTGAGATTGTGAATAAATTATTTTTCCGATTTTTCAAAATTTGATATAAAAAATTGCTTTAAAAAAACATATAATATATTTGTGAAGTCACGTTGCAATAAACTAAAATTTTATGTTAAGCATAACGATGTTAAAAAGAAAAGATACCCGATATTTTGTGTGATACCCGCTCAAATTAACATACAGACAATAATTCTAAAAAAAGTTTTTCTGGCTTCTATCATCATTCTATACGCTAAATCAATCACTTTTTTAAAATATTTGTAATGTACCGAATTCACTTTGTTACAATTTTATTATATGTATAAATTATAAGGCAGCGGTGGTGAAATTTACAAGAGCGAAAGGTTATTTAATTTACTCAAGAAATATTGAATGTAGAAAGAATTTTTTTACTTTTAATAATTTTTTTGGGGTCAATTAATTAATGATGTTGAAAATAATGATGCAGTAATGAAAAAATAAAAAGTAAGTGATTAAAACTTAATGAAGGAGCAAATTCTTTACAGAATTTACTAGAAACAGAAAAAGATTTAAAAAAATTGGTTTTTTAGACTTTGATGACATTGATTTAAAATCAATCTGGTAATATAAGATATGTATATATCTAATGTTAGAAGATCAACATTTTAGCTATGCTTATCTACAAATACTTGTCATTCACAAGATAAAATGTTAGATGTGAAAGTAACTTTTGAACTATATGGATTATTGATGAAGGGTTGACAGAGAACCATAAATATTAAAAACAATAATATGTAAGCTACTACTCTATGTCAAACACTCCATTGAACCAAAATAAACTAATTTATTAAATAAGTACTAAGTATCACAATATTTGAATTTATAGAAATTATTGTCGTTTGGTTATTCCCTTTTGGGGCTACTTGCATCACTATCATAAATTGTATCAATTGGTATCAGTCATAATTTGATTACAAACATAATTATAGAGGATGGAAATTAAAAAAAAATTTAGTTAGGATTTGTGGACAGACCATCCATAGCAAAGTTCAAATTCATGCCACAAAATTGAGAGAATTTCTATAAGCCTGTAAATTACTACATATTATAGAGTGGAGTTGTGTCATTTGCGCTTTGCTGATAACACTGTAACACGGATTGAGCTCCAATGCATGATTTATTGTCGAATAGGTCTTAAAAACACACAAAACACAAGTAATTGATTAAGCCAAATATTCCCATTTAATATTTAAATCTAGGAGAGTTACAAAGTACTAACATTTGGGGCCGGCCATCAACATGGAAAATGATACACTGTAGAGAATTACTGCCGCCTAAAACTTAATATAGTGATTTTTGGAATAATAAAGCATGACTTTAAGTTTACCCTCTCACAATATCTAAGAGTGTCAAAATTTAAACAATGAGTTTTTTCTTAATTTATATTTGAACACTCACAGGAACGTGGCCATTAATAGAAAACATGTCAAAATTGGGAATGGAGAAATCAACACTACACATTTTGGATACAAGATATGTTTCAGATATAGAGTGACGGATGTTAACACTTTAAATGGCAGTTGGTCAGTCATATGATGACATGTCAGGGGATGAAAGTTGGAATCACAAAATCACAGATTGGGTCTAATGCTTGCTGAAGACCTGATAGGCAATAAATCCGTTGGAAAGACAACATAATCGAGATTATCGGGAAATGGAAAATATATAAAATGATCGACAAAGATAAATGGCGAGAACTGTGTGTGAATGTATTTCAGATATTGGAATATAAATATGATTATAAGCTGAATATTATTTTAATGACAGTAGCTGTAATGTCCGTTTTACATTACATACAAATTTCTTGCAGAAAATAAGTAGAATAGCTTTATAGCTCAATGGGGTACACCTTGACTGTAATTCACACTATATATTTTATAACACAAATTTTAACAGAAATTGTATAAAAATTTTTTTTTTCATACATTCCCTATTTTATTATGTTGGCAACTGGAACTTCTGGGACAACTTGGTATGGTTTTTAAAAAGTGTAACATTCGTTCTTCTGTTCAATTAGCAAATGAGCTTTGGCAAATAAAAACAAACACAATATGGAAATCTCAAGAAGAGAACCCAACTACAGTCCAAATGGCCAAACCACAGCCATGGCGCGCTGAATTTCAAATGGTATTTATGAAATAAATATGATGGAACATATCTTGCTGTCTGTTATTCGATACTTCAATAATCATTGACTCAAACTAAGCAGCTTGGCAATCTTATTGTTAAGAGCACTCTTGCTCCTTTGGTTTTAGGCGAACAGCAAGCGAAGCAATAGATACATGAAAAATTATGGCTGTACTGGTGTGTAGTCTCTGATAATACACATCCAGATCTACAATCTACTGTCTCGTATTGCATAGGAGAACATGTTCATGCTTTGGGAAAAAAGTAGGAATATTTTATTTGGCTCACACAGGAGCTAATATTGATAAATTAAGATTCCGTTTATTAGTTCCCAACCTAATATTATGTTAACCCACATTTTTACCTTCCTTTGTTAATTGTTGATTTACTCTAGATAACTAACCTATCTTTATATATGTCTAATAAAAAATGACAACTCATTGTTGAAAGTACTAATTTAACAGGGTTATATAAACAACCTACCGATAGGTTTCTAGACATTAACATTGTGAGGCATGATATAACCCAATGACTAGTAAATTCCTAATTGGGGCAATCGATAGATGTGCAGTACGTTATAGATATGGTGGATAAAAATGATAACAAATGAATAACTCTGTAGATAAAATACCAATGGGTTACATCGTAAAACACGGAAATGTCAACGCTTTAAATGTATTTAAAAAAACGGGTAGGCTGAATCAGGGACTCAGCCGCAGTGGAGCATGTGAAACGTGTTGAGCGTACCAGACGCTGAGGTCAAAATGGATCGTCGAGGGCCGGAATCTGTTACTCTTGCTACCCAAGCTCTTGCATGCCAGTTTTGTACCATACGTACCGTACGTGTTGGCACCATAGTAGAAAGTGCAAAAAAGCAACACTTCTAAATTTTACAAATTCTAATAGTCACAAGTATGAGTTTTATAAATCATACCTATAATAACGTTGCGTGCTCTGTCAAACGCAACTGAGTAATCACTGATTAAACATAGCGCGCAATGGTAAACTTAGTTCCAAATTAGTCGTGCTGCACGCGACTGCTGCACCATTTACACCAGCGACATATGCACTATTGAGTAATGGCTTCTATCCTCTAAATTATGGTACTAAAATAATGCCGGTCGATGCTAACTTCCAAAGTTATAAGCGATCGTGCCATAACATATTTCGTTATCTATGGTTTTTGCAAGTGTCAATATTAAGAAGTTCTAACTATATTGTGAGGTATAATTTCAATTTTTATAATTCAGTGAGAATGCTCAGAGGCAAGAAAAGTAAGTGTATAAGGGAAAAGACAGAAAGAAAGGAGACAAGTAGGCCAATATTAGTGATAGAGGAAGTCTCATGCGGTTTGTCAAATGATAGAAGTGGAAGTTCTATTAAGGTCTTAAGTTCCATTTGAGACACATAGCAACTAATGATTCACAATGCTAGATAATTAGTTCATGTTTGTCATAAAAATTTGAGATAAGAATTTCAATACGGGAAATTTTCAACATAAGGAAAGACACTACGATAAATTAATGATAGTGACAATTAGGCCGTCAAACTTTACACGTTCCTTGAATTTTTAAATTTTTTTTCCTTTTGTATCGAATTGTATGTATATTCAGATATATCCAAATTGTAATAAACAGTTTTAGTTTCAGTACATTTTTTATTAGATTTCACTTGGGTTTTACTTGGGTTTATTTGCAAGGATTTATTATATATTTTGTAAAAACTTATTTGCTATATTGAAAATTATACATTTAACATATGTAAAATTTAAATTACGAAAGCGAGAAATGTAGACAAAATCTGGAAGTATACTAATTGTTATAATATGCATATAAAAGCACTGCCCCTAAAGTGAAAATGTATTGATCGTAATTATCAACTGGGCTGTTAATGGGCATAAAAGCTGTTTCAATTTTTATATCGGGAAAGAAAAATGGATCACAAAACCATTACTTAACAGGTATACCTGTGGTATTGGTTTCTTATACAAATTCAATTTGCTTAAATCAGCTCAGATAATTCAGAGTTTCGTATAGAATTTTACGTATTTTAAATATATTATTGTTTATGTTCTTTATGTTATTAAAATAATATCTAAACATTAACAATTATTTTTAGATCTATGATTTGCTTATTTTATTGCCTGGCATTTTGATCTTTGTATGAAATTGACTCTGAAAGAACAGAACATCAATGAGATCTTCACAGTTTGTAAATAAAAATAAAGAAATTAAATCAAAACAAAACAAAGTGTAGAGCACTTTGTTTCAACGCAATATCTTAAGACGGTATCAAAGACATTAGTTAATAGTTTCGAAAAAAAGTTAATGAGATTTCAAAAATAGCAAACAACCATTAAAGCGTTCAGGGTTGCAGCAAGAAATTTATGTCGTGTGAGATCAATAGACAGATTATGACTTCAGAGCAAACCTATGCACTGGGGTATATTTAGGGTTGTCATGTGTCCAGGATTTCTGGGATAGTTCCAGAATTTGTGATGTTGTCCGGTATCCAGGAATGTAATAAGTTTGTTCCGAAAATGTAAAAAGTGGCACTAATTTTTAAAAATTGTGTTCATTGGCATTTTCTGTGCATTCCTATATAGGTCATGGGTGCATTGCCGTTTTATTAGCTTGATCAACAGAAAGACCAGAATTGTATGATCACGAATTTAGTCAAGGTATAACTTCCAATTCAAATAAATTGAGAAGAGTCTTGCTCCAGAATATAACAGACACTATTAAATAATCAACGTATAATCAGTGGTGGCAACAAATTGATTAATAAAATTTAATGAAAACATGAATATAATAAACTAAATATTGTCATTGTTAAACTACAAAATTAAGCTCTTAATTGCAATAAGATAAGATTAATTAACGTAATTTTTTACAAATTTACTAAATACTAATATACGCATTTAATAATCTGGATATATGTGATTAACATAACGACTGTTTTTGTGTTAAGTTATCATTATTTAATGAGTCATCACTTTTGTTGAAAAATTTACTCTATATTTAATAGTAGAAGACAATTTTTATTTATTTTCATTAAGTAGTTAATTTTTCCATTTTTTTTTATTTTACTTTTTGTCTTTTTTGTTTTCACATTTTGCACATTTTGGACTTATTCAATTAATAGATATTTTGAAATTTTTACTTTTATTTAGTATATAGAAAAAATGATTTATTATATATATATATATATATATATATATATATATATATATATATATATATATATAAAAGTTTCATAATTATATATTTTCAAGATAAGGCACCATAGTAACTATACCATGTCTAGGGATGAGAAAATATTGAATTATTTTTAAATTTCTGATTTTTACTCTTAAGATAAACTGTTTACAGTAAAAACTTCAAAATATTAAGTTGCCAAGTTTATGTAGGTTAATCCATGTGCGAAAGTTACTTCATGTTATAAATCTTCAGAATTTTCTAGTTTTATACAGTTTATCTAACAGTTAATGTAAAAACGCTGATTCAAGGATTATACTCCCATAATTTTTTACTATGCTTATATCTTTTTTATTTCTCGGACTGTTTACTCTTATATATACAGTTTGACCCATTTACAGTGGTTCAAAAATTATTTTTAGGTAAAGAACATTGTAATAAGTCATTTAAAAAAGCATTAGTTCCGTGAAAATCAATAGTTTAGAAGTTATGATTTTTTTGTACTTTTTGAAAAATCTTTACTCCGGTTACACAAATCATTTTTGTTTGAAAACTATTCTATTGTATCACATGAAATTTGGTATGGAAGTAGTGTAGTCATGTAGCAAGTATGCAATGAGTGATTTTTGTCTTTATTCTTAGTCTCTGCCATTGTTTGAAACAATATGTTGACTTTTTTCTGTTTCTATAAAAAAATAAATTTAAAAAATCACTGATGTAAAATCTGTATAACTAAAAATTTACTTATGACCTTAAAAACTACCTTAAGATAGTCTAGTAATAGTGTTCACACAAAACTCGTAGTGTCTAGACAAAAAATTGTAGGCTAATACAACAATGAGTTGCGAATAATTTAGGTAAATCTGAGTTGAATTAATTCTTTTTTAAAAGAAAACTTAGTTTTTCTAAAATTGCGATTATGGCAGAAATTTCACATTTAGTAAATTAGTGCTATGATGTTCATTTCTGAAGATGTTGTAATAGTGCATTATTTGTCTATATTATCACCAATATCCTAATGTTTCTTGTGATTTTCGTAGAACTTAGGTTTCTTGTAACCTCCATTTTTTGACTTACGTAGTGTTAGAACTTAAGCGACAACATATACGTTAGCTTTTCATATTGTATAGATCACAATATTACACTCCTCTTAATTTCAATATTTAAATATAGGTTATTTAATGTTATAGGTAAATGACGTAATTAATTTTTTACCCGTCAAGTGGATTCAGTGCAATAGCACGTGGCTCTTCCAGTTGATCCTTAATGAGAATCTTCCTCATGTTGCCTTCCAGGTTCGACAGCTCTATTGTGTTTTTACCCGTGTCAGTCCAGTACAAATGATTGTAGATCCAATCGACTGCAAGCCCGTCTGACGTGATGAGCTGTTGCGAAATAACAACAGTTCGCTCGCTTCCCTCATCAATTGGTGCTCTGAATGTCGGAAAAAAAACATTCATTAAAGTCATTATTAATAGATTAAACATAAGATGGCAGTTTCATGTGATTATACAACAATTGAATAGCCATCATGAGAACCAGGTTATTTCGCATTGCAGATTTAAATAGGCTCAGTTAATATTTTTCATATGACTTTAGTTTTAATGAGTTATTACGACCGCATCTTTCAGACAAAATGTGAGCTTTAAGTTTTCGGGAGTTATCCTCACATTACTGAAAAGTTTTGAAATTTAAATTGGAAATTGGAAAAGATCATTAACTAATATTTTAGCTTCAGTAAAAAAGTGTCATGATAAAGAGACCACACAACACATATACTGATTGACTCCTTTGTCATTTGAACAAGGTTTAGTTGATTTAACTGTAATTGACAGCTAGCATATTTATATATTCTAGGTCTTTATATCATATATAAATTTTAGTATTTTCTTTCTGATAATTTAAATTTTGTTAATTATGATAAGTAATTTAGTTAATAAAATTTGTAATAATTTCATGATATCTCTCTGCATATTAAAACAAAAACAAGATTTTTAAGAATATTTTTCATACTGTCAAAATTTTATTTTACACATAACCTATATATTTGTGCGATTTTTTTATGGAACTATAACTTATAGGTAATCAGAGATAAGGCACAAAATGTACACATATTTACCACAACGCATTAATAGAAAAATTTAGTTTTGTGAATCACTGGTTAAACTAAAATATTTGAGAAGTTACATAGTTGAAAATAAACACAATTCTGAAGAAATAACATAAAATTCAAAAGACAGATCACAACAAAATGAAAAAGAGAAATTTTTTTATTTATTCAAATGGTTTGGTTAAGAAAAACAAACAAGACGAAATTAAGTGATCATAGGAAATAGGGATTATGTGAGGTAGGAAATTTAACAAGACACTTGATAACATTTGTGTGACTTCTTGATGTCAAGATCCACTTGATTCTAAAGTTTTGCAGCTTGACAATAGTGATGTGTTTCTGAAACTGCTTCTCAATGAATTTATCATTGAAAGTGTTTCATTTGTTATTGAAAAGATATGTTGAACTATGTAGATAGAAAATATGGAAAAAAAATATAAGTCTTTGCAGATGGTGCTAATCACAGAGTGTATTAATATACCTACATGTGACCTCAATATTATTTTTAGTTTTCATGTTGTTTATATATTTTCTTGGTGTAATGTATGTTAAGAGATTTTCAAGAGTGCTTGCATTAACTGAGATAGTTGTTGTGGATATTGTATACATTCTTTTGTAAGATATTACCAGATGAATATCGTTGCATTTTTTTTTTCGTTTTACAAATATTAAAGTTAGGCTATATGCCAATATAAAGTGGTAAATGTATTGAAAAATTGTTTCGTTTGGAATGGCGACGTGTAGCATATCAAATACACTATACGGAAAATAGTACACTGAGTTCTCATGAACTTTTGTTAGTTGATGAACTTTTGAAAACAAAGAATACTAGAAGTGATGTAAACAAAATCTTACTTGTAAATTTTCTCATCATTCACGTCACTCCAGAAGATCATTCCAGTTCTAAAAACATAATCCAGGGCAGTCGCTGACTTAGTATTATTTACTATGGCTGTCATCTCATGATGGTCAAGCGATATTTTCCTAATATCGAAGCGCCGGGCAAACAGCAGAGAGGCATGTCCCTCAACGGCCTTGCAACGTGTGTGGTCACGTGGGTCACGCATGTAGCCAGTGTGGCATTCGCATTTGAATGTGCCCTTCTCATTAATGCACACTTGTGAGCAAGCTCCAGGATCTTCACACTCGTTTATGTCTGAAATAAAAACAATAAAAATTAAGTCTATGTGATGTTTACTAAAATTGTTTGCACCTAAAATGTTATTTCGGTTATTTAAAAAGTTTTTATACAAACTGATATAATTAAGTAAATGAACATATCAAAATAAATTTAAATTTTTAGTTGATTTTAAAATCATTTCACAACTTCTAGAGTTGAGAAAATTACGTTTCCCAAAACATTTTTGGAACCAGGTACAAAATAGATTCCAAAAACTAATGAAGGGGAATTAATTACTTTTAAAAATAGTTTTAATTATTTAACACAAATTTTAAAATGTATTGTTTGGCCAATAACAGTATGATACGTAGTAAGTTTATAGAAAAAATATTACTTGATTTTAATTGTCATTGCCTCCATAAGTATAATACACTCAATACAACAATGATTAAGTTTTTTCTACAACATATTAAACTATATCAGAAAATTTATATTAGCATTTACAGTATCGCCATTGTAAAGGAATCATATAATAGTACTTTGTTGCCATAAGGTGACATTTTATTCTTATAATATTCAAGTGTGTTTATAAAATATTCGCCTACGGTATTTTTAATTTTTTGTTGATTAATGAAGTATGTATAGTCCTCTTGCTTTCAAAATTAAAAAAAATTACATTTTTTAGTTTTATGGTCGTAATTTCAAGATATCTTGTTAAATTTTTTATAGAATATTGATAGTCAGGCACAATTGCAAGTATTTAGAAAACAATAAATAAAAAGTAGAAAAGCATAATATCAAAACTGTTACGTGTCATTGTCATTAAAACTTGTATCTCAAGCCTGGAGAATAATCATCTATTTATTTTATTTTTGATGCTATTAAAAAAAAAATTATTGCTAAAACCAATATTGTTTATGATAGTTTTATATATTGATAATATGATGTTTTTGATAGTTTTATATATTGATAATATGATGTTTATGATAGTGTTATATTTTGATAATATGATGTTTTTGATAGTTTTACTGACAAACATCAAATTAAGTTATTTATAAGATATAGGTAGTCTTTGAGTTACGTCAAACAATATTTGGACACCATTCCTTGTAATAGCGGCAATTGTTACGATTTACGTCACGCTATAGTTGTGTCAGGTTCGGGCAATACGGCTTACAAAGTTTTACTCCTCGTGGAAAATGCTCCCGGTCACTCTTCGAGTATTGCTGACATTGATCCTCAAATCACGGTTGTATTTCTGCCTCAAAACACTACATCTTTGTTGCAACAAATAGATCAAGGAGTCATTGCATTTTTAAGGTCTACTATCTCAAAAGAATATTTTCACAGGCAGTGAAGGTGAATGAAGATGATGGTATAGAATTGAGAGATTTATGGAAATGTTACATTTTGCAGGGTGTAAAAAATATTGCTGCATCATGGAAATGATTTTGGAGGAAATTATGCCCACACTTCTTTGAGTTATCTGAAGGTTCTTCAACCATAGATCAGCCAAATATGGATGAGATCACAACTTTCATTTGGCCAATCAGTTGTCCAATACTGAAGTCACTGCTGATGATATTGAAGATTTATTAAACTTACACTCGCAAGAAATGACTAATGAAGATCTCATTCGAGGCACAAAAAGAAACAACAGAAATACAAAAAATAATATCTATTGCTAGCACTGAAAAAGAGCTTCCAATAAAAAAACTTTCACAAGCCTTTGTAAGTTTGGATATTAACTCCAATTTTGACAGAAGTCTTAATGTTAACAACAAAATTAGTGATGCACATAAGTGTTATCGAGACCTTTACGATAACAAGAAAAAAGAAGCAAAACTAGCTAGAATTGGTGCGTTCAGCAAGCCAAAGCTCTAATTTATTGTGCTCGTTACACATATTTTTTCTGTACCAAAAATAATAATTATTTTTATAAATATACATTTATATAAATATACTTTCAGTAATATAGCATTTTTCTTTGATATTAAATGTTGATATATTTTTAACAAAAACCCTTGAAAGACACAAAACAGAAACAAAAACCCTTGTTTAACAAAAACCCTAGAAACTAACTCGTTAATATTATATGGAAAAGCATGAAAAAATACGTTTTGACTTACGACGATTCGATTTATGTTGCATATTTCTGGAACCTAACATGCTGTAGGTACGAGCACTGCCTGTATTTAAAAAAAATGTATGATGCTACTCCCATTATAACACTGAAGTAAGTAAATCATGAAATATTTGTTAACATTCTAGCCTTTTAAATTTTGAAGCATTTATATATTATTCAGTTTTCATAGTCATAATACGAACCTTCGCAAGTTTTATTATCCATCAGCTTGTATCCCCTCTCACAATCACAATAGAAGCCGACGGGCGTGTCGACGCACTTTTGCGAGCATCCCCCATTGTCTTTTAGACATTCGTTCTGCATGCACTTATCACGTGGCTCATCTTCAAAGTTGGGGCAGTCAGGTTTCTTATCGCAGACCTTGGACAGCGGTATGCACATGCCCCCGCCGCAGTCAAACTGGGTTTTGTAGTCGCATGCCTTTACAGCGGCAGCTGTGTATAGAATTATATAAATTATATGTAGCTTTCAGTAGATTTGTAAACTGTTTGTTCAAGAATGTGGCTTTCAGTTTAAAATTCAATTTAAGTTAGCATTTGGCATAAAACATTTGTAGTAAATATCAGAAGTACTAGAATAGTCTGTTTATTTAACAAATTCCTATAAGTCCAACTTTGGATTTACAAGTACAAATTCCATTTTGAACAACATAAACTCCATACTGATTGAGAATTTTTCATTAAATATTTTACAATGTATAAACAAAAATAATCACATACTCAAATTTAAACATTTTAAAAGATTATGTACATATACAGTTGTTTAGGCTAGAGAATATTATGGTTTTCTTACATTTTATGGTTGATCATAACTGTTGCTCAATTTAAGCAAAAAATTGACGTTTTAAGTGTTTAACATATTGGGTGTCTTGAAGGCCCCTGCAACCTCAGAAGTGGGCTTACATCAGCTATATACACCTCATAATGTATTTTATATGTAACTAGCTGCACCGAGGTGTCCTGGTTCGCGTGGAATGCGATAGAGCAATTAACAGAGAGAAACATTATTAGCAATTTTTTGTGTTTTATAATTTTATTTCTCTCACAACTCTATCGGCATAAAGTTTACTAAAAATGCTAATAGATGGTGTTAGCATTACCAATATTGTGATAGTCTATAAGTTAGGGTGTTTTTTTATATCCGTAATATAAAAAAAAATATAATTATACCCTCAAGCAACATTAGGCTTGAGGGTATAAAATATTACCACACAAAATTTTATAAAAAAACAGTGCAGTAGATTCTGCGTGATTGAAGAACAAATTAACATATGGACAGATGGATAAAAATAGGTTTCCTGGCTTCTACTATCATTCTCTACTCCAAATCAACCACTCTTTAAAATATTTTCCATGTACAGAATTCACCCTGTTACTATATTATGATATAAATAGATTTCATGCTATTTATTAAGTACAATAAATATCTTTATTATAAATATCTTTAAAAATTGTAATACTTGCTCAAAGTCTGAATTATAAAAACAAAGTTTGATTTAAGCTAGACAAAAAAACTGAAAAGAAATGAACACTTTTATAACAGAATGGACTACAATCACAGACTGGTTTTAATTAGTAAAATTTTATTCTGATCGAATTCGTTTTGCAGTTTCCCCATGATGCGTGATAAAAACATGTAAATGCTGACATGTTGTTAAGAGTAATTTATTTTCTAAAACTGTGAGCTTTTGTTTCTTCTGCTCAACCCTATTACAAATAGCGAGACAATTTCTATTCTAGATGCTGAGCCTTCAGGAATTTTACTGTTGGTAAATTCGACTGACAGTTTTGACCGTGTGCGGTCTAAACTGTAAACAGTCGTGTAACTGTCAGTGTGTGGTAAATTCGACTGACAGTTTTGACGAGGCGTGTTGAAGTCAAGTATCTATTTTGCCACAACTCCTTCAAAATATCTCGAACTATATTTACAATTAAAAATATCATGGCGATAGCTGAAACGTTAACTTTATTTTAGTGTGCTGCTTGTCTTCACGAATAAGAGCCCTGACCGTGTATGGTGCAAACGGGCGATAAGGAAGTAGGCAATGGGATTCAACTTACTGCAGTTGAGCTCGTCGCTGCCGTCCGCGCAGTCAGGGGCGCCCGAGCAATACAGAGCGCCCGGTATGCACGAGCGGTCGGCGCACTGGAACTGGTCGGCGCGGCAGGTCGTGTTGTGACAGAGCGATGGGGCCTCGTCGCCACCGTCGGCGCAGTCGCGGTCGCCGTCGCACACCCACGTGCGGTGCACGCACGTGATGCGGTCGCGGCACTCGAACTCGCTCGCGCTGCACGTTGAGGTCTTCTTCGGCGTGTTGGGGCAGCCCTGGATTTTTTAAAATGAGATTCTCTTTCAATAAAGTATGAGTTTTAATCTCGCTCAGAGCCATTCAATTTACTAAGACGTAGAGCGTCCAGAAACAATTCAATGATCATCCATTCGGCGATAGGGACCCGGGTGGGCGACTCTGAAATCTCGTGCGCTCCGAAAAAGAGACCAGCGATCAGAAGCCCGATGTTTATTCAAAAATCTGTTATACTTCCACATGACAACCCACCAGGCATTCGACGTTCGACATTTTCGAGAGGGTGAGTCAAGTTTGACACCTTTTTTTCTTAATAATATGACGATATGCTTGAATTAAAAAACATCAAAAACTCTTTGAATATTAATTAACTAGAATTGTTAATTAAATTGGAAATTTGAACAATTTATATTGTTACTTAGTTACTATAAATATGAAACACTGAGCACTTGAATTCAAGTCGCATTTGAATCTTAGAATTTTTTGATACAATAATACTTGAAAATAATTGTGAAGTAAGTTAAATAAAGAAATAAATAATCGTTGACAATCTAAAAAGTCAACAAGTTACCACGAAAAAACTAAGTTTTTTCGAAAAAAGAATTAATTACTTTCTAGTACAAGAGAACTCGAATTAGAGATGAGTAGTTTAAAAATAAGTAAAGGTTGTCACCTGCTCGTCGGAGCCGTCCGGGCAATCGTAGTCGCCGTCGCAACGCCACCGCGCGCTGACGCAGTGGCCGCGCGCACACGCGATCTGGTCGGACGCGCACGTCGTCTGCGGACAGTTCCGCTCGTCGCTGCCGTCGCCGCAGTCGTCATCGCCGTCGCACGCCCACCGCTGCTGCACGCACTTACCGTTGCCGCAAGTAAATTCGTCCGTACGGCATGTCTCATCTGCGTATGTTTAATGTCGACACATATATAAATATTCACGTTATCTTGACATTACCATACGTGCCTGTGCCGTTATTCGCACATACCTATATGCATAAGATCGGCAATAGTGACGAGACGTGAAAGGGTGGCCTTAAAAATCAACGTATTGAGAACTAAAAATGTTTGATTTAATGGTCATCTAAACATTACCTTTAATCAGACATTAATATAAAAAAAGAAATTGTCTACATTTTGCATATGTGGTCTACAATATACATATGTGCTCATCCTTATCCAGATCCATAAATGGATTGTTGATAAGTAGTTTTGAATGTTTCGTCATATCTCCACTACGGTATTGATACGATCAATTCCGATATTACGTCATTCTATATTACTTTTCTATGTATATCGATATCAAAAATCTTTCAAACCGGTTTTTAATTTGTTATCTATATATTAGTGAGTTACAGGTACTTTTTTACAACAACAAATGTCGCTAACATACTTAATGTATGATGCATAAGTAGCTATCAATAACTTAGACGGGTCACATCTTTAAAACTGTTTCTGTACTAAACATAATTTTATTTTTGAGTTAATGTTCTGTTAAACATATTGACCGTAATACAATTAAGACCTTTTGACTCCCACATAGGCGAAAAATTCGCTGCTTTTGGGGTCACACTTTAAGAACAGGACTATTTCAGTGAGCACTTTTGGAGTTTATCAACATAAAATTTATCCATGAATCAACGTAATATATGGTAATTTATTATACTAGTATATAAACATGTATCATATCAAAGCACAGAAACATTTATACAAAGTTAATTACAGCATGTTGAAGTAATTTTATTGATTATAACAATTTACACTATTTTATATCTAATTTCTGAATTTCTAGATATATAAATAATTTATATCAGGTCCCAAAATTGTGAACCGATACATTTAAATATTTAATTTCTTATAAGGTATGTTAAACATTTTTATTTCAGCTCATTAGAATGTGTTTCAGTTGTCTATTTGAGACAATGGATTGGTTCACATAAAATTAATTGGAATGTTGTCGATAAAAGGATTTACAATATATTCCGTACTGCACACGCTCATATACAATTAAGTTTGTATTAAAGTATTAAAATTCCCATCCGAAAATTAAATCTTGCCAATAGACAATATTACAGCACATTTCAATGAATTAAACGCAAACTCCAAAAGGGGATCACATCCTACACAGATTACCTTAACGTTAACTTAATTAGAGGAATAACGCTACGAATGGTAAGAAGAGAGATATATTCGTAGCCACAAACCGGGTAATTAAAATATGAATCGTGGAATTATTACCAGCAGCCCCCGCGTACGTAGCGGGCCGCCACCCTAATAACGGGCGCCGTTTAACATAGTTATCCCATCCACGTTATCAAAATACCATTGCCAACTATGCGTTCACGTAAATTCCAGCGCGTTCGCTTAGGTACGCCGACCCAACTAATTGAGTTTTCGAACATTTCATACGGCAGCTTCGCTTTACGTTGCTGACGAGTAACCTCAAGAAATAAAACCGCGACGCAACAGAGATGTTAACGATCAACAAATTTAATTATTGTCATGTGTTAATTTTTTAAATCAACACGTTTGAGTAGGATTTAGAACGCGTTTTCCCGGTTAATACTAAACTATAGGGTTCGAACGCGTACGTAAACCAACAGTTTCTGTACAAATAACAAAGTTTTCGAGTATGGCGTACAAACATTAGGCTACCCTTTAACGAGTAAGTAGTTGGAATATTGAATATATTTGGCGTTAATTTTGTAGAAATTCATTTTAATTTAATTTTCACAACTAGTTGTGAAACATTAAATGAAATTAATTAGTTATAAAAATAAACTTTAGTAATTACAACTTTAAAAATATTTAAACGGCTAGCCAGAATTTAGTCTATTTAACTATTTTAGTTACGCATAATTTATTTTTAATCAATGTGAACATATTTTTAAAAAAAATAGTTCTGAAAAAAATAATCTTATTAGATTAGATTTCATCTCTATCAAAATCGGATAGTTTTTAAGAGGTCCATTAGAGTGAATTAAACATAGATATTATTATTCGAATATCTATAAAATAAATTAAATTTTAATAATATGAAATAAGTTATATTTTTGTTATCCCCTACCCTCTTTCCGAAGTATATAACTATTATAACAAGTACCGATTGGCATAGTATGCGCCGGTCGAAAGATGTTTTCATGTCAAAATAGTTTGGCTTCAAGTTGAGCTCCGAGGAAGGGGAAAGCCAATATCGAAGTTGATCAATCAATCCACCGATCAGTCATTCCACGTCCCGCCGCACACGATGCTTCGCGCGCCTCCCCTAACTCCGCAAAATATAACATATGCGGGTATTCATAACTAGACTTCCAGTCAATATGTTTGCGTAGATGATATCAATACTTGATACGTACATGATATCAATACTTGAATTAATGAAACTTCGGTCCGGACGCAATACAATTTGACAAAGCCCTGCTCAGATGTAAAATTCCATTCACTATGAATATAGCACTATGAATATATCTTCGTTACAATTCATAATTTTAATTATATTGTCATTAATATGAAATAGAATCTGGTAGGGAAATCAGGGAAAAAGTGAGACGTTTAATATAATAACATTTTTTGTGACAAGCTTTTAGTGTCCCATACCACAAACGGATAACATTCAACCCTTGTCTGTAACAACCCTTTTTTTCTTCTCAGAAATAGTTTCACATAAAAACTGAAATAGTTTCATATAAAGATTGACAAATATATGCAGGCATATTAATATTACAACATATGCAAGTATGTTGTAATAGTAAGAACCCAAAAATATTTGTCTGCAAATTTTAGAGGATACGTTAGGTGTAAAAAAAAATAGGTAATCAATTGAAAAGGCAACGAATCATTTTATAGAAGATAATTGTAGTGATGTTGCTGAATACATCCACTAAAACTTCCTTCCTCCCTCTCCTCTGTTTCTAAACCAAATTTGGAAGAAACAGCAGGTTTACTAGAACTTTATCTAAAGTTTGCTATAAAACTACAGCAAAAGAATGAAACAACAGGTTTACTGGGAGAGTATCTAAAGTTTTCCGGAGAACTACAGCAAAAAATTAAACAACAGGTTTACTAAAAAATTATCTAAAGTTTGCCGGAAATCTATAGATTAGAATGAAATAACAAGTTTATTAGAAGTTTACCTATAGTTTGCCGGAGAACTACAGCGAAGAATGAAACAACAGATTTACTAGAAGTTTATCAAAAGTTTTGTCGGAAGCCTATAGCGAAAAATTAAACAACAGGTTTACTAAAAAATTATCTAAAGTTTGCCGGAAATCTATAGAGTAGAATGAAATAACAAGTTTATTAGAAGTTTACCTATAGTTTGCCGGAGAACTATAGCGAAGAATGAAACAACAGATTTACTAGAAGTTTATCAAAAGTTTTATCGGAAAACTATAGCGAAAAATTCAGCAACAGATTTACTAAAAATTTATCTAAAGTTTGCCGGAAATCTATAGAGTAGAATGAAATAACAAGTTTATTAGAAGTTTATCTATAGTTTTCCAGAAAATTACACAGATGATTTTATATTGCACACCTTTTCAGATATATTTAAAAAAGTGGAAAATAATATTTGTAACTAGTTTAATAAAAGTACTAAATGAAGATCTAATTGTGTAGAAACCTAATTGAGTACGGAATCCTCACAGTATCAGTGCTATTGGTACTTAACACGGGTTTTTAACTAAACTAAAAATTTAATTTTTACTTTCACTCAATGACGAATAAGTTCAAATAGGAAAAGTCCAGAAATAATTTTTCATGTATGACTGAAATTATTTAATTACAGTTAAAAATATAGAAAGAAAATCTTAACATTTTTTTTTCGTTTTCTCACTATAGTATAGATATTTGGAACGTCTAAATATTTTCCCGCCAAAATACAAGAAAATATATGTTGTCCCTTCAATTTCTGTATATCTTTGGTACCAATAACAGGTTTCAACTATATATCTAGGAAGACACTACTTGCCAGAAAATAAAAAAAAATTCAGCATCAATTTAAGGATTGGGTCTTAAAACGTATAGTATACTTTTCGAATTTCAATTCATATATATTCTAAATAAAAGTTGCATTGATAATTAGCTGGTTTTTATTCATCACTTTGTTCCATAAGCAGGAAGGCAGTTACGATATACGAAGTTTCAATAAATCACTAGCTTGAGGCTTTTAGGATATTATTTGATTTTTTATTAACCTAGCCAGACCTTTTCTTTTCTGGACATCTTAAAGTAAAAACCTAAAATTCCATTTTGTTTAATTGCGTATTTCATTTAGCAATGACGACATGTTAGATAGAATTACTCTTGAACACTAAAAGCGTTCGACCGCAAACGCGTTGAAACGTCGCTTTCGAGATATAGTCCTGGATAAAAATATTACGGATATAATGAATAGAATATTACCGTCATTTATCTACAATTTGCCTACAAGAGATTCTAGAATAATTCGGTCTTTGTTAGAAAAAAGCAGTGGCCATTAGAAAGACAAATGTTTGTGCAGGATGAAAGGAAAAAAGACGAAGACGAAACCCATACGCTGGTCTGGCAAGATCCATACAATTCAATGGCCTCATCCATGATACTGCATGGAAACAGGAACCGTTCGAGCAACATCGTGAGAGAGGGTTTTCCCAAAGAAGTCCGTACAACACTTAGGAATACGGTTGGAAGAGCACAGTAAACATTTCGAAGGGATTTTTATGTTCTCTCAATTTTCTGAAAATTGAGTTATTATATATCAAATGAATAATATTTTCATTAGATTTTTATGAAAAAATTGAATTTATAGCTACACAATCCATATTTAATTTTAAGATATCACAAAAATACAAATTTGTAAAAATAACACGAAACAGTTAGAGTTAATATCAGTTTTATATATGACAGTTCCGGTTAGGGAATAGATAAAGGGCCATTTTTGTTCCGTTAAGTTAACGGGAGTTTGTCGAATAGATAACTTACTTTCGGGTGCTCAAGTTATGGGTTCAATAGAGATATTGAATCCATAAACTGCTGTCAAATTTACTTCAGAAACTGGCCATTAATAATGCAAAATATATAACCGATCAACCCGAGGTAAAGTGCACCAAAATTTGGACAACTATTCACAGATCAGATAACGCATAAAAATCTATGTCATCCAAATGCACGAATATCAAATTGTAAATGTACAGAATGAGAAGGATATTCACCAGTAACAGATGAAAAATTTTACAATGTTCGCACTGAATAGGTTCCATTTGCATCGAAGCATTTGTAACTGCATTTAATCTGATTTAACTTCTGTGTTTTTCGTTAATCACCAAATTCTCATTCCGGCCAAATTTTGCACTAAATCTTTTTTTATCTAATTTTCAAGATGTGGAAGGTTATTGAACATAAAGTTTTTCATGGTTTTATACAGTTTCCATTGGATATCGATTGTTTGTCAAGAATGAAGAAGCTAGCTATAAAATTTGTACGATGTGTTATCGTTCAATTAATTTGGCATACCAGTTCAAATTACGCCAAAGGCTAAAAATATCAAATCATAATCTGCTTTTTCTTGAACTATTTAAATATCAATCTTTAATTAAACCGCCCTAAAATATAAGAAATATTATAGCACCAGCAATGATCGCAATATTTTCTTTATCTATGATATTTACCAAGATCGATAAATATTGGTGAAACTAATGGTTGCATTCCAGTTGAAAATCTGACTTTATTTTACTTCGTAGGGCATGGTTGACATCTATAAATAAACTCAAGTTGGTCAATAATATTGATACGACATTAAAAATTATAGACGAATCTAATATTTGTCTTTAAATTGATATCGACGAAGCCTTCTGTTAACTTTTTTATCGATTAAGCCTTGACAATAAAAGTTTACACCCAATTTAATTCCTTTTCCAGATTTATCTCATTCTTCATTAGTAATCAATTTAAATAACACTACCATATGGTGGTGTTATCTAAAATAATAACAATCTTTGATGTAAAAATAAATATAACGTAATACTTAAAATATCAATTTCATCACCATTTATAGTTACCCTTTTATATTACAAATAAGGTCTGCGAGTATACAATCTTCTATTCACTGGCTTCCTTAAATCCGCACTACCTACCCGACATCATTGATATTCCCCCGCAAAGATTACCTCAAAGCAAACGCGGGCGCCGCCCGTGCGCATCCGAATCTCTAAATGATGCCCAGAATTGAAAAGATCGCGATTTATTCACAATCGCGAATAGGTAGGGCCGGAAGTTCGCTTAAAAATGGAAACGGAAAGGGAAGCCGGCGTCCATTGAACTGGCGGCGGCAGAGGAGGCACCCATTGCAATTAGAATCTAACTACTTCCTGGCCACTCGAAGGCATCATGAATGGGCCAGCGGACTGGTCCTTTCATGTGGGGGCGCGCTTTGTGGAATCGTTTGATGCCTAAGCCGAAACGAGCGATGCGAGGCGCTTTATGCGGAGCGGAATAATACTGTGCTTGAAATCCGATGTTTGAACTTTGATTGATGATGGACCAGTCATTCTGTGTATTAGGAGGATGTCCATCATCCTCGTTTTCAATGGGTTTCGATCGGAAATCAGAGTTTAGGTCAAAAATGGAAGGAATTTGCGTCATTGAGTTTAATATAAAGTAGGGACAACCTCACACAGGCCACGTCTTATGTTTGAAGTTATTTTTTATAAAAGGGTTGTGAATGATCAATTTAAATATTATTGTTGAAATAAAATTAAATATTATTATTGAAATAAAACTAAATTTTGCAGCACGTAACATAAAAGAGAACGGGAATATATCGAGGGAGTTTGTAATGAAAGTATGTAACTGATATTTTGTATTCAAGATACTTCTGCTAAAAAAATTTAATTTAAAAGCGAAAAACAATAAATTTAAAAAAATTAACTGTCAATAAAAAGTAAATATGAAATAAAAATAATTATTTTGAAACCTAAAGTTAAACTTATTCCAGTTTTTAAGCTACATTTGTGGAAAGTACACCAAATAGGAGGAAAATTCATAACTGGACTTAATTTATTATATTTAGGAGACATCTTCATAATGTTAACCTTTTTCCAAACCCCACTGATATCTTTATAATTTTCTTGATTTATTTATTTTGTCTTTTTTATAGCCATATTTTCACAAATTCGATAAATTACATTCTGCTTCCTTGAAAATTTCGTGGAAAAGTGTAAGAAATTAAGACTAATCATGGAGTTTCGAATCCTGAATTTCGAATATGAAGAAATCAAGGCGAATTCCACGACGGTCGTGTCAGGTTTTATCTTATTCACATATACTAATAGGTAACGATAAAGAGCGAAACAGACGATTATCTTTTTCGCTCCCCGCCTACTTCATCTCCTTCCTCTCTAAGCTGCCCCACGGCACCTATATAAATTACTATCGATGCCATATTTAGTAAGTCTACCATATGCAAGCGAGAGGGTCGTGCCTCTATGGGTCTATTAATATAATAATCAATATCAATAAAAATAATCACTCAAGAGCGAGTTGAACCCAACATAATAAGTGCTCCGTGTGATTATATACTATTTTATTATTAATACGTAACATTATAGATTTTTATCATTACTGAAATCGCTTGTCATTTAACTACAAAGTATATATATACAACACACGTCAAGTGCGTACAAATCGCGAGTGAGGTGCGCGCAACCTTTGGGTGTGCAGAGATGCTGTAAACTGTGTGATGTTAATTTTTTAATGTTGTAATTTTATAAATATTAAAAAAACTATTGCAACATATTTAGTATATTTTAATACGAGAAATATAAATAAATTATTACTTTTTTCTATGTCATTAATATTTAGTTATAATGTAAATTTCATTACTTTATAATACAAAAATTTTGGGAAATGCAAATTGAAATCTAGCTCACGTATCGAGGTTCCTGATCTCTTTTGAAATGAAATTACTTTACTCATTACAAGGCATCACTAATATGGAATTCCTAGTGCAATAAATATTTATGTCTATATCAAACTTTAAGTTTCAAAGTCAAACGGTTTCTGAAAAAAAAAACACTTGAGTGACCTTTCCTCTAAAATAATGTAACAAATTGTTCACCTTTGAAAGCTGTCCCCTAAAATGACGTAGCAAATTTTTCACACTTTGAAATTGCCCCTTAAAATGACCTAACGAATTTTTCACCCTTTAAAACTATTCCCTAAAACGACGGAACAAATTTTCACTTACTTCTTGAACGTAACATATTTTATAGATCCCGTCGTCATAATGTCGATCACTCTTTGACAATGGTAACTGAGACGTGAGATAGAGAATACTGGCACTATTAAATGTATTTAATTACTTAAGATATATCTCTCTTTCCATTATAATATTTAATCTACAAATACATTTAAACAAAAATATTACAAAGACATGCTGCATACATAAAACAATAAACACACATTAAGAATTCATGCATTTCATTCAATTCATTTTTTAATATCTCTCTTTCCTTTATAATATTTAATCTACAAATACATTTAAAGAGATCTTAATAAATAAAAATATTACAGAGACATGCTGCATTCATAACACAACAAGCACACATTTAAAATTCATGCATTTCATTCGACGCATTTTTTAATATCTCTCTTTTCTCTATAATATTTAATCTACAAATACATTTAAAGAGATCTTAACAAATAAAAATATGACAAAGGCATGCTGCATTCATAATATAACAAGCACTCATTAAGAATTCATGCACTTCATTCGATGCATTTTTTTAATGAATTTTCAATAATACTTTGCTCATTGTCAGCAATAATATCAAAATTGGTCTAAAATTAACGTTTTTTATCATGCCTTGAACGTAATGCACAATTAACAGGTTTCATATTTCATAGATACATAATAAATACACTATTTACTAAAATTAAATATATTAAATAAATTATATTTCATATAATGTTTATTCTGTAAACTGAATTTCGGAATGTAACCAACTCAGTCTCATTTCATTTTAAGTAAGTGGTTTGAAGTCGGTTGAGATGTCTATAAGCATACACCGAGGAACTACTTTATAGTTACTAAGAGTTCAAATATTTCTTTTAATATGCTTTAGCACATAGTTAACAATTTGGAAACTTAATGTCATTCGAATGAAATGAAATACTCGTACGATTTTTTTACATTAAAATTAATTTTTTCATTAAAATGAGTTATAAAAATTAAAATTGTTTATAAAAATTAAATTATCCTTTCGCTCTTGATCAAAATCTTTTTAATCTAAAGGTAAATGAGAAATATCTCATTTTTTAGTTCATATTGCTCCAAAAGTGTGTTTTTAATTTTTTTTATACTATAAAAATATTTGTTTTAATAAACTTTATGTTTTTTTTTATTATAAATTTATTTTTTTTAATTATTCTATTATCATTGGTTCTTGATACGTGTGCAAAATTTTAAATAATTCTGACGTCTGAAAGTGGACGAAAATTTGATTGAAAGATTCAATTACATTCATACACACAAACATACATACATACATACATACGAAGCTAATAAAAGCGTGTTAAAAAGAGAGTGTTTACGTATGTCTTTTAACGATATATAAATTAAATTTTATATATTCATACTATTCGTGCAATAAAGAATCATATAAATACTTGACACCTACCTTACAAGGCCTTCTTTTAATAAGAACTCGAAAACGAAATTAACACAAAATTATCAAGAGTGTGTCATCAAACTACAGTCAAGCAAATTTTCTACTCAAACAAAAGCACAAACAAGCAAGCAATCTTTCAAGTCAGTAATGCTCTACAGGCGTTGTGACAACACATTTATAATCCGTTCGTGAAGAGAAGGGGTAAATTGCAATTAAGACGAAACTAATATTACTAAATTTATCTAAAAGATATAAAACATATCTGAATCATTAATAATTTGATTTGTCTCTTTATTAATTAATGCAGAACTTTTCTTTCGTTCCATGTCAATAATTTTCTTTATTTCATCGTCAAATTTCGTCTCATGTGCTATTTTACCTTCTCCCAACACATGGATTGTATCTTACTGCAGGCTTTCTCGTCGGATCCATCGGTGCAGTCCTGGTTGTCGTCGCACATCCACGTCAGCGGCACACACTCGCCGGGCGTCGAGCGACAGGTAAACTCCTCGGCCGTGCAGGGCTTCACAGCTGTAACAGAGCACGTGCAGCGTGCATGCAACCCCAGAGTTTAATGCATTGACATATTGGATAAAAATTTACTAGCATATTGTACAGTCAACCCGTTTAATGCATTATGACTTATTAAATTAACATAACATAGAGTATTATAAAGAACCTTTGTTACTAGATGTATTTTTTTATATTTACGTAAAAACATGTTTCATGAGCGACAGTTTCTGTCGAAGTAATTTTCAACTTCGATAACTCGGCTAAAAATAGACATAATACTGCCATCTTGATCACGTGTAAAGAGGAGGAATGAAAGTTTGGGTTAGTACTACCCAGACATTAGTGGTGGCTGGATGAATGCGCTCGCACGAAGTTAACCCACGATTTCGATTGATAGATATGATATTTGCAATAACTCGCACGAAGTTAACCCATGATTTCGACTGATAAATAATATTCCAATAATTTCATACTTCTCATACCACTACCAATAGGAATAATACATGTAAGTTGCAAATGAATTAAATGATTTAAAACGACCAAATTTACTTTATAAAATAATATAAATATACGACTGACGTTTTTACGAAAACAACTGCGGCAGTATCTGATACTGCAATTAGTTATTAAAATTTAATAATGTAATTTCTTTACTTGACTTAAAGTTTTTAACTTAATGTGAGTAATGAGACGAGAATTTTGAAGTATATTGAATGATTATTATACCACCTTCAACAATTATTTTTAGTAAGAAACTTATACTGAATAAAAGGCAAGGTATCCTACCTTGCTGATGGAAGGTTCAAAGCAAAATTGTGACGTATTAGTCAATGGACCGAGCACTAATTGTGTGTGGAAATATTATGTAAAATGACTAAAATAAAAGAAAAATCACAATAAAAAACCGCATGCTTTGGAGACTTTTGGACCTGAGTAAGTAATTTTAGCCAAGAAATAACCTCATAATGACTTGTTATTTTTTATGATGAAAAGTACAGAGTTTTTATCGAAAATTCCAATGATAGGTTGAACAACGACGACCTATGTAATTTTTTTCTTATATACTATGATCCTAAACCTTCATTTCCTTGTACAACCTGCACCATCCATTATTGTCTACCCAGTCAAGAATTCCATGCTTCTCTTTCGTACAAACTTAATTACGTCTGGTCTTCGTTTCTCTTATTTTTTTCATATTTTTATACGAGAATGCACATTTTTGCATAGTTCATTTCAGAGAGACATCTCACTCATTTTTGCATTGTTTGAGACACTTTGAGTCAAGTTGGGGTTTTCAAAAAAACAAACAAGGTATTTGCTTTACAAAAGTATACGAAATTGACGTAACTTAATATAACGCGAAAGGGTCAAAACACAAAAATTACAATACACACACAACAGACTTACAGGGATCATTCAAACCCATTATTGAAAAAAAACAGAGGTGGCGATCGTCACATTGTACATCACTTTGACATTTAATATTTCAAAGTTTTATGTTTAAAATTCGCGACAGCCAAAATTAAATGAAACGTAAACTTCACGCCTCACTCAATGGAATACGCGGTAAATTTGTTTTGCTACATTTTTATATATGTGGAGATATAATATAAAAAAGTAAATATTTTCCTATTTGTTAATTGAGATCTTTATATAAAGCATCGATCTAATTACATAAAGCATCTGGCTAATCAAACAAGTAGACGGAAGCGACGAAATTATTATAATTCTTGTTTAGCTACGGAACCCCGAAAAACGGAAACACTTATAGCTTATAAGAGAAATAAACTTTCCATGTGACTCTTGAATACATGGCGTTTCCAATATTTTTCAAGGAAAATAGGATAAATCACTTTACTCGCAACCCTCACGCTTTCATTCGGCACATACGCTTATGACTGGCGACACTTCGAATTGTGTCCTTCCATGATCTCTCGCATATCCTTCACTACATTAATTTCTAATCGCCTTTGTAATTCCAGGATCATTTACATTTTGGTACATGCATTTTCGATTGCCTTCGTAATTTATCGCATTCCCAGAATTTATCGGTGTCTGTGTCATGCTGGGTTTTGAAAAATTAATGATGAAAAAAATTAACAATTTTAAGTAATTTAATACCTTAATAGCATTGAATAGAGCGATGTATATTATGATGTAACTAATGTGCATGTGATGTAATGAAATGTAATGTAATGTATACTATGATGTAACTAATGTGCATGTAATGTATATTATGATGTAACTAATGTGCATGTAATGTAATGTAACTAGTGCGCATGCCCGATGATATACGAATGTGGATGCTTCAATAATGAATATATTTGACAATTTCATGAAGATGATGTGGAGGAATATGTACGAGATATGCGACTTTCGCCGAGAGGAGCATGACGCGAGACTTGGAAGGAAGATGCAGGAATTCGAATGTATTATATATTTACATATTTATGATTAAATTTTAATTTATATACTAAAATAATATTTCGACATGTCTTCGACATTTGAATATTACTTTAGTTTAAAACTTATACGTATGTAAATATATAAATTATATACGAATATGAAAATTGTATATTTATATACTAGTAATTTAATATGTATAAAGGCATTACGAAACTAAGTGGTTAAATTCATTGTTGAACTTTTTATTTAGTAAATTTAAACCTTACTTTCGTATTGACAAAATTAGTTTTATTTATTTGAAACCATTACACACATAAATGGAAACCTGTCAACAAAAAATAACACAAACCAAAAATAATGAAAATTACACATTAATAAAGAAACCAAAACTTATAAATACGCATTATGAACATTACCATATTTATTAAAACACAATATAAAAACATATATAAATAATGCTTATTTCAATAAATATACGAATTCGTGCGCTTATCTCCAATACCACATTCCATAAATCGAAGAAAATCCAACGGCAGACAATTTGAAAACTGCATTATTTTGTTCAAATGTAACACCACTATATCCAAAGAATCACATTCAATTATGTACATAAAGGTCCCGTCAAACCAGCAGCCTCCCAACATCACCAATATATATATATATATATATATATATATATATATATATATATATATATATATTTATAAATCATAATCAATCAATCCCCAATGCTTTTCGATGCGATCCGGTGCAGATGAGACTCGCGCCTCTTACCACAATTGTGTTCATCGGATCCGTCGATACAGTCGGCTGTGTAGTCGCATTTCCATGAGGCCGGTATGCAGCCGCCATTCGTACAGCGGAAGTGATCCCAGGGACAAGGATTTGCCAAAAACTGAGCTGCTGATCGTAAGTAATTTGGTATATCAACATGAAAGGGAGAACCCAAAAAATACACGTGTCATACTTATTTCACCATGACAATGGGATTGTAAAGTTTTCACGTTACATGCGATTATGTATTTCAATATGACAGAGAGAAACTAAAAACTATATTGTTTGTTAAATTTTGAATACTTCAGTATGACAAAGAGACCCTAAATGATAAATTGTAAGTAATTAAGGAGTTTTGTTGAAGTATTTTTCAAGTTTCGTCCTTCAAGAAACAAGAAACGTTTACACTTTACAATGTACGTAGTTAATTTAACGCGAGGATCTTGCAAATTTGGGAATTCAATTTGACAATAAGAGCCCAAAAGTCGCAATGTTTAAAACGACAAAACGGTATTAAATATCAATGAACAAGAAGTCTCAGTTACGTTTGAATGGATTTATGGAATTTGAAATTTCAATATAAGAGATAAAATTCAAATTTGATACGAAATCAGTGATAAAAGTTTTTGACTTGAGTCAATATATTGAATATTGACTTCGAGTCAATATTCCAATGCGATAAGTGAGTTTAAATTTCGCACAATTTGAGACCCACCCAAAATTTAATATTAATTTTAATTATACTCACTATTAATTGGAGGACCTAAAATAATTCTAGTGTAACAAAACGGAAAAAATACAAATTCTATATATTCACATTGACATTTAATAAAACACTAGAACTAAGAACAACATCACGAATAATCTAAATCGGTCCGTTTCTGAAATTATTCCTTCTCATCTGAAAACAAACACGGTTACTTCCCCTTCCGTAGCATCTGAAAGAAAAAACAACTTTAGTAATAGGTTTTAGTTGAACGAAGCAGAAATTAAACTCAACTTAAACAGTCGTAGCACTGCGCGCTAGGCGTAAATATAATCCTGTCAGAGGAACAAAATAACGAACGAAAACAAGTGTGTACCGATGAAAATAAACATAAAACGCGCGAGAGGCGAGCAATAAACACGAGCATAAATTGAAACTTTCACCTACAAACAGCGAAATTATGCTGATACGCGGGAATCAAATGAAAAACAAAACAAGCAAAGAAGAAAAATTTAACGGCGCAAAGGTTGTTAAGTTACATTTAAGGACGAGCAGACTGCGGGCGGAGCAGCGCACCTTCGAGCGTTAAACTTCAACATGCGCCGCCTACGCTGGAAACTTTGTCGAAGCCACAAATCAAATGAAATTAACGAGAGTCATTTGACGTTTAAACGGCGAAGTTTATTATGTAACTTAAGACATACGAGAGATTCGCCCTGGAGTTATGTAAATAGAATACGAAACAAAAGGGGTCGTCGGTGCGAAGTTAACGGAAGGAGATATTTAATGACGTTACTGTTGCGTCCAGAGTACGAGTATTTGGAGAAAGTTTCAGGATGTCCGGTTTATTTTTCTCAGTACGAAAGTTCCAATAAGATCGAAAAAACAATGTAATTGCTTCCACTGAAATTGGAATGATTTAAGGTTGTAAGTTGGATAAGTCGAACTGTAAATGTGATAGAAAATTTTCTTTTCGAGTATTTTCAATAAACACTGCAGTAATTTGTATACGTACCATTCATTACATTTATAACTTACTATTTTATTTCTATCAGATGTTTAATTAAAAATGTTTTTATTTTCGATTTTTTTGCCGTTAGGAAATTATATTAATTTCCCAGCCAGATTTCCCCACCCGGTCGAAATACGTAAGTACCGTGGAAACATAATTAAATGATTACATTTATGGTTGTTTGTTAATATAAATGGTAAGTATATAGTGTGAATGAACTATTGTAGCTAAATATATTCACTTACTAACAGTATTAAGATTTATAAGTTGTCACACTAAATATCCATGTATAAGGTAGCGAACTTTTCTTATAGTCATGGCGGCTCATTCAGTTTTCCGAGTCAATATTCCAATGTGAAATTATTCCAATGCATAATTTTTTTTCTAGCGTTTACATTCATTGTTCTGCCCTTGTAAAAGCTAGGATAATTATATACAGCCTATCTATTATATGTATACAAAATTTTATTGAAATCCGTTGGGCCGTTTAAACGTAAAACAGAACAAAGATACAAATAAACAGACAAAGTTTCAATTTATTGAGTTCCGAGTAAAAAGAACCCTTATAAGTTCATTCTGTCCGTACGTCACAGCCATTTTACTCGGAGACAATTGTCCTTATATATATGAAATTTCTGTGAACATTATATAATGAAGTGGTGGAATTATAAAAAAGAATAATATTGGGGGTGGCACTCCATACTTGTAACTGACAGATGAGAAAAATCTAGCTCACATAGGCATGTAGGGATAGATCTTAAAAATTATATAGAGGCTCCAAAATTACTTTTTTATTTAAGTCTATAGTCGGTGACATTTACGCTTCTAAAAAAGTGTGCCCCCTCCTCTAACTTTTCAACTAACGTGTTTAAAATTCTGAAAAAATACAGTAGTAGAACTGAAAATAAACTTGCA
The DNA here is from genome assembly GCA_039881145.1 of Druceiella hillmani. Taxonomy (NCBI): domain Eukaryota; kingdom Metazoa; phylum Arthropoda; class Insecta; order Lepidoptera; family Hepialidae; genus Druceiella; species Druceiella hillmani. The sequence goes on from JAYKKI010000001.1 coordinate 92,671,666, forward strand.
ACGAAAATTGGTCTGAACAAGGTGTAGTTTTTGAGATATGGGATATTTTCGGTACCGATCGCAGCAATAACTTTGTTTTTCACAGTGCCTTTGAGAAATACAAATTTATAAGTTTAATATTGTTTGGTGCTACGGAACTCTTCGTGCGCGTGCCCAACGCGGTTTCTTAATGTATTATTAGTAATTGCAAATGATCGGATCGGACTACTAACACGCTTAATTCACTTTTCGTAGCAATTTGATTGAGAAACCACCTGTGCAAATGATCTGAAATTATGACAAAAATGAATAAAATGCCATTTCTCAGATTCTGCTTAAAGGAAGAAGATAAAATAAACTGGTTGCTTTTTAGAACCACGACTATTAACCTGATAAATACAATAAAATATGAATGTATATTATGGTTTCAACTCGTTCCAAACAGTTGGATCAACATGAATTCAAAAAATTACGAACCTATCGAAATACAATTTAGGCTTATCGTATAGTTATTTAATATTTTCTATAAAGAATCACCCGTATGTAATCAACAACAGACACGTTATTTACAGCATCCTGTAACATAATGTCTCCAAAGGGCTAACATAATGTATTCAAATGGGCTAACATAATCCTTTAAGTGAATTACATACGTCAACATCATTGTTGATGCAGTTTAAATGTAACAATCTTAATACGCCTCTTTTTCTTTTGTTTCCTTCAACGCGAACGAGCTCCGCTTGCAGCTCCTCAACCACCACAACATGTCAATTAGGACGCGACCTCAGTCATCTACATCCCTTAATCTCGCCGAAATCTGCGGGGCACCGAAAAGCGGTGCCAAATTAATAATCAGACGCGCCCGCCTCCGTTCAATAACTCAGATGCCATCGCGGCCGCCGCCGATGCCGATTAAAATCTTAATTAAATCCGCACCCCGCTCCCGAATTGCCGCATCGAAAAACCTGCAGCCGGACCTTTTGCGGGACGGAAGCGATAAATTCGGCGCAGAGCCGGAACGGTCAGCGATTTCCGCGCCAACGGGCGTCGTGGGATGCGTTTGGAACATCAGCGGACATGCTCCTTCCTGGGTGCGGAAACGCGGGCGGCCGCGATGCTTTTAACGATATTCACGGTCGACTTAGAAACGGAATGTGACAGATATTTGTTTAGATAGATTTAGTTACAGTTTAAATTTCTTTTCTTAAGTTAAAGCGTTTTCTACTATTTGGTAAATTTTAATGCACTTAAATGGTGTCTCACTAGATACGTTTGAGGAAAATTACAAGTGCAATTTTTGTACTAGTGCAGAATAACAAACAGTGGAGACCTATGGTATAATTTTGTGCTTTATAGATTATATAGAGCCTCGCAAATCGTTCAAATCATCCGCAAAAACTGACTCAGAGATGGCTAGTTCGCTTGTGAAAAATCCAAGAAATCTGTCCAGTTAAAAACCTAACTTTGGAAAAGCCAGAAAGCATCGAGCCTAAGGTAAATTACCAACTCAATAGTTGGATAATCCTGAGGAGTTGGCGACTTTAAGAGTGAAAGAATGGAAAAGTCTGAGAAAACAATGGAGAAAATATACAGTCGGGGTCGCCAACATCATCAGTCCACCGTTGTGCTCGTAAAGAAGAAGATAGTGTCCTATTGCTTGTAATGAAGTAATATTTACTGAATAATATAGCTTCTGTTGCTGCGCAAATTTAAATCATCTGTACCTTTGATAATATCATATGAAATTCGGATAATTTTTCCAAGATAGAAATTAAAAATTATTTATAATAACTTTTAGAGAAATAGAAAAAAATATCGATATCTCATGTGCAGTTCAACTTACTGTTCATATTTTTATATTGGATACACAAAGACACACATTTTACACACATTCCTTGTACTGTTTTCACTTTTTTGGACCAATTATTAATGCAATATCTTTTCTTAAGTATATTTAAAAAATCCAGTAAATTTTTTGTCTTTCGATTTACTGTAGCGTCTGCAAAGTGTGTGGTATTGGTACATAGGACTGTAGATGCTGACGGTAACGGAAAATACTTGGTCGGCAGCGGGCGCCACTAACTTATAAGTTTTATAACTTATAACTTAGATATATATGCTGTATAAATACATCATGTATTGAGTCACCTATGAACATGCAACGCGCGTTGAATGAAAGTCGCTCTTCTGTGTTTACTGTAGCGTCTGCAAAGTGTATGGTATTGATACAAAGGACTGTAGATGCCGACGATAACGGGAAATACTTAGTCGGCAGCAGGCGCCTCTTACTTATACATCATGCATTGACCTATGAAAGTCGCTCTTCTGTGTTGTGCATAATGTAGACATGGTCATATAAATATAAAGAACAATAATTGATAATTAATTAAATATAGTAATTTATGGCAGAAACCGAATATTTTCTATTTTTTTGCTATTTACCCGACCGCGCAAAGGAGAAAGGGTATGTAAATGTATGCTTGATGTATGTGTGATTCTTTATACCATGCTATAGCCTAAACGGCTATATGGATTCAAATATATCAGCATATGATTATCCATTTTGTACTGAATTGTTGTACGGATTTTTCTCTGTGTGGTATCGATAAGTAACTGATAAGAAAATACGTATTTTCTCGTTGTATATTCGGTTTCACCAAAAGTAAGGTTGGCTGAAATAGATCAATTTAGAGATAGGTCCCCTATACAGACTATTTTCCTATTTATATCTCTACAATAATAATGCGTTCAATACATGGTGTATATAATAATTACGAGAAGTATTTGCGTTGAAAAATGCGAAGTGCATACGAAGCCGTGATATACGCTCTCTAAAGAGTATATAGAACTGAAGCGAATATGAATTCCGTCGTAACGTAATTGCTCTGGGCTCCGAGAGATTGAATGAAAACATTAAACGCCAATATCAGAATGAAACAAAGCGCGAGCGGATCTGCGCCGGAGGCGGATATTAAATTTCCAATTCCGACTAGTTCCCGGCGAATTCAATTACCACCGACTGTACTGCACTCGTACACTCCTTTACACGCCGGGCCGCAAGAAATTTACGCGGAGGCGCAAGTCGAGAATGTATCGACTGCTATAAAGGCGATACGACGCTGTGGTATTTTGCCTTCAATACGCTCTCAGAGGTATTTTCAGGGTTGCCAACTTTTTCATACTCACAAACCAGACAGATGATTAGAATGAAGGTAGGTACCGGAAGTTAATCTAAATTTTAACTATAGTTGAAATATAGCTTTATACAATAAATAGCTGCCCGCCCCAGCTTTGTTTGCCCTAGAGTTGGATTCCATTTTCTTTTATTGGCTCTTTTATAATAATTATTTATTGTTAATTTATTACCTGCATTTTTAACGTTTTATTTATTTAGACTGTACTTTTGTCGAGTACAGAACTTTACAGTTCAATATTTTGACATAATAACGCTTATAAACAAACACTCTCTAATATGTAGCAATATTTAAGATAGTTGTAGTGGTTTCAAAATTTAACCCAATTTCAAATATAATTTCAAATTAACTAGATACTTTATATCTGGCTGTACAGGGACGTGCCCAAGCTACAGTATGTATGTGACAACATTTTCAGGGGGGCAATTTACAGAGATAAAATTTAAATAACTCTTCAAATTGCTCACCTGAAGATGTTGTCATACAACAAAACCTTGGTCGTAGTTAAGAATTTAAATAGATTTAATGTACTACATTACGTAGTGTCATTTAGTTATGAATAAAAATTAAATATATATATATATATATATATATATATATATATATATATATATATATATATATGTATAGCTGATCGTATCTCGAGTTTCCCTTTAATTTGTGCGAAAATGCCTATTTCGTTCATTCTTTTCCCATTTCCACTTCACGGAACAAGTCTCGGCAAGTTCACGCGTGCACGTACCTACATATACTTCGCTCGCAAGACAAACGCTTTTCACATTAAGTATTTAATTTCTCGACGCCTTCGACACGCAGTCACAGCCTACTTTCAACTTCAGCTACTAATGCGACATGTCTCTCGGTACACGCTCCGACACTCGCGCGCAAGACGAGACGCCCGAGTGCGAACACCTCTCTCCGGGCGGCATGAACAGCTCCGCCCTGTGTATAAATAGTGCATAATACTTTCTTTATTCGCCCGCGAATGGAGCGAGCATTATGTATACTGTCGTCGTAAAATATATTGCGAAATACGTCGCGCCCTATTCAGCCGCGCTGCGATTTACCGTCTTCCCCGAGGGCGGCGAGTGAAAATGACGTATTATTACATAAGTTTTCATACGTGTGGAGAAAATCTCGTGCGTACGTTTCGATGTGTTAACCTAAGGTATTCTGCCTGCGGAGGCGCATGAGATGTTACACGTAATTTAAGTCAGAAAATTAGATCCCTTTCATTCGCGTTGTCGCGCCGCGCGTAGAATGGAACGAAGGAGGGATGTCGCCGGATCGCGATTGAAAGTCCAATGTAAAGAAAATCAGACGACAGATATTTGAAGTGAAGATGGAATAGTTCAATGTTATGGAAACTATTGAAGGTTTTCCGCCTAGAAAGAAGTTTAATTTCGAAGTATTTTCAATTTCCAGCAGATGTAAAATAACATTCTCTTTATTGAAAAGGCTACTCAGAGGGTGTCCCTCAATGGAAATGTAAATAACAAATGTTTTCAAATATTGAATGTATTTGGCGTTAATTTTGTAGAAATTAATTGTTCATAATCAAATGAAACTACGTGATGTAATATTATTTATATTTTCTTTAAGTTCTTTACCACGATCTAGCATTCGTTGTATTACAATTAGCAAAGGCAATTAGCAAGATCTTTGCTAATAGCCCATCTGAAGATGTTGTCATACATTGAAACCTAGGTCGTAGTAAAGAACTTAAAAAAAGTAGAAGTAATACTACATCACGTAGTTTCAATTAATTGAAAATAATGTTTTGTCATAATGCAAATTTTTTGTACATTAAGTCACAATCTATATTAAACTTTTGTTGATATTGAATATATTTGGCGTTAATTTTGTAGAAATTCATTATTGACAATTAAATGAAACTACGTGTTGTAGTATTATTTCTACTTTCTTTAAGTTCTTTACCACGACCTAGGTTTCGTTGTATGACATCTTCAGGTGGGTTATTAACAAAGATTAACTCTTACGAACATCCAACAGCATTTATATGTTTCAAAAACAATGGCGGAAGCCGGGTTTGTGTGGGTTTTCCCACTGCTTATGTTAGTGAGTTATGTTATTGTAGGGGAGCGGTGTAGGTTTTATTATATTTCCGAGAGTTATACAATGCAAATGTTCCGGTGTATGTAATAAAATTAAATGGAAGTTATTCTCAGTAATATATTTATACAATAGCAAGGGTATCTGAAAGTTAGAACAAGGTTATACCACTAATTCTACATATCTCCCGTTTTCTTTATTCATTTATTTATTTAATCTCCAATCGTATTTTTTAATCCATTCATATTGTTACTATTAAGAAACAAACAGTGTTCTAATATGTCTTTAATAATAAATTACAATTTAATTGTATTATTGTACTTAACACTTTTAGTTTGGTACGCAATGTCTTGGTTAACTGAAAGTTTCGAAGCATAAAATTACTCTAGAACCAAAAAGAATACCATTTTCATAAATAAATTTGCATCCAATAAATAGAACTTTTTTACCAATGGACTATTATTACATTAGCAATGTTACAATATTGTCTAATGTTTAATATTCGTAACATATGTAAAGAACTGGGCGTATGGGTGCTGTATTAAAAAAAATTGGATAAATCATCCAATTTTTTTTAATACAGCAAAAAAAATAAGAGAAAAGTTGTCTAACAAGATTACAAGTTCTATAAAACATTAAGCTTATTGAATGTGATAAATAAATTGAACAAAAGGATTTTAAACAATACCGTGAATGGTTATTTAATTATTTTAAAAATAATTTTACTATTTTAACAAAACTTTTAAATTGTTTTCGAAGTGACGCCACCTTCAACTCGGCACTTGTATCATTTGATATCCACTTCATTAAAAACAACATTTTGTTGATGAACACCATTCGCTTCAACAAACACGTGTTTACGATTTATACAATCAACATTGGGCGCCGCCCGCCCGCGCTTCCGGAACGATGCGAAGGTCGTTTCCTGTTTTGTTAATGCGTCGACACAAATAAATACTTAATAAACAAATATTGCGTGGGTTAAAAGTTCTAATTGGAACGCGAGTTTATTCTATTTGACACTTCCGACAAGGGAAGTAGGTAATTTTTGGCAGCGACTAATTTCAAGGTAGATTCGAAGTGTACTAATTAAACATTTCTTTATTTTAAACTGACTCTAAGGTTATTTTAATCATTTTATGTCGTATATAAATTTAGTAAAATTGGGTAGCGCAGAAATTCGTCGATACATATCTACATCAATTTGAAAATTCATTTTTAACGCATTTGGAAATTTAATTATCAAAATTATTGTATCCGCACGCTTTCGAAACCGAGCGGCAAAAAGCCAAATAGCGAGTGGCCTTGGCTCTCGCGTTGAACGTATTTACTTAAGCACGCGACTTATTTTTCAATGCCATTACGTTTTTTGAGTAATCAACTACGGATTTTGAATTTGTGGGCGAAAAAAATTTAAGCAATTATTTAACGGTTTCTGATATTTCATTCACCCAACGGATTTTGTTATAAAGATTAGTATAAATAGAAAGCTATTTGAATTTAGTCAAATAAGCTTATGAAGACGATTTTAGTAAAAATAAATAAGTTTGTTTACAAAATTGTAAGCAATCGTTTAACGGTCCCTGATATTTCATTCGCCCAACGGATTTTGTTATAAAGATTAGTATAAATAGAAAGCTATTTGAATTTAGTTAAATAAGCTTAGAATATTATTTTAGCAAAAATAAATAAGTTTGTTTACAAAATTGTAAGCAATCGTTTAACGGTCCCTGATTTTTCATTCGCCCAACGGATTTTGTTATAAAGATTAGTATAAATAGAAAGCTATTTGAATTTAGTCAAATAAGCTTATGAAGACGATTTTAGTAAAAATAAATAAGTTTGTTTACAACATTGTAAGCAATCGTTTAACGGTCCCTGATATTCCATTCGCCCAACGGATTTTGTTATAAAGATTAGTATAAATAGAAAGCTATTTGAATTTAGTTAAATAAGCTTAGAAGATGATTTTAGTAAAAATAAATAAGTTTGTTTACAAAATTGTAAGCAATCGTTTAACGGTCCCTGATTTTCCATTCGCCCAACGGATTTTGTTATAAAGATTAGTATAAATAGAAAGCTATTTGAATTTAGTCAAATAAGCTTATGAAGACGATTTTAGTAAAAATAAATAAGTTAGTTTACAAAATTGTAAGCAATCGTTTAACGGTCCCTGATATTCCATTCGCCCAACGGATTTTGTTATAAAGATTAGTATAAATAGAAAGCTATTAGAATTTAGTCAAATAAGCTTATGAAGACGATTTTAGTAAAAATAAATAAGTTAGTTTACAAAATTGTAAGCAATCGTTTAACGGTCCCTGATATTCCATTCGCCCAACGGATTTTGTTATAAAGATTAGTATAAATAGAAAGCTATTTGAATTTCGTTAAATAAGCTTATGAAAATTATTTTAGTAAAAATAAATAAGTTTGTTTACAAAATTGTAAGCAATCGTTTAACGGTCCCTGATATTCCATTCGCCCAACGGATTTTGTTATTAAAGATTAGTATAAATAGAAAGCTATTTGAATTTCGTTAAATAAGCTTATGAAAATTATTTTAGTAAAAATAAATAAGTTTGTTTACAAAATTGTAAGCAATCGTTTAACGGTCCCTGATATTCCATTCGCCCAACGGATTTTGTTATAAAGATTGGTATAAATAGAAACCTATTTGAATATATTTAAATAAACTAATGAAGATGATTTTAGTAAAAATAAATAAGTTTGTTTACATGCTAATCTTCATTAAGTTTGTATATTATAAGATTGTCTGTTTATCGTTGTTTTACGATTTGATTACGGGCATGACGCTACTATTGACTCGTATATGCACTATGATGAGCACAATCCGTCGCAACTCGAAAATTTCCACACTGTATAACCTGATCCTCATTGAAATTGAAATACTTGAATTTTCACAATATATAACTATACTCGCCGGAAAACTGCAAAATGTAAATAAATAAAAACTTGAAATAAATAAACTTGTTTTAATTTTTTCATTTATGTAGATAATGATCCTAATATGGAGACCAAATATGGTAAGGTTAATTTGAGTTTACAGACATATTAATTATGCAATGAAGGACGGTAAAGTTTCAAGATATACATAATTCGATATCATTGTATTCGATTAATATTGTTGATATAATACAATGCAAATGGAGTAAAATTTCTGCTTCGTAATACCACCTCTAAGCTTTCATTATCATTAATGAAAATGTTAAGAAGGCCGGAATATCTAAGGCGGGTAAAAGTTGTACTCACTGCAGATGGAGGAGTCCTCATCAGATCCATCCGGACAGTCTTTCTCGTTGTCACATTGCCAGCCAGCGGGGATACAGCGGCCTATCTTGCAGCGAAACTGTGAGTCTGTGCATCTGCGGGAGTCTGTAACAAGAGGAAATATTAGTATCAGGTGACGTGAAAAAACAGCCAGTCACGATTGACCATTACCATGAGACTTCTGAAACTGATTGCATTTTTTATCAATCGATTTCATAAGTGCCTAATATAATCGTTGTCGCCATGGGGTATTGAGTTGATCACAAGGTTCGATTTCTAGTTGCTCGCCGAACTGTGCTGGACTGGTGTTCTGGTTGAATGTAAGAGATTGCTCTCGTAGCAATAAGTCCGCCATATGTATCAATTAGATACATTAAAGTAGATAAATAAATAAATAAATATGAAAAGAATTAAGTACGGTTGACTTTCTATATCCGAGCATCCGAAACTTTGTTGCTGATTGAAAATAAGTTTGAACACCGCGCCATTCATTTACTTTACGTGAAATTTTCAGCAGTATTATTATATTAACATTGGGGTAAAGTAGCAGCAGTATTATTATTATAAGGATCATTGGGGAAAATTATTATTATTTTTCTGATCAATGGGAAAAAGTAGCAGAATTATTATTTTACTGACCATTGGGGAAAAGTATTATTATTTTACGGACCATTGGGGAAAAGTAGCAGTATTATTAACATTGGGGAAAAGTAGCAGTATTATTATTTTACTGACCATTGGGGAAAAGTATTATTATTTTACGGACCATTGGGGAAAAGTAGCAGTATTATTAACATTGGGAAAAGTGGCAGCATTATTATTTTACTGACTATTGGGGAAAAGTATTATTATTTTACCGACCATTGGGGAAAAGTAGCAGTGTTATTAACATTGGGGAAAAGTAGCAGTATTACTATTTTACTGACCATTGGGGAAAAGTATTATTATTTTACCGACCATTGGTGAAAAGTAGCAGTATTATTAACATTGGGGAAAATTAGCAGTAATATTAACATGGGAAAAGTAGCAGTATTATTAACATTAGGGAAAAGTAGCAGTATTATTAACATTGGGGAAAAGTAGCAGTATTATTATTTGCCGACCTATTTGTATGATCTTATAAAACTCTTCTGTGACTGACACGTGAATATTGAATTACGTATAGCTTTCTTCTAACTTTCGTCAACAATTTATCATTCCTATTTATTTTGAATACTCATAAAAGTATTTATGTGTGATACTTCCATGGGAAGACAAATTAAATTTTTAAATGACTTACTTATAAAAACTATTTAATGTAGTTTCACATGAAAATATTATGAAATTTCTATTTTTTCTGTAACATTCACAATACCATTCACCAATATCACAAATTCGAAACTCACCTCTTATATGTACTAGACACAAACTAACACTTTTCGATATAAGCAACCTTCGCATTTTCTACATCATACACGAATACGTTGGCGCTGAACGTATTCAACTCACGCAAACAAGCGCCAAATAGCAACGCGCCATAAGCGCCATTACGCCGATCACAACTAAAGAGCGAGCGAGACAATGCCCTAATACCATTTACAATATTATACCATTTGTATGACAAATAGGGGATCTGGAGCGAGACCGCATGATGAATGGCAGTTCCGACCGAGATAAGGACAAGTTTGCACCCCACGCTGTAACTATGACGGCTACGCCGCAGATCACGTCAATACATTAGTGGTTGTAATAGAAGGTTCGTTTAATTGCTTTCATTCATTGAAACAAGGAAAAAATAAGAGGAAAAGTATAATTAATATTATCATCCTTTTGCTTTAGTAATATTTTGGAGATAAATATAGAACCATTAAGGTATTTGCGAAATAAATTCAAAGAGGCATTTAAAATATTAAAGTCGATCAGTCTAGCGATAAAAGGAACGGACCTTTCATCTGCGTTTTAATTGTGTACTAAATATGAAAGGGACCTTTAAAATATTAATAATATTTTTCTATTCGTTTAATGTCGAGACGGTAAACTGTAAACAGCGTGAATGTCTTTATATCCTTTTCTCAACCAGAATGATTGAGATTACACAATTTTGTTGATTATTACTAAAGCGATGGCATATACTTTTTAGTTTTATGTACTAAAATCGGAAAATATTTATGGGATCATCCCGGCAACTGCTTGTCTGTTTCAAGGTCTATAAAGTATTAAAAAGAGAAAAGCTCGATTTGTATTAAACGAAAATTATCAGCATTACACTAAATAGTTTTTTTTAATATCGATTAGTGTTATGAATGTTGAAAGTATTAACGTTTTATAATATGGCGACACTATTCCAGCGCCATCTCTCGTTCATTAACAGGAAACATAATTCGTTTTTAAGGTCAGTAATGCTAGTTTAAGTAATAATTCTATTCTTTTGCTTACTACACAGTAATTTTTCAAAAAAATTCAGGCACTTTAAATGTTTATCATTTAAATTTACATAGTATTTCTATTAAACTATTTACAAATATTAATTTTTCACAACGAAAATATATTGCGTATTATATCTTTCACAGTCGCAAAAACAAAGTGCATATTTAAATATTATCTCTCACTGTGTAATTATATAAATGTATAGGCCTAGTATATCATTCACATACATAATATTAACAGTTTTAGTGCCATGGTTTTTTATTCATATATACTTAAAAATGCCAAAGAAATCTTTCGTTTTTGATGTCGTTTACCCTTGTGTCGAAAAAAAACTGTATCTTTTCCAAAAATTATCCAATTTTAATAATTTTTTCGGTGTTTTCTTAATAAAAACTTGTACAAGGATAATAAAATACAAAGAAAATTATGGAAATATATATTTTGAACAAAAATCATAACAAAAACTGAAATTAAGGTCACATCGTATTTTCGCAGTCCGGTACATCCTCCGTATCAGCAAAATAATTTGTATCGTCACTATCACTTAAAATTTGCATTACACCAAATTGTGAGCGCACCACATTAATTGCTAATAATATTATAATTTGAACTTTATGTAACACGTAGAAAGATAAAAAATTAACGATGTGTGCGAGCGGCCTCACCTACCGCGCGCTAAACAGCAACTGATTTTGCAAGCGCCATCGCGCTCGTGGCAAATTTAGTTAGGCATCGCGCACGAGCGCGATGGCGCTCGTCGGCACTCAAACGGTTAAAAAACAGTAATATCTACATAGTATTTCTATTAAACTATTTACAAATATGATTTTTTCACAACTTATTTACAATGACTTATATATGATAATATTTTAATATGTAAGACATATTTAAATATTACCTCTCGCCATGTAAATATATAAATGTATAGCCTAGTATATCATTCGTAGACATAATTATATATATAACTTTTGGCGATCTATTTAGATTATTTTTACACAAGATTTTTTACAGTATTCAAACAAAAGATCTTAATAAACCGTTGCTAAACAACTGTATGTCTTCTTTTAAGTTTGGTAAAATCTAAAAGACAGAACAACCGGACACAAAACTATTATTTCTCTCTAATATTATACACCATGTAATGAGCGTATTGTCCTAACGTCCATCCATTCATTCAATAATCTGCAGACCGCATTCGAACACAAAACCACGGTCGAGTACGGTTTTGGGCGGCGCCCTTAGTGAGCCATTTTAATCCTCACCCTGCGTCGTTCGGAACACTCCGTCAGTCGTCATTAAGCGGATCAGTTCGACGTGTCATATGCTTTAGGCTTCAAAAGCGCAGCGAATTTCTACGGGAGCAACGAGAGGCTTTATTAATAATGCAGCAACCATCAACGCTCCTTAATTAAAAGCAGCTTTGTACCAGAATTACATTTTTTTTTAATTTTCCAAATAGCTCTGTATGCACTTAGGCATATATATAACATTTAACACGGCCTTAAAAGTATCTCGAATTTAAAAAAAATACTTTGTGACAGATCGACGACAAGTGAGTGATTTTATAACGGTTAAATTTTTTTGAGGTGCGGAATCATAAACGTAAGCTAAAGGAAGATTTTCCAAAAGGACCTATTATAATTTCTCCAAATATAAAATGCAATATTTAATTTTTACAATGATTTGGATAAGATTTTTAATATTTTATATAGCATTTTTACTGACTGAAAATTTAATCTACAGTTAAATATAATTGGTTTAGTATTTAGTTTCAAAAGTACAGTGCTCTAAACAAAAGGTGAAATCTGTTATTTAAAGGTATACTAACTTATTAGTTTAACTAGTCTAATAAAACTGTGGTTTAAGCCTGACTGAATTATTTCTCAATATCTTTAGATACTTTAATGCTTTTTGAAGTAATTTCCTATCTTTTGATAATTACGTTTTGCTTCTAATCGTAAAATTTGTACACTAATAATCGTAATTACAATCTGCAGAAAAATAGATAATTAATCATTCCACTTAATTTATATTAACCATATGCAATTGAAGAAAAGTTATTAATACTATAATATAATATAAATATTAACAGAAATACATTAACCCTCATTTAATTAATATTAATTTGGAATTTATTAAATTTATATATTGACTTTTCATGACACACGTATGAAGCGGAAATGTTGATAAATATAAAAATTATTTCCTCTAGTTCTTACTTTCCATCATGATTAGAAATTAATATTTTTGACTTCATTAACTCACATTTATTTCTTATCAGATAGCCATGTCTCATCGGAATAATAACTGGAATCTGGTGCATAATTTTAAGGTTAGTCCTTTTTGTATCAGAATGATGTTTTTTGTAAAGCTGCAAAAAATTTCAGTCTGTGCCTACAAGGTGCTGGTAATGCATAAACTTGTCTAATAGAAAAAAACATAAAATCTTTTTAGAAGCAATGCTATTTTTAAGAATGGTTCTATATCTTGACACAGTCTTATTCAAACAAACGATATTTCACAAAAAAGTCGTATAAAAAATATACCAAGAATACAAAACAGTAATATGGTGTTTTTCTCGTATGTATAAACGTAATAAGGGTAATAATAAAATAATAAATTTGTTTTTCGTTTGTATTTAATTAATAAAAAAAGACATTAGTAGCATTATTCATTTAGTCTTTTCACGCAATAAGTATAAAAAGAGACATTAGTAGCATTATTCATGTAGTCTTTTTCACGCAATAAGTATAAAAAAAGACATTAGTAGCATTATTCATTTAGTCTTTTTTACGCAATAAGTATAAAAAAAGACATTAGTAGCATTATTCATTTAGTCTTTTTCACGCAATAAGTATAAAAAAGACATTAGTAGCATTATTCATTTAGTCTTTTTCACGCAATAAGTATAAAAAAAGATATTAGTAGCATTATTCATGTAGTCTTTTTTACGCAATAAGTATAAAAAAAGACATTAGTAGCATTATTCATTTAGTCTTTTTCACGCAATAAGTATAAAAAAGACATTAGTAGCATTATTCATTTAGTCTTTTTCACGCAATAAGTATAAAAAAAGACATTATTAGCATTATTCATTTAGTCTTTTTCACGCAATAAGTATAAAAAAAGACATTAGTAGCATTATTTATTTAGTCTTTTTTACGCAATAAGTATAAAAAAAGACATTAGTTATTAATTTAGTCTTTTTCACGCAAGAAGTATAAAAAAAGAAATTAGTAGCATTATTCATTTAGTCTTTTTAACGCCATAGTGTAATGAACAGCAAAAAGACAAAAATGTAATTAAAAAAAGGCGCGTAAGTAATAATACATCACAAGTATTTTCTGTTTGTTAATGAAAAGAGAATAAATGAATCACAATTTTTAAACGATAAATTTAATACATTATTTTGTACTACCTCAGCACCATCTATTGACCTTGGAAATTAATTATGTTTCCTATTAAGGAACGAGAGATGGCGCTAGCACAGTGTGACGTTGCGACGTTACGATACTACGTTTATAACATTAGTCGACTGTAAAAGAGTGTTGCTTCAAAAAAATGTATGTATATATATACATATATATATATATATATATATATATATATATATATATATGTATATATATATATATATATATATATATATGTATATATATATATATATATATATATATATATATATATATATATATATATATGTATATATATATATACACGAACAAATTTCTAACTAGTAAGAGTATTTTAATTCAAAATAATTTTAATAAATTCTAAATCGACTTAAATTAATTAAGGCATTGTGAAGATCTGCAAACGTTTTGTTAAACTACCTCGCTTAAAGATAAGTTTGCCATTGATCGCTTTAAAACTTTACAATATAAAATCGAAGAATAAATCGTCTTAATCAAAGTTTGTTTTTAAACTTCGTTCATTGATTTCATTTATGCATATTGTGTAAGTTCACGTATAGCCTAAAATAATTTGAACCTGTAAAACTTTCCAATCCGTATCATTTCTTTCAGTATTATCTTCTTTAAAAACAATTGGCAATTAACTACAAAATTAGGTTGCTATTTAAAAACAAAAGACTATCACTAAGTTGTTTATACACCCCTTGTTTTAAATATAACAATTGTTTTCGATTACACAAATGTAAATATTTAGTCTGTGCACTTTAGTGCATGTGATAATACAAAAGAATAACAAAACTAATATCTTGATTTCGTCAATAAACAAATTAAAATAACCCCTAACTATCTTCATTAAAAAGAAATGACCCGATCAACGAATTAAAACAATCAAGAAATTAATTTTCATTCACGTCCGAATCCGTCACATGGCGATAATGATAATACCTTGAAATGAAAGGTAAATAACCGATTATAAAATATGTTATATGGAAAACTTTGACACTGCATATTTACATAATATATTTTTATGATGGACGCTGTGTCGCGATGCCTGACAAATGACGCGTTACTCGCTTCATTGAAGAACCTCTTTTTTCTTTAAACTCTTTCCTAAAATTAGGCGACGGAATTCTTAAGATTGCAAAATTATAAGTCGTTGTGTTCTGGATTAAAAAAAATCTAATAAATACAGTAAAACCCGCATTACAAGGATTTCCTGTACATAAAGGTACAGATACAGTTTAAGCATTTAAGGGTGCGTAGCGACAAATGTTAATATTATTTTTCACAGTGAAAATATACGGCCTAATTTATTTTCCATAAGCGTAAGTGAAATAATTTGTTGACTATACCTTTTTTAGTTTTTTTTCTTATTTTTGACAAACGTGATTAATGTTAATAGAGGATGCGGTCACGCCATTTTGGAAACTCATACCTGGCTAAAAAAATGCCACATACAAAATATTACTAGATATTTTCGAGCGCATTTCAAGAGACCAGTAGACGGAATCTGCAGGAAAAAATGTTTCATCTCCAAATTCCATGTATTATGAGACCGTTAATAGTTGATTATGGGGCCGGATGATTTACCCTTAGGACTTAGGACCAACTGATACGACCCTCTGTCAAGTCGCACGTCTCAACACGCAACAGACTCGTATTGTTTTAGCACGACGTAATTTAAACAAGTAAAAATTAAGTAAGTAAAGAAAACTAATTTAAATAAAAAAAATGAGTATTCAGGTGTGAAAGTTCATATTTTTGACGATCGTTTTTTCTATTTTCTTCCTGTACCTTCGTAGACCTAACAAATTGTCTGTTGTTGAAAAGTACATGTGTTAGCCTGCAGATTGATGTATTGTTATGGTCAAGTATTTGTCATAATTTTTTTTTACCAGGATTTTGTTTTGCAAAATGGCTCTTTGGGGTTGATAGAAAACAATGATGGGATTGATTACATGTCAATCTCATATACATATTACCATGATTGTATTTGTGTAATGTACTAAATGTATTATTTCGTAATGTATTTAATTAATACTGTGTCATGAATAAGACGCTATGTGTACTGTGTGCAGTGCATCTTAAAAGTGAATTTTTTGCGACGTGTCATCAAAATTGTAATCGTTTATATTACATCTTCCAAATATTAGTGATTGTTTATTTGATACAAGAGTTTATCTTTAGTCTTTAAGACATTTTTAGTGATGTTTCTTCTCATACTAAAGTTGCAATATATTATTTTCCATCTGTGATTGTTCGTAGATAGGCGTAGAAATTATTTTTGGTTTTTAAGGCTGTCAGAAGACTGTATTTTCTTTATGCAACTTTGTAGTGACATCAAAAACAGAATCGTTCAATTTTAATCTTTTTTTGTCAATAAATAGCCTTTAAAACATTTTTTAAATATTAATTTTATTCTATTTAAAACACTACTTCCATTCCTAGATGTTTTTTAATTCTAGTTACTTTAGGTGTTATTGTTACCATGATTAAACTACGTACCTTAGCGCGCGTGGCAAGCAATTGCTTAATTGACTTATCAATCTGCTTAGTATTTTTAAAAACAGTTTATTCCTCTTCTACTTCTTAATTTCAATCATGACTGACAGAATTTATACATACGATAAACGGTTGAATAAATTATGCGTTAAAACACTTTTTAGTTTTATCATAATCCCTATAATAATTTTTTTATAGCCTAAAGTTTCAAAATCATTCAAGCAAGAGTAAAAACTCGCATTATGAAGGATCCGTACTAATTTAGGCACTTACAAATATTTGAGAGTACATCAGATTTTTATTAAACTATTAACATATATTAATTTTTCACAACATAAATATACTGTCTACTATATTTCCCACAGGCTTCTAAACTTAACGCATATTACAAAAAATTATAAGATCTAGGATAATCTAGTAATATAATTTTCCTTGAATATTTGCATATACTTCTAAAAACCCTATTTTTTCGTAGTTTTAGATTGAATAGTACCGGAAATAAGGGGGAGGGGGTATTTTTTATTGCATTTTTCTCAGTATATATCTTTGGAGACAACTCCAGAGACAACTCCACTTTTTTCCAACGGTACTCCAGACCATAATTAGAATTTTAATTAAAAACTTTTAAACCTAACGCATATTTCAAAAAATTATAAGATCTAGGATAATCTTATAATTTTTTGAAATATGTTTTCCTATATCTATAGTTTTCCTTGAATATTTGCGTATACTTCTAAAAACCCTATTTTTCATAGTTTTAGGTTGAGTGGTACCGGAAATAAGGGGGTCGGAGAACTTTTCATTTCATTTTTCTCAATATATATCTTTGGAGACATACTACCTAAAATTATGAAGAATATTTTTATGACTTTCATTATTAGGTTTTTCCAACGGGACTTCAGATAAATAGAATTTTAATAAATTTCTTCGGGTTCTTAATTTGCCCCCTAAAATTTCCACATGAATATTTTTGAGTATCAGCTATTGAGATATGCGGGATACAATTTTATTACTATGCCAAATTTCTAGTTTCTACGCCATGCGATTTACGAGAAAAATATTTACGACAGATAGGCAGGTGGAAACGTGAGTAATCTTATAAGTGTTTCGTTTTTCCTTTTGAGCTACGGAAACCTAAAAATGTCCATCCACCATCTACGTCTTCCATACTTTAAAAAAATAATTTCTTTATTTCTACGTGTTCGCGGGAAAAACCTATTATGTTTTGACATACAGACGAACGGACCTTATGTCAATATATCATACGTTCTGACATATAAGGATACGGTCTAATAAGAATTTTATACGTTTAGTTTTTCCGGCCATAGAATCCTAATGTGTAAAAAAGTAAAAAAAAAACGTCTATTGCAAGCTTTCTTCGAAGCACTTAAATACCTCACAAATATTGAAACAGAAAAAGCCTTTGAATTTTTAAATGCTTTTAGTGATGTAACAAGTATACGATTTTATGTGACAAGATATATATATATATATATATATATATATATATACTTTACGTATATTACCATCCGACAAGTATTACATAAAATATTAAATACCGAAATTGTTACGCAGAACGTGCAACGTCAAAACTAAAACACGAACATAGTTTTGACGTGATGTACGAGTCACGTCAAGACTACCTTCTTAGTTCATTATGAATATTCAACATGTTCGTTATGTTTAATAGAGGTGATATTTCTACGCCATTTTAATTATTTTTATGTTTCATTAATAATGTGGGTTATTTCTACATAATTAATTTTTTAAATAAGGAATAATTAAAGCAAAACTGATAACCATTTAAATTTTGTTTTAATTACGACATTTGGAAACATAACAAATCATAGAATAAATCATAACTTTATCTTACTTCTCGTTTGCGATTGGTGTTATTTCTCATTCGTTCTTAAATATTTGAGTGGAAAATATTTGAGATTTGAGAAGGAGCTGCTAAATATTTGAGAAACTCTACGTAGTCCGTAGATAGCACAACTACTTAGGTAGTTCCTTTAACGAATTGTGGTTCCTTTAATGCATTTGTGGCAAAACAATGTGTTTGTTTAAACTTTCAGACCTTTCAGCACCGCGCTAATGACGCAGTTATAATATGCAAGTGAAGCTTTTGTTTTATGTTGAGGGGCAATTTCAAAGCTTTTTACTATAGATCGCTCTCTTTATGTCTACCACCATCTATCGGCGAGTTTATTTAAGTATTTCTGTAACGCTATTTACCAAACTTAATTACAATAATATAGCGCAGATTTTGGAAAGATTATTTATGTACTAATATTAGTTAAAAACAAATCCCGCAAATAAAGAAATTTCATAACAACTAGAAAACTGTTAGTTTTAATGAGTTTTTTTTAAACCGATTTAACAAAAATTCCTACCCAACAAAATATTTACGATTTGAAGACGCTTTCAGAAGGTTGGCAATGCATGGGTTAATTTTTTAATTCGTCATTGATGTTATTTTAACGACTGACTAATTTGGTTCGTTTTTCGAATTTTTAAGTTTAATTTTATATAGATACATGCACAGAAAATGAAAGGAAGGTTAGGAACGAAAGCAAAAATAAGAAATGTTTATCATATTGGGTGAAAATCATTTTCTTCCACCTACTATATTGTTGAAAGTGGCAACCCTTAACATACTTGTATTTCACTACGTTTATATTTGGTACATATAAATTAACTTACATTTAATATGTAAATATATTATTGAATATTGGTATGCACTTGATTTGATGGTTCTTTACCCTGCTTTCACGTTCAAAATACATTAATTTTATTCCCATAATATGTTAATAAAAGATTTCTATATTGTTGAGATTTGACTATTTTGTTGAGATTAGCAAGATCGGTAGCTTTAAAAGTTATTGCTCGTTGAAACTGGTTTAAAAAAACTAACTTTAACTTAGATCGAGTTAGTTTGCATTCTGAACTCAAAATTCTATTTTTTTATAATTTGAAATTCGAATACTTGATGATGAAAAAATATATTTGTAATTCGAATACTTGATAATGAAAAAATATATTTGAAATTCGAATACTTGATAATGAATATATATATTTGAAATTCGAATACTTGATAATGAAAAAAAATATTGCCTGAAACAAGTGGTTTGAATTTTGAAACTTCAATATGCACGAACTGATTGTACCCCATAGGATACAGTGACAGAAGTCAGATGTTCATTTCCATAAGCCCAATTTTTTGCTAAACAAATTCCATTCATCTGGCCGAGTTAAAGTTAAGTTTAATTCATGATTTTCATCGACGCTTTCGAAAATTTATCTTTTCTCATAAAGCCTTTTTTCTGTACATACTTGTCGAAACAAATATTTATGGTATGAAAAGCGAAATAAAGAAAAACTGAACCGCCCAACTTTCCCCACATACCGTTCCTACGATTTTGATATTATCTAAGCTTATCCTGTCATTCCACCAGACGCGCCTCGGGCGGGCGAAATGCGCGCTGACGCGATCTTGCAGCGGGCACAGAGCGGTTCTTTGCATTCGCGAATGAAATATGTGTAGCGTTTCCTGTAATGCGATAGGGTGTTTAAAAAAATTAGGACAATTTTAAATTGTGACAGGGATAAAATTGGAGTTCAATAAAAAAGTTTTTTATGACAGATATTAAACACATTAAAAAGAAGATAATAATAAAAACAAACAATGTAATTTTAAATACCACATCGCTTTCAAAATACAGAAATGCGCTTGCAGAAATAAATCAGCTATAATATAGTGCTCCATCATCAGACCCTCCTAGTTATGAAGTGTAACCAAAGAGCTCATTGTAATAAGTCAAACGAGCCTAAACTCAATGGGTTTACTGTTAGCCATTGAAAAGTTCCGATGATCAACTTCCTCCTCTATCTTCAGATACTCCTGGTTACAATATGTTATTAAAGGAGTCCTTAAGGCAGCGCAAACGAAGTCGAACTCGAAGAGTTTACTGTTTGGCATTCAGAAGTTCCTATCTCCAATCTCCTTAATCATCCTATCAACTTGATAGTAAATCATATTACGACATTGTCATTAGAGTTGTTAAATTTTATAGTGTTTCAAATCAATACGACGATTATAAGTGGGTGAAAATCAACTTACTAGATATGTTTACATATATAGTTACATACAAATATCATAGTACGCAGTTAGTAGTATAACTTCTAGAAGTTAATTAACTTAAGTTATTAACTTAGTTAATTACATACATAATTAACATTAAATGTGAAATTAGAAAATATTTAGAGCAAACAATCAAGTTAATAATTTGTTGCATTTCAATAACGCTCTCTTGTAATTAAATGTATATATATTTTCTTGTAATTCACAGGTATAAATGTACTAGTGGTTTACAAATAAAATAAGATATATATATATATATATATATATATATGTATATATACATATATTGGTTCTATATTATAAATATTTCATGAAAAGACAGCGTTTATTGTAGTGTCGAATTCTGCCGTGACTGCGGGATTACTATTTATTTACAAATCGAATGTTTATATAATCCTTGTCCGTTTTGGAAGTACTCTAAAAAGTTCCATTTAAATTATATTTAATTAATTTAATCTCGAGACAAACATTGCATAACGATCTTTCATATCTAGTACATAGTTATAATAACTCTACTAACTCTATAACAATCGTTTGCTAAAATAGAAATTTGGTCAAAAGTCTCGAAAAAATATTTGCCATCGAAACACCGCGTACGACGTTTTTACGCAACACCATCGCATAAATGGCACGAGCTTTCACGCGCAGTTACGTCGGCGTCACGTAGATTACACGTTACGTTACGTACATCACATCTACGTCAGATCGCGGCGTGGGGAGGCGCTACGTTGCTACGCGGGACATCTGCGTGCGTTACCTCGTAGATGTTTTAGAAATTTGTCGTACCTTTTCGTCGTTTATGGTGCGTTGGAGAGCATTTAGGACGTGAAAAGCTAAGGTGGGAGGGAATGATGTCATTAAGTGCGAAATGCTAGATAAAAATTAGTTTTTTCGGTGCAGTGTCCTTACCTGTGCAATTCAAAATGGTTGCTTAAAATATTTTCACTGCAATGATCCGTAACTTACCCTAGTAATTAAGTTACTACGAAATTTTGTTTTTAATTAATTGATTTACATTTGTCAATGAAAAATGATTCTATACTGTAACAAACTAAGTGTTGATTCTATTTTTTGAATAGTATTTCTAATAATTAATACATTGTATCTATCACGTACATTGTATTATTTTTATTACACTGTTCTAATATACATTACATTATTTTTATTATATTGTATCTATACATTATATTATAACATTTTTAGGGTAAAATTATGACACATTTATTCTCTTGTCGCACGAAAATAATACTATGGTGTGACGTGATCAGACGATGAATAGTTCAAAATCGTAAGAAAATGTAGAATTATAATACATATATGGTAATTACATGAGTACAATAAATTGTCATATCCAAAAGAGACTTTCTCGAGAACATAAGACTATAATATTTTCATTTATCGTGTAGAAAATTAATTTCCCTCAATAATATTTCCCGAACAGTAGAGAATAAAAGTTAATGCCTAAGGGAAATCACTATGAAGTAATTATATAGCTTTACGTACAGGTATTGACATCTTTTGGGCACGTTTGATCTTCGGGTTATATTTGGCCCCAAGGACAGCCCTAGGTTAATGACGTAATTAAACGTGTCTCAACTATAGGAGCTTAAAGAATTAATTTCAAATTCCAGAGAACGGTATAGTCAGAGGCCGAACGATGGACTTGTGGATAATCGCTTAGCGACAATTTTTCACCGTGCTGGTTATCTCTTTACTTACATATTGGTTTATTTGTTACCGGTACAAGACAATCTAAGGTCAGTGGCTGCAACGACTTATTTAACGCAACACTGCATAAACAATAATAAAAGATCAAGGTTGACGAAACAACAGGGTCATTATTTCTATAATTTATTCCTTTCAGATTTCGTCCCTACCTTTCAGATTTCGTCACTACCTTTCAGATTTCGTTCCTTCTATATTAATTAATTTTTTATTTATTCCTTTCAGATTTCGTTCTTTCTATATTAATTAATAATCTCATTTCTTTGTTCCCGTAGAATATTTATAGAGCAAACTTAATTAATAGAAAATATTTCATTATTTGATGTAACCAAAAAAAGACCTGTAAAGTACGAGCAGAAGTCGTGTTACGACTACGACACATGGCACTCAGGTACTTATAAAAGTTGAAACATTTTAGAGTACATAGAATTTCAATTAAACTAGCTAACCCGTGCGAATATTCCGCACAGAATCGTGATCAAACATCGAATAGTAATAATATAACGACATGTTAGAATATATAATAAATTTTTATTAGGAATGCCATCAATACATGGTATTGCTAATGAAAATACGCTTTTTATAAGAAATAGTTTTAATCAATTTTCTTAACAAAAACCCTAATTTTAAACTACTTGTCTATTTTCGTCAATAGCGGGGAATATAAGCGTTAAAATGATGTTTGAATCATTAATTTTGATGAAGAATTAAGGGAAATATGGCGTTGCCATACAAACATCTTTGGGAAATAATATAAATGATCATTTGTAAATGATTATATAATTTTTCCCCATGTAATCATACTTATTGCCTAGTACGTTTTTCACAGGCGCAGTACAAATAAGTTGATGAATATATATTGACCGAAATTATTTTGAATTGAAGTAAAATATAACCGTGGTTAAAAAGTTATAAGGACACTGCAAGACGTTTTGGATACTCATATTTTACGTAGAGAAGGTCCAATTAAAAAAGATCATAATAAAATACCATAATATAATAACAAACGTTCCTTGTTGAATTTTAAAATACATCTTCAGTGATCTGACTCTGTGAGGTGAGTCAGAAAATTTTAATTTAACATTGAATTAAAAGAACTATGATGCTATAATATGCGGCGAGAGGGACAAACAGACGCACATGACGAAATTGTATGCGTTTTTGTTTTTGAAAACTAGCAAAGAGATATTTAAAATCGCGCATTTCCAAACCAAGGGAAACTTTATTTATCATCGTATCATATAACTTGGAAAATGGAGAATATTACTTACTACTCATTTAGGAAAACAATAAGATGTAAATTTTCATAATACGTATTTATTTACGTAATGTAAACGAGAAATGTAGAAGTTGCTAATTTCGAAATAAGCAAATCCTTTAAAAATAAAGATATCCTATTTAATTAGGTTCTGAATAGGAATCACGACGGTTTATGATAACTAAACAAAGCTTTGTAAATTAAGATATGTTTCGTGCCTGAGAGAATCTGCCTATTTTAATAACGCGAACAAAGTTTGTTTAACATTTCAACTGAACGCTCGTTTTGAGGGAAATCAAAAAGCTAACCGGTTGTTTCAAAATCAGTGATACGTGTGAATATATAAATAATCAAGTTGAATTTGCAATTCATCAACTCATCTTGGCTTGAAATTTCTCTCAGAATGTTTTTGCTGATCCTAAAGCCTTTTTTTGTATATATAATAGTATTCATTACCCATAAGCTCATTTCTATGTAAATATTTTTAGTATTGATTGTTAAAGTATAAGGATATGGGAGGTATCAGAGACAAGTTACAGCTTTTAATGTAATGGAATATTTTTATATTGAAGAGTTTTTAGACAGACCTGGTAATGAAATAGACAAACTCAACTTTAATAGTTTCCCATAGCGCTACGTTTCCACGAAAAAAATTACTATCTACACCCTTTTATCGATACCTCTTTTTATCGATATATTTTTATCGGCAGAAAAAGATCGTTTTGGAATTTGAAAAGAACTTGATATTAAATACAAAACTGTTAAATACAATTTTGATTTTTAGCTACATGTATTATTTCCAAACATTACATTTAAAATATTATTTATTTGGTTGGAGAGTAAGCCTTTGACGGGCAGACAGACACTCTTGTCATAACCTAGCCTTCAGTTAAGACCTTTTCGATATGGAAACCTAAATATCGAACCTAGATAAAATCATTTTCTAGTCGGTGTAACTTTCACCATATCATAACTTATGAATAAATTTCTACAGTTTGAAATATAACAGAGCTATTCCATGTTGATACGCAGGTAATGCTATACGCAATGTGATCAAATTGGTAATATCCTAAAAGGTACAAAATTTAGAAAAATTCGCATAAAATTAAATGTAATTTGTATATATAACGTAATTATAAATAAACACTGCAAAAACTTTCAATTTATTCAATATTTTTCTTACTAAAAGTATACTAAAATTAAATCTCAATCTCATTTTTTATTTTTCAAGCAACTGAGCTGGAAAATTTATAAAATACAATTCAAACGTATTATAATTAAAAATTATTATTTAATAATTGAAAAGATTTTAGTTTTCTGAAATGGTCGAGTAAAATGGTACCAAATCCTGAACTTCTAATAATAACTTCAGAAATAGTTCAGTACTAAACTTACAAATTTCAAGAAAAAAATTTTTCTAACCGTGCGTTCACAATTAGAAAACTTATTAGTTACATTCTTTTGATTATTATTCGAAAATGGATTTTGTTATTCTGAATAAAGTTTTAGAGACCCAGAACAAAAAAAAACGAATCATAGTTTAAAGTATTTCTTTTTTTTTCGGTAATCAATACATACGTATTTTATATAGCTCGCACTGAACACTTGGGCAAACCAATTTCGGTAAAATCAACATAGCCTAACCGCAGAAGCAACCTGTGACTTTCAAACGTAATTCGTGACCTTTCCGCTGAACAGCAAACGTAAAACCTTCAAAGGCCCCAACGTTAGACCTCACAATCAGTCCTCCCATACGCGCGAGCGGATGAGGCTCGGATACAGGCCAAAGGGCCACGCACGGCCAATATCTCGATGTCTGCACGGTCGACTAGTGTAATTGGAAAAAGTCCATTACGAACGCGATCCGCCCGCTCCCGGTGGCATTGTCTCGGCCGCAATTCATTAAGTCGGATGTAAGAAATTATCGAATTCTGCCGCTCGAGGACTTCCATCGAGGCACGTAGCTTCAACGAGAACCGCAGGAGCGTGGGTGTATTGTCAAAGTCCCGTGAGATAAGTCGTTTTGTCGTCATGAGGGTAGAGGTTTTGTAATTTAGATTTTTCCTACGCTTAGAAACAAATAATTTTGTTTATTTGGCTTGCCTAATAAGTTTTTAACCCTTACTTGATCTTATAAAAACTATTTTAAAATTTGAATTTCACAAACAGTTCAAGATATATATATATATATATATATATATATATATATATATATATGTACATTCTTTATTTGTGACTTGCTGCCATCTGGTAGACAATACATCTTCTGCGTAAAAGTCTGGTGACTCAGATTAAATAAAGAAAATGACAAGATCTTGTTGTAGGTCCACGCTGTGGAATATTTTATTCTGTATAAATATATATAAATAGCTTCGAACTCTGAATAAGTGACAATTAGATAGCGCAATGTATGCTGAATAAGTTGGATATACTAACAATACTTAGCTCAACTCTAATTTTTCACGAATATGTTTTGCGGTTTGTTGTCTAGCTCATGGATGAAATTAACTTGTCACTATCGACTATTTAGTTTGTTATCTAATTGATCAAATTGCTTTCGGAAAATCTACGCATACACGGAAAATCTTTCCGGAAGCAATTCCTTATATAAAATGCACTTAATATTCTAACATTTTCTTGATTAATTAGTTCAGATTTGAGCGCCGAAACTCGTCTTTATTCTACACTAAACTTATTATCTTCTACATTATAAGAAATGGTTCTAATCAATTTTTTTAACAAAAACATTAATTTTAAACTACATTTCTAGCGGGGAATATAAGCTTTAAAACGATGTTTGAATCATTAATTTTGATGAAGAATTAAAGGAGATATGGCGTTACCACAAAAACACCTTTGGTAAATAATATAAATGATCATTTGTAAATATTTATATATTTTTCACCATGTCAACAAACTAATTGCCTAACACATCTTTCACAGGCGCAATACAAATAAGTTGATGAATATATATTGACCGAAATTATTTTGAATTGAAGTAAAGTATATGGTCAAAAAGTTATAAGGATACTGCAAGACGTTTTAGATACTCATATTTTAAGTAGAAGACGCCCAATCAAAAAAAAAAAATAATAATAACAAACGTTCCTCATCGAATTTTTAAATTAAGTCTGACTCTGTGAGGTGCGTTAGAAAAAAAAATGTTAACATCTTGAATTAAAAGAACTATGATATTGTATATGCTGTTTTACGTATATAACCCACTTCTCACTGCCAATTACTAATGCTGCAACTAATCGCTTACGTTAATTATAATTGTTATCCAATATCGATTCATAAAGCAGAAGAGACGTTTTTTACTATTAAAAATTACAATCTGCTCAAGATTGACCAATGAGAAATTCTTCTCTAATCCTAAATTAATACGTTTCTTACTAGTTTAGCCAGTGGTATCCCTTACTCTATTCTAACAGAAAATACACTATCCTAACATGCACACCACTTTTACTATAGCTTGCTTTTGCTCTAACCAAGAATTATGCTCTACTTTTGCACTTGGTACAAAATAGAAGAGATGATATTGTTTAAATTCATTTACGTTAACTTAATTCACTTGAAAACTTTGCATTAACTATCGTTAACTGCGCGCAATATGTTTATCCGTCATAATAAAATAACTTTCAACGACCTATGTAAACAAGTATAGAACTTGTTGTTTAAAACTTGTTAGTAAACACAATATTTTCACAAACTTTAAATATTTATTTCTGGACAATTATAAACTCATAATCATTATTAATAATTTAAAAATCATTAAATGTATTTATAATAACAGTACAAATATTGAATATATTTGGCATTAATTTTGTAGAAATTCATTATTCACAATTAAATGAAACTACGTGATGTAGTATTATTTCTACTTTCTTTAATTTCTTTACCACGACCTAGGTTTCGTTGTATTACTTTTATCTTCAGGTGGGATATTAGCAAAGATTGCTTATATCCCACCTGAAGATGTTGTAATACAACGAAACCTAGGTCGTGGTAAAGAAATTAAAGAAAGCAGAAATAATACTACATCACGTAGTTTCATTTAATTGTGAATAACAGTACATTTCAAATGTATTTCAGCTATTGCTATGATTATTTCATGTCAATAGTTTTCCTCATATTTTTCGATTGATTTCTACATTTTCTCTAAAGCACATAGAGCTAAAACAATTTTTTTCACTACTCTCTTAAGGACGGCTCCGTGATGGATTCAAATTATTTCTGATAAAATGTAAATCGTTATCTTGCATATTTGGATATTTATTGCCACGTTTCTTATTAAACATATTTAAAATTTTGTAAAGAAAATAACGCCTTATATTTTTAATTGGTGCATAAAGTTTTTTTTATTCAATCCTTTTTCCAATCAGGATAATATGAAATAGAAAAGCACATTTTTCTTTCAAAGTTTAAGACGTGACTGCGATTTTATTTAAATCTGTGGTTTAGTTAAATAAATATTTTACACTTTCCCCATAACAATCAGGAGGTGTGACAAATAATTAATCTAACATTTTTTAAAAATTATTTTGGAAAAATAATTTTAAAAAGTGTTAGGATCTTATATAATAAAGTTATAAGGAATGATCAATTTAAAATATTACCCTATGTCAAAGCAATTGTGAATTTTCGCGACAACATAAACCTTCACAACTAAAAATATTTGAGAATTGATGCATAATTTCCAGTGTTTTTAACCTTTCGAAATGTAAAGTTCACGTCAATTACTTGGTGTTTAGACAACAATTCTGACGAAAATTTTGTCCAATGTATTGTTAACACAAAAACTATTACTGACTTTGAAATTAAATAATATTTTATCCAAAGTTACAATATTTCCAAGATTAAACTAGATTAACTAGTAAATTTATATTAATAACTGGCCCACCTGTCAGAGATTGTGATTAACAAAATCACCAACACAATAGTAAATAACAGTATCACAAAACACTAATATAATCCTCTATGAATATCATCGCGTTTACTGCCACCCACAACCGTCTACGGTCTTGCTACGGCGCCCGCAGACGCGCGTGGGCGGCGCACGGGTAGCTGAAACACGAAACTTTATGTACGCTTTTATTTTTTGGCATTTATTTGATTAATAGCATTTTCGATCAGATATCAATCGGGTTCGTATCGAATACATCAAAAGAAATAGTCTTTTATGTTCCTAAATATTGTAGAAGTACTCAGATCATGTTAAGTCTTCTCAAAATAATACATCAAAAATTGAAATTAACAAGCGTGCATCAGTAGTGTTACTAACCACCTGTGAGGGATTTTAATGAAAAAAATCTTTATTTATGCTATGATTTCTTTTTATTTAAATTGAATTCTACGCCACATTTGTAATGAGACGAAGACGCCATAAAAACTTATTTAGCTAAACATTCTTGATTTTATGGTAACATAAATTTGCCTATAGTTATGGTTTTATTTTTTTAATTTTTCCATTATGTTTTTCTTTAATAAACACTTTACAACTTATTTCCACATTTAATATTGCGTTAAGTAAAAATATCTAGGTCTTCGAGGTAAAAATTCACAATAATTCAATTTACTTATCACTTGTCTGAAAACTTCTACATCTTTATATTATCAGTACATTTGTACAGCACAAAAGCCTTCTTTCCTTCTGAATATTTTGTTCGAAATCACCTTAATGGCTATTATGATGCCGTATTATTTAATAGTTGAATGAATAAATATTTTTATGAAAAAATACGTTCCTCATATTAAAAATGGATATGTAATATGCATCATCCACAATATATAATAAATAATATGTACCACATGCCAAGGTTAAGGTAGAGAGAATTTTGGTGGTGATAATGTGTGGAATACACATCTTCATTCCAACAGAGTAAATAACAACAACGACATATTTTTATAATAAAATGCTCATACTGTAACGCAAAAATTAATTTTTTAATGAAATTAAATACTTTAGTAGTATTTAATTTCATTTAGCCCTTTATTTGATATGGGTTTAAGGCCAAAAATGGTTTTGATTTCATGACGCCGCGAGATAAAACCTCTCACCATAATCATTATTACCGTTTGTGATACGTAATCCTAAAAAAAACAGATCTTAAAGGTAACCCAATTTATAAACTAATCCAATAAATATTATTTTTGTTCTTTCTTTCAATTATAAAGATAATAAGAAACACAAAACAGAACAAAGTAATATAGCTCCGT
The DNA here is from genome assembly GCA_039881145.1 of Druceiella hillmani. Classification (NCBI taxonomy): domain Eukaryota; kingdom Metazoa; phylum Arthropoda; class Insecta; order Lepidoptera; family Hepialidae; genus Druceiella; species Druceiella hillmani. The sequence goes on from JAYKKI010000001.1 coordinate 92,701,867, forward strand.
ACAGTATATAATTCGAATTAGGAACAGCATGTATTAGGGATGTGGGATCATTTTATCGATATAAGCATGTTAGACCTTGGTCTTCCTTAGCTATTGGGCGTGTAATCATCTCCATTCTATAGTTGAACCATTCTATAATTTTGCAATAGCATGCAAAAACAGAGATTTTGCTATAAAATCATAGCAGTTAAGTGAGAGAACAAAGTTCTTTTGGTTATGTTTATTTTAATTTCTTTCGCTGTTCGGATTTCTGCTGTTCATCAGCGAAATATGAAAAGTACGAGGAAAATGAAGAAAATACTAGCAAGTCGACCACATCATTAATATAACAATATTTAATTCTCAAATAGAAATTAAAATCTAGCTAAATAAATATTAGTTCCTGTGTCGAATGCTGAAATGAAGCTATTATAAAATGAGCTTACAAGTGATAAATACTTAAAATAAAAAATATATTTACATGAAATACAGACTTTGACATACGAGACACGAACATAAGTACGGAACAGAAAATACTAACTTAAAAATAAAATATAAAGATATTAAATATATTCCATGAATTAATTAAATACTTTTATAAAATACATTATACCAAATTTAGGTATTATAAAAAAATTTGGTTGATTACAACATGTGTGCTATTCTACTAAACCGCTGCTCTACTTCACAGGAATTCTCTAACCGAGTTTTTATTCATATACCACTAGATGGCGTTGATATCATTAACGTTTTGTGTCAATTTCGAAAGTAAATTTATGTTACTCAACACGACAGCGAATTATTACACAGAATGTATTTAAATTCTACATTCTTTTCCCGTGCGTCAAACATTATTTTATATACCGATGACAAATAGTCTACAAAACTGCCAGAAAAACCTTTTATATTTATGCTCCTAAGAAAATAATATTAGTCTATAGCGCCTTTCATCTACTGAAAAGTGCATTGAAATGCGCCGAGAAAGTGTCGTTCAACGAATTCGTAAAAGCGTAGTCGCAAGCGGTGGGCGTCTCGACGACAACAAATATGAGCGCTATGTCTTGAAGTGCTACGCCACCGGAGTGTGTATACTTCTTTCTTAGTTTTATATACAGATTGACATAAAAATGTCCATATACAAAAATTTAATATCTCGTACATAAAATCAGTTAAAATGAAAATAATTTAAATGGTAGCTACACATTAGAGCAAATAAATGGAAAAAAGATGCTCCTCGAATTTTCAACAGCGACAGATTGAATTTTTTAAAAATTCCCGAAATAGTTAAATAAGAGTAAGAGTGTCTTTTTTAATGATTCTAAATGAAAATATTCAGTTTCTCTATATTTATATGTTACATAAAAATAAATTAAAATTCGTGGTAAACAGGAAACCTGATAACATTACTTGACGCTAAAGAGCTATATAATAAAGACATTAAAAAGTTTCTACTAATGGTTTACTTGGCTAATGTTAACGGAGCTTTAACAAGAATTACGTTAATAAATGTAAAGTGGATTTCTTTTATTATCAAGGAATTTAAAATAATAATTTGTCATTAATAATATTTTCAAAGTTTGAAAAAGAGTAGATTGACCATGCTACATGTTGTTTTACATTGCTCTGTTGCTTGATTTCCTTAAATTCTTAAATAGTTGCTTGAATTATTTTTAATGTCAACGCGATATAAATATTAAAATAATAATATAAAAAATTATACTTCTAGCTCGCTGATATATATAATAGAAAAAATTACCATTGTCTCAGTTCTGTAGTTTAAAGACTAGAAAAAAACTATAATCAGAATCTACCATTCTTCATCTATTAGAAGGATTTTGGAAAGCTCTATATGGATGAATTTCAAGAAAGTACTTCTTATATTGAAGTATATTTGGAGTAGGAGGAGGATTTCAATATAGTACAGATGAACAGTATATAGCATATTAGATATAAATTATTACGAAGAGAAAGAAGCCTAGAATTTCTGTATGTATTGTAAATGATTTCGCAACGTTGATGAGAATTCCATGAATTTTCCAAAACTTTTCAAGGATAAGCGCAATTCCATAATTTTTCTAGCTTTTCAAGGTTTGCCAAACGAGAACAAAGGAGTTGTTTAAGAAAAACTATAATAAATGTTTTTTCGCCAATATACCACCTCATATCTGTCAAATCAAAAGTTAGGTCTGCCATTTGTACTGAATGCGTAAGAGATGTTTGAAATCTCAGTGTTATTCTATATGGTACTACACCTCACCTCGCTGGTGTTATTTATCATAAAAAAATCGATATCACAATTCAACGAAACGCTACGATTATATACATTAGTGGTAATAATTCGTCAATTGCTAATTCCGATAAAAATGGTTATCTAAAACCAGGTACGCTGGTTTTAGTTTTGATATCCATATAAATAACTTAGAATATATGATTATTTTAAATAAATACAAGCTCTCTGGCCATATAGCATATGATAGCACAATATTATTACCGTTTTGATTGATTAATTATTTATACGATTTTTTTTGTGAAACAAGTGATGACCTAATCTACACATCATTATAGTGTGTTGTCCTTGTAGAAGCAAAAAGATCGTATTTATATGGAAATGCCGCAATGAAAATTTCATGAATAATTTATTTTTCGCTTCCTATAAATAGGAAATCAAGGTTACAAATTGTTTGCCGTACCTTCAGTTGAAATAATCGTAGTGTAAGATCAGCATATGCTCGAAACTGCTTACTCGTAAGAAACCACTTGGTCACAATATTCCTAAGTGTACCTACACAAACGAATGTTTAGTTTGAGTTATTCAAGTGATAAAAGTTATTTTGATTACGTCATGTTAACATGAAAATGGTTGGATATTTGAAATTCCTTATATTATAGTCGATCGTGATACTACCGAATGAGGCGTTTCAATATAATAATTTCTACGGTTTTCATTTATTTTTTTGCAGTAATTATTTGTAGGACACTGATAATACGAATTACATTATATTCTTTCCATTCGTTACAATCTATGCTAATATTACAGACTAGCTTTTCCCAGTGGCTAGATTTGAGTGACAATTATTATAATTACATTTATTCAACTTGTTTGGGCTAATTACTCACCTTCTTCACACCTTACCTTCATCATAATGTTTCAGTAATTTTAAAATGTAGCACAGAATACTATAATTTACATTCTAAGTTTTTTCTTGTACGACAGTTTTCTTGTACGAAGTTTTTTCTTGTTTAAAAACTTTATACTGTAAAGCAATTAATAGTAAATATTTTATCAAAATTGAATAGTTATAGTTTGTAAAATTATATGTTTGTAAAATTATATGTATGTTAAGAAATTTAAATAAATGTGGTCAGAGAAATTTTTACCAAGCACAGTAATTCCGGTACCACAATGTAACAAATAAATATAGAACAATGATAAATCTTTAGAATTAGTTTTTTATTTCGCAATCTCTAAACAGTAAACCTTTATCACATACACATGCATGCACACACGCAAGCAGGCCAGAAACCACGCCCTCCCGCCCATCGCACGTTCGTACACACACACACACACGCGCGCGTACATATTACGAAGTGTTAATTTTTTAGTTTGGCAAGGTCTTTTATTACTAATATTTACGTAAATTCCCAACTCAGTCTACTACAGATATACGCACATGGTAATTTCAAGGAAATAGACAACTCAGTCTACTACAGATATACGCACATGGTAATTTCGAGGAAATAGGCAACTCAGTCTACTACAGATATATGCATATGATAATTTCGAGTAAATAGAACAACATTTCTGCGATCTCTATTAATTTTATAAACATTTCTCTATATGAGAAGATGTAACGAAATTTGAACATATTGAAGTTATAAGTTTCACTCCTGGGCCAAAATCGGATTCCCTATTCCAAAATGGCAGTGCTTTTAGAAAATTTTCAATCGAATCAAACACGAATTAAATAAGTACAATCGACAATATGTTTAGTATTGTTTTGTACATAATATCAGAAATCTAAATCATACGTTTTAAAATACTACTTCCTTATGGTCAGTTGATACTAACATTAAAATATATTTTAAGCATTACAAAACAATAAAGAATCTTGCCGACTAACTCAATTTTCTCGGGCTTACCTTTCGAAATTGTCCATTAATTTTTCATTTTTAGCTAACTGTGAAAAAAATACACCACGTTCTTCCCTTCGGCTGGTGAAGCAAGTCAAATTCCTGAAACCTAAATTAATATTTAAACAGCTCAGAGTCATAAAAATTGATCGATAAGGATGGGTTTAGGTAGTACATATATATGTACATACAGTACACATAAATACATGTACGTTGCTTAAAAAATAATGTTTCTCCCTACCTAAGAAAATCTCTCTTTTGGACAGTCTAATTTTGTCATCTGCTTCCTAAGAGCCACTTACTAAATAAATAAATTTCACAACCCTTACACCGGACGGCTGAGTGTTTCCGGAATCGCGTCTGATCCAAAAGAAACTTGATATCGTTACTTTAAAGCCCCCGCGCACTTGGAAACCAGATCGTGCCGCGATACGCCTCCGTCGAGCGCTCATTAGCATGCCACATTCACAGACGCGCCTGTCGGCTCGGGCCACATTCATAGCACACTATTTTATTTTATCCTTCCTTATACCCTTTCTTTTACATTAACACGTACGTCGTTACGTGCGCCCATTTACGATCATGACTCGCAATGTTCGCTCCATATTTTATAGGAATGTCTCTGAATTCAGGTGGAGTCGGTGTATGATATTAATGATAGTTTATGTCAGCGAGTACTATTACAACCTAACTTTATTGGTAGTAAAACGTTTTTATGATCTTACTCGTAATAATTTATCGCTGTCAAACGGTTTTGTAAGCGTAAAAGTAATAGATAGGTAGCGACAAGCGAAAAGTATATTTAAACATAAAGAATCATCTTAATCAAGAATGCCGAGAGTGTAGTTCGACATCTGACACTGATTTCGAGCGCCGGTTAAAGTCGAACGTCGTGTAATAAAATTCTATACATACAAATATACGTTACGTCGTATTGTTTTCGTTGCTATAGTGTCAACACTAGTATCAAAAGCTTCGCTTAGTACGCCTAAACTACAGCAGCGCCCAAATCAAAGAGCTTTGTTATTTTAATTCATTTCGTTAGAATGGCAATATTAAATTTACAATAACAATGGAACATTCGAAAATACAATCCGAAATTTGCTCTATGTTTAGATTGTTTTTAGAGTTCTGATATGTTCTTATATTAGGAATGTGAATTTTCACGCCCCTAAAATGGCCCATTTTGAGCCTAGCTACTGTGGATTATGGTTGTGGATTATGGTTGGTTATAGTTGTGGATATGAAAAAAACCATGGCAGAGAACATAATAAAAATGTTCGCTTTTTAATACGGTTTATTGTGTACCTTTAACATGCTCCATATGACTGCTATATACCTTGACTGCAGGAACCATAAAGGATGTTGTAGGAGAGATTTAATATTATTTTATGAACCCCTCATATCGCTGTTAAGTCCTCGGGCAGAGATTTGGAGCCAGAAAATAATTACAAATATTTGCTGACGTCATTGTATTTTTAAAAAAGAGTGCGTGTTTGTTTCCTAGCCCAAAAAGCAGAGTCAAGAAACCCACAAAACTGGGCATATCAAATGGAAGTAAACAAGATGAGGGGTCCATAAATATAACGTTTATTGTTGTAATAATTTTTTTGTTGAATAAACACATTACAAAAAAATAATAGAAATATTTTTCATCTTTGTAACTCAAAACAAAAATATGAAAAATGTAACTAAATTTATTTATGGTGCAAGTTTGACTTTTAACGATAGGCATTTTTTATTTTTTATTTAGGATGTAATCAAAATATAACTTGCATTGGTTTTAAATCTGATTCACATTTTAGCGCTTATCAAGTGGCGTACGAAAAGACGAAATTTAAATGAAGTGACAGGTTTCAGTTTCCATCTTTAGATAATAAACTCTAATTAGAATGATTACAATTTATATCATATTCAAAATATTTCATCAAAATGTATTAGAGAATACAAGGAATAAAAAATAATATTGGTTAAGTATACAATCAAAGTGTCACATAAAGGTGGGGTCATGTTCTGTTAAATATAACTCTCGTCCTCTGAAAATCGTAAAAATTCACGATATGAATCAGGCTTTAACATATGAAATCCCCCACGTATACGTAAGTATTTACATACAGGGCTATATACTTTAGGCAAAGCTCAGAGAGCACTCGCTCGTATCGTAACGCGGGACTTCGAATATACTTTGGAAAGCTCAAAAGCTCCCGATTGACATCTGCCTATGTTAATTTAGGTACGGCCAAAGAGCGATTATTTGATTTGTTCAGAGATAGGCTTTTGTTTCAATACTGAATGTGAATATGAATGATTTGTTTTGCATAAACACTGCCCAATCGCAATATTTGTTTCCATGATTTGCGAGTGACGCCATGTCAATAAATAGTGTCGTAGACGTTAAGTATACATGATAGAGCTTTTTATTTTTCAATTTGTTTATATGTTATTCGATAGCTTATTCAATACCTATATGTATGAGAACTTATATCGAGACTTTATTTAAATATCGTAGTTTAACGAAAACACATACGGTTTATATGTTATCACTTGCGTATTATGTCTTATGAATCTCAAATAATTTAAGATATAATATTTTTGAATTTATAAGAATCCTATAATTATTTATGGGTTCATATTAAACATTATTTGTAAATTTGATTTTTCACTTAATTAGACTTTCGAAAGTTTTATATCTTACAAAAAAGATTGGATAATAATACTTGAATTTATCAGTAATCGGATATGAATTAGGCACTTACGTCTTATACATTTCTAAATACTACGTGCTATTGTATTTCTTCACCATATGTTTAAACCACAGTCTTTTTTCTACTGAGAAAACGAAACTCTAAAAGGGAAAAGCTAAAGGCCAAGTTTCCTTCCTAAAATTAATAAAATCAATTCGTTGTTTCCAATTTTAAAGCTTTTTCCATTATAACGTGTTTTTCCATTATATTGTACGTTGTACTATATATATGCTCAGCAACAACATGGGTATATTACCTAAGTTTACACATTTAGAATATAAACGAAACTAGTAGAATATTTAAAAAAACATTTCTGATGATTGATTTTCAATATAGTTAAATATTTCGCAAAATGCAAATCTTTTGTCAATAGTATAGTTAGTACATAATTTCACGGATTTTTTTATCACTTATCAATCCCTTTCACAGTTCCAAAGTTATTACAATTTTAATTTATGCGGATACAAAAATATTTCAAAAACATCATTTTATACCTGTAACATTTGTGTAATAAACAAAATTTAAATGCCGTTAATATATATATATATATATATATATATATATATATATATATATATATATATATATACATACATACATACATAAATACATATATATATATATATATATATAAATATATAAGTTTTACGTCGTTATCCAAAAAAGTCGCAGGTAATATTGAGAGAAAAACAGGTGAAGTTAATCACAGATAAAGTTATACATAGTAATTAAATAGTTATATATAGTCAAATAAATTGGAATCTACAGCTTTTTATTTAATTTTTTTTGGGTATCTAGAGATAAAATTTTTATACTCGTAAATAAATGCAGGTGTAAATACAAACAAGCGAGAGGCTGTACCGCCGCGAGCAGGTCGAAAGGGTTCATTCCGGGATACGAGCTTGCCCTGCTTCTACATCACATCGTTATGTTACACTGGCAAATAAATATTTATTCCGCGAAGCAGCGAGCCGCTTACCTTACCTTTATTTATTTATACTTTCCAATACAGAGTTCGTGATCCGGGGCGGGCGGGGCGCTGAAATCGTGTTTGAACTTCATAAACTCGTTTCGGCTCGTCGAATTTTGACGATGAGGTATGAATCCAATCATAACTGGGTACCGGTGTTGATTCGATATAAAGCTCTCACCGAATATGTCAGTATTTACTTTTTAAAGTTCACGTAGCTACCGATTTTATATCATTAACCATATTGCATCGTAATTTAAAACGTATAATATAATAGTTCATTATAACATTCAGAATAATAAAAATTTATCTCTACGCCCTAACCCGTATTAAAATAAATGGCAAAGAAAATTGGATGAGATTATTCTTATAGTATTCTTCTTGAAATGCCTAGCAAGAGTGAGGTTAGGGACTAGAAAACGAACATGTATATCCTAGCCTGACGAATAACTTATTCAGTAGCGAGTCAAGTTCAGTCAGTCAGATGACCTTCTTCTTGGTCTATGTCCATAACATAATTATGTTTCTTGTTGTGGAATGTTGCCTTATGCTTCCCTAACTAAGTGTCCACAATGATAATTTTGTTTAAGTTGTACTTCTTCAGGTGCGTTATGAAAAAACAATGAGAGCGAAATTTTAAAAATACAGGATGAAGTTGGCAATTCAACAAAAAAAATCGACACTATGAAGTTGTTCACTAAACATATATTTACATAGTTTATTTGACAGATAAATAGTCCACTATTTAATTTTTCTGCTGGCTTTCTACTGTAAGCCAATCATTTGCCAGACCGTTGCGAATTCGATACGTGTTTATTTACATTATAAATTACAAATGATTAAGTCTTTAAAATTAATAAATTAAGTTATGTACACGTGTTTACATTAAATTGAATGCTTAGTATCCATCTAAATTTTTCAATTAATTAAATATAATTTAATTAATTTTAGATTTAATTTTAAAATAAGATCAACTTTTTTACTACTCTGTACAAGAAAATAATAAAGTTGAAGGGTGATAATTTGGCAAATTATTGGCTTATAATGGAAAGCCAGTAGAGAAATAAAATGGTGGACAATTTTATCCGTCAAAAAAACTTTAAATATAGAGATAAAACCTATAGATTTTACCAACTGTATTTGTAATTACGCTCCCATCGTTTTATTATTTTATTTCCATTAAATATCTACGTGCTAAATAAAGTTATGCTTCTATTATGCCAAAGAAGTACAACTTCTAACGCGCGTTACACAATGTCTTCCCTAATTAGGTCAATTAATCTTCATTTTATTCTCGTCTATTTAGGTATGTATATGTGAATTTAATTTACATCACGTCATCAGCAACTTTTTCACAATTAGAAAAGCAAAACTTATACAATTTTCTTCGTATTTGTATCATTAATTGGCTTTGATTAACAATTTTCAGTTAACGCGGTCATACTATTTTGCCTTTGATGCATTTTAATCACATGCAAGAAAATGCTTATATGGTAATAAAAAACCCATATTACCTTTTTAACGTGACTAAAAATGTTATTATATATAATTAAACAAACACAACGTTATTATATATAAATAAACAAATGGCGATCACGTTATTTTATGACAGTGTGGTCATAGAAACGCCATAGTCATCACTTGTCAATAATAGAAAATAAGTGATTCAGTGAATTATTTTCCGTTTTCCTAAAAAGTAATTTTGCGATGGAAAAACGGTTTGCTCTCCGCAATATTTTCATTACATTCCTCAAACGCACTATCGTTCGCAGAAACTTATTTCTGAGGCAATTATCGGCCTCCAGACAGCCAACCACTTACACCCGCACGGGGCCGGCATACAAAGTACTGCCTTTAACCTCCGGGCTTCAGGTACGGAAAAATACACTCAGTTCCAACAACGTTCAATACGCGTGGACCCTAAAATAACCTCTTCACGGCCACTGCCAAAGCTCGAGGTCTGACGTCGTGTGCGACAGACCGCGACATGCTGTTCGCGCTTAATAAATCGAAAATTGAATGTGCTATTCGTTCGACCGCCCAAGAACTAGGAAAAAGGGCGGCTGTGCCCGGGCGTGGGCAATTAGGGTGGGATGCGAGCCGCCGACCGCACTTACCCGAGGATACGGAAATGCTTAGTGGCCTGCACTTAACAATTAGTTTACCCATGTCTTCCTGGCATCAATTTTCTCAAACGACTTCGTGTGTAAGGCACATAGACGTAATAACTCGTGTAACTTATGTTACACGTCGCTACGGGGTAGTCTATGAACGCGCTACTAGCGCTACGCCGTAACTACAAGCACAGCTACGAGCGTAACTATTGGCGTAGCATGGTTCGAGCTAATTATTGACATTTAAGTACAGTTAGGAAGCCTGCACATTGACAAATAATAGAGTCGATTGATAATATTTCTGAAAGAACATTATTGTCAATAATTTGATTAATTAATTTTTGGGCAGCCTTTGGGTCAGTTTGTATAGAAATGTTTAGATTTGCTATATAAAAACTTTAATTGAGGAATTAGCAAAGTTCGAAATGTTACCTGGTTTCATTGAAAACTATAAAGAAATACTTTTAACGTTTATATTTATAATTGATAGGGAACCAAAACTATATTTTTGGCCAGATTTTTAAAATTATTGTGAACTATCGTAAATATAAATGGGGCGGTAAGTGTGTAGGACGACATGTAGAAAGATTTTTATCTTCATAAATTTTTTCTTTGTTTGGGATATAAATGTGTTGGCATTAAAATTTATTACGCCACACAAGGAAAATTCCTAATTTCCACGTATGTAACAGTTGTAAAAATTAGTTGAATTACGCGTAAGTAATTTATCGTCACCTTTGCATGCGCCTCAAACTCTTTTCAACGTAATTTTGACAAATATTTAGCGAATATAAAACAACCAGATAAGATGAAAATTCATACCTGAATTTTGGAAATCGTAAACCTTCGTATAGGAATCTGTGTCTTCCTCCTCGTAGACAGTGCACTGGACGCCGGCCATACCCGTCATCAGCGCCAGTACCAGAAGTTTAGACGCCATTTTCGCCCGCTTGTCTCACAACCTTCTTTAAACTTCGCTTTTTACAATTTCTATATGGCAATGTGACACTATTTCAGTTTCAAAATTTTCACTACCTCACTCTTGTCTTTTCAGCATTTAATTACAGCTTTACACCAGACTTATTGTTCAGTTATGTGAAATATCTAGTTAATTTTTTCTAAAAACACAATAAAATATATCGTTAATGATAACACAAATGAGATGTTAAGTGTTTTTGTTTATTTTTCATCCGACTTTAGGCTTGGTGGTTATAGGAAAAATTGGTTATGCAAGAATACCATACAGTTTTTACGTAATAAACATTTTCGACAGGTTGATGTTATTTAATATCGAGAAGTACACTAATTTTGTGTGTTTACATACATACGCCTAGTTGTACACCTAGATGTTTGAATAATAAGAAGCAAATCGTTTATACCAAGAAAATTTGATAAATAATAAAAAACCTGTTAAGTACGAGTGGAAGTGGAGTGGTCGTGTGTACGGAACTCTCGCACTACGAGAGTTCCGTACACATTTAAGCATTTATAAACATTTAATGGTACATAATATTCCTATTAAACTATTCACAAAATTTTAATTTTTTAGAACGAAAATATATTGCCTACTCTACCTTTCACAGGCGCATATTTAAAAAAAACTATTTTTTTTATGTGACGTAGCTACAAATTAAACATTTTCGAATTGTCAACAGGAAGTACCCTATAGGTTTTGATTTATTTGCGAGTTTCAAAATATGCGACATAAATGGCTGCATTTTAAGGGTTCTTCTTGACGGCTTTAACTTAGAAGCTTGATTTTTTGTAGCCCCAACGGACCGGTGACCTAAATATTTGATATTAATTAACTTGATACTTCCACGCGTTCCTGAGAAAAGTTCATTTTTTCCTTTCGAAATACGGAACTCTGAAAAGAGTAAATCTTAAAAAAATCCTTTACAATTTTTAAAGTTTACTGTTTTTTTATTACATAGAAGCTTTATGGATCTGCTTGTGTTTTCTTAATGGTAGACCGTCGCTAATTGAGATTACACATTACGCATAGCCATTAAATATTAGTGAACATTACATATTACGTATTTGCCTTTATTTCTAATTAAAACTATTCCACTACAATAATAACTATTTCCGACTTCCAATGTTAAGTCAATTAAATCGCTAATAGATTTTAGAATTATCTAGAATTGTTCAAAGGCAAAATTCATTCACCTGTCATCTACTCTGTACTCGACAAGCAAAGCGACTAAACCAATTGGAGACCCGACGGGCGACACTCAGCCCATTATCGATAAACTACAATCGAATTACGGGTGGCTGCCAGCGAAGAGTCACAATCGACGGACAGGACCTCTTCAATTAACGCGTCTCGTCCTCAACCCGCGCTACGCCCGTTCTACTTATTTACGGTTTCAATATTTCTCCGCTGATAGTTGTAATCCTGCGATTAAGGCCTTAAATTACGTCCCAGATTACTCTCGTTACGTCTCTCTAAATCGCCTTACAAAACGAAGAAACATGACCGAATTAATGTAATATTTACAGGAAATTTAATCAAACTCAGTTTACTCGAAATGAACGATATTACTTTATTCCGTGTATCATTAAAATGAGGCGGTAATTTTAAGCCGAGATAAATTAAAACTTCTGGCCTTCAAGCTTTCTATTAGTTACTGAATCTTAATCAAACCAGATGATGAGATTTAGATGAGGCTTCTCAACATGCTGAGATATTTAGCGGTGGTTGTGACTTAAACCCTTTCTTGTAATTCAGTGATATTTTCTTAAAATTTATTCTCGAGATTAATTTCAATATGTATAGTTCTAAAGTGAAGTTTCATTTAGTACGTCCATATTTATGCAAATAAAAAGCCATGTTAAATCCTCGATATTGCTACCAAAATCTCGGACAGGAAAGAAAAATTTCGGTAAAGAAAAAAGGTAGCCGAGTTTTCCCGAACAGTTAACTCGTTTGACCGGTGCTGAAGGCAGCCGAGTTTACCTGGTTCAGCGTCACCGACCCGAGCGTGAAGATTCAGTTTCATTCACTGCTCAGAAAAAATGCGTATGGTGCGCTTAAAGAAGTTTTCATTTCAAATAAACGGTTATGAAAATTTTATTACGAGAATATTCTATGTTAATAGAATAGAATTTTAATATTGTAGATATAATATTAATATAATACATAAACTAGAATACATAACTAATTCATAAAGGGCAAAGGGCAGACGAAAATTAGTGTAGTACTTGGAATAAATTTGAATTGATTATACTTTATTCTTCAGAGGGAAAATCAAATATCTGTCGAACAGCATAGTCTACAAACCTTAAAATTTACTAAACTTTTCTATTTAATAATTTATATTAAAAACGAAATTTTCAAATACTATCTTTTAACGACGAATTTTTCAATTTATAAAATACGAGAATAAAATGCGTCAGTCTATTCAAACATCAATAGTGGAACATTGGAAAAACCCAGTTTCGAGAAAACCTGTATCTTTTTGTTAGTGAAATATGGAGATAACTGACAGTTTCCTTATTGCAGGGCGCACGTACGACGTATTAGTAAGGGAGCGAGCTCACAGAGGCCGCGTTGCAAGGCTTTCCGGATATTTCATAATGCAATATTAATTTCCACGTATCTTCAAATCCTGTCGGCGGATGTCTATCGCTTCGAGAGATAGGTGCTGGAAGGTATATTCTCATAACTTTATGCCACTAAATTATCACAAGGCAATTTATACTTTTAGTACTTTCATGATACATACCGTACTTCCAGTATTTTATAAAGTTTGTTTTTTCTTGTTTCAATGGCATGTGAAACTCAAGAAGACCTGATTGTATGCATTGGCTGTCTTATAAAGAAGAGATACACCACAAATACTTAAGTCCAAACTCTTTCGCTCGCTCGAGGGTTCCATACCTCATTTGAAGGAAACATAATCATACAGACTTCCAACTGTAATAAATATTTAATAATATCTAATATAATGAAGTAGGGTATCATGAATATCTCAAAGACCTCTAGAATCATGGTTATAGTTTTCCTACGACCTTTGTATAGGCTTATAAAAACCATGTTTTTCCTAATTTTAGATTCAGTAGTTTCGGAAATAATGGGAGGAGAGAACATATGTTTTGTGAATTTTTCAGTTTATCTGTAAAGTTTTTCTATCTAAAATCACGAAAGATATATTTGAGACCCTTATAACTAGCCCTTCCAAACGATACCTTACATTATAAATGAAATGATTATTAAACTTTGAGATAAATGCGGGTTATTATGTTTCATTATGGTGACAAATTGCAAGTTACAACGTCAAGCGGTTTCAGAGAAAAATTCCTGCGTCTGAAAGACAGACAGACACGTGAGTGACCTTATAAGGCCTCCGTTTTTCCTTTTGAGGCATGGAACCAAAAAGTGACATCGTATCAGTCAAAAAAAAACTGTCCCTTGACAGTTATATTAAAATTTCAATGTTTCACTAATATTATAATTATTTGGTCACAGTTCCAATATTTATACATACTTTTATTCATAGTAATTTATAGCATAAATACTAAACACAATAGTACTAACTATGTACTAACTATGATTAAAACATTAACAAGAGTATTATACACCCGTCTTAAGAGATTATTTTACAATAATGACTGGAAATTGAAAATACTATAATTTGGTACTTTTATAAGGTCACTTCACATTTATAAGAATAATCAATTTAAACGAAGAAGTGATTAAAGCTTTCCATAGGCGACAACGCCGCCGGACCACTCACCACATAAAAAATTAAGATTAAATTTCGAATCCGCATAAATTTTCGCAAGACCTGCTTCCGATCGAGTTCATTATTTTTCAAAACAGAAAGAAATCACGCCCGAGATCTAATTCAATAACGCCCCTCGCTCCGCGAAAGCTCCCACCTAATGCAGCTTAAAAGTTCCGAACTAATAAACTCGCGAAAATATTCTTTTACGAGCGAATAAAATCCGAAACTTCGACTCGTAAAGAGTCGAAGAGGGACCTGGCCCCCGATTAAATAAAGCTTTCGTCTAAAACTAAGTTATTTCAATAGCGCCGCTCGGACCGAGTCGATGCCCGCTCGGATCATTATCCGCAGGCGAACGTTAGGGCGAGTTATCCCGATTGGAATTCGATATCGGCAAGTATTTAATATTGTACTAAAGGCGAGAAGTCCGCGAAGGGCCGCCCTGCCGATACTCTATTTGAGGCGGCGGTTGTAGTTGAACTTTGAGACTTGGATAATGTGAGGTGACTGCCCGCACTTGGTATTCCTCTTACGAACCAAAAACTTTATTTAATTGTAGGTTTTTTGCCACCAGACTATGTATTGACTATAACATAGTTAATCACAACTATGTTTCAAGTTGAAGACATAAATTAAACAAATTAGAATTGGAAATATCTTTGAAAAGGAACTGTTTAACAAATACTAAAAAAGTCTTAAAAAGCTATGAAATACGAAAAATAAAGCGTCGCGCGATAAGTTTTTCCCAACCGTAATTAAAATTATGCACATCTGTTCGTCAGTATGACATATATCTAGCTCTCAAAAGGAAAAGCTACACACTTCAAATTATATACACATATACAAAACACATCATGTACCGCCTTGACCCAAAACCGACCAAATGTGAGTTGAGCATTACTTTCGTAACACATTTTGGTGACGTTGACTGAACCGGTATTTCTTCTACAGAACGTTATACAGTTACTTTAACTACTATTTAAATACTTTTAACACTCTACTATTTAAACATATTTACCGTTACGTTATATTATTTAGAATCAAAGAAAAATTAAGTTCACCTCGAATCTATAAAGCTTTACATATACGGATAGACATATAATATTTATGTTTGATTGGCATTATCGACAGAATATTACAATAAATCCAATGATGGACTCGTTAAGTAAATATTTACATAATGAGCTTTCCATTACATGTGCCGTCACAAAGAAAAGTTTAGTGAACCTATTTAAAGTTATAATGCAAGTTTCTTAAAACTCATCTCGGATCGACGCCCGCGCGGATCATTACCCAGAAAGTAAACGGTAAGGGCGTTATCCGCTTAAGCGATTGGAAATGCACTTATACAAGTATTTACTATTACGTTTACGGCGAGAAATTCACTAAGGGATCGTTTTCGCGGTACTTAGCTTTGGGCTGCGTCCAGTACTCGGAGAAAATGTTGGACATTGGAAGTCGTTTTCCGAGTTAGATTGGTCATTATGTAAAGTAAATACCGTATTAAATTAGGAAAACTTATTAAGTTGTTTTTCAAAGCAATTTAGTTTGTTCTTGTTACATCACTTTACTAAGTCCTAGAACCAATTCAAAAATATTTTATAGGATAACCTACGTTTCCCTCAGCAACTACTTTCTTCAAATTCACAATTTATTGGAGGAGATAAATTTTATGTAGTCTACCTTTTAAGAGGATATCTAAATTTGTTCAAGTTATTAAATTTGTTCATGTTATTAAGAATTGTTCAGTGCGTAAATTTTAATTATACCATATTTATATCTCATGTTATAAATAAATTTAAATTGTTAAATCATACACTCAAAATTAACTAAAGTGCATCTATAAAAACGTCTATGTCATTAAACGAAGAAATATAGCGTATTAGAATCGGGTATTGTGGCATACAATTATTATTGGCACGACGAGAAAGATACAATGTTTTAGATTTCGTATCTGACAAATAACTATTTTTTTTTCGATATTTATACAAGACAATAGCAATATCGAACGAGACTTAAACAAATTACTAGCTTATCAACTTAGAAGTTCAGTGAAAGAATATGTATTTCGAAAGTGAAAGAATAAGTATTTCAGTGAAAGAATAAGTATTTCAGTGAAAGAATATGTATTTCGAAAGTGAAAGAATAAGTACTTCAATGAAAGAATATGTATTTCGAAAGTGAAAGAATAAGTATTTCAGTGAAAGTATGTGTATTTCGAAAGATAAAGAATAAGTATTTCAGTGAAAGAATGCGTATTTCGAAAGTGAAGGAATAAGTATTTCAGTGAAAGAACATGTATTTCGAAAGTGTAAGAATAAGGATTTCAGTGAAAGAATATGTATTTCGAAAGTGAAAGAATGAGTACTTCAATGAAAGAATATGTATTTCGAAAGTGAAAGAATAAGTATTTCAGTGAAAGTATGTGTATTTCGAAAGATAAAGAATAAGTATTTCAGTGAAAGAATGCGTATTTCGAAAGTGAAGGATAAGTATTTCAGTGAAAGAATATGTATTTCGAAAGTGAAAGAATAAGTATTTCAGTGAAAGAACATGTATTTCGAAAGCGAAAGAATAAGTATTTCAGTGAAAGAATGTGTATTTCGAAAGTGAAGGAATAAGTATTTCAGTGAAAGAACACGTATTTCGAAAGTGAAAGGATACGTATTTCAGTAAAAGAATGTGTACTTCGAAAGTGAAAGATTAAGTATTTCCGTGAAAGAATATGTATTTCGAAAGTGAAAGAATAAGTATTTCAGTGAAAGAATACTATTTCGAAAGTGAAAGAATAAGTATTTCAGTGAAAGAATATGTATTTCGAAAGTGAAAGAATAAGTATTTCAGTATAAGAATATGTATTTTACGTTCGATTGTGTAATAATTGCCGTAACCCAATGTTTCGCTTTCCAAATGCATAGGTTTATTATAGGTATAACTATTCACTACGTATTAACTTTTTCTTTTCGTCAGATTCGCGTTTCAGAGCATATGCTACAAATCCCACAAGGCTTCGATAACTCCGCCGTGTTGTTACCACATTTTGACAACTTCAGTCGCGAGCCCAGTTTCAATTTTAGTGGAAGGTTTGAAGTTGAATTTTAGCTGGCCTATAGTAAAATCACAGGAAGATGATTACGAAAATTACTGTTGGATCAAACTTTATTTGTGCATGAAGTTATTAACAATATGTACTTAATAGAATTGAATATTATTTTCTTCATTTAATTATATATTAAAATAAATCACAGTTGCCCAACGTATATTCAGCTGTTATTGACTTGAGTTTGTACAATTCTAGCTAGAGTCCATTTATAAAAATATTATGTATCTATATTTGATGTGTTTTATCGGATAATTTTTTTTGAATAATCAGGTGTTAACCATCATTATATGTGGTCAATATTTAAGACGAGTGATTGAAATATTAAACGTTTAACAAATAATTTCTTTTATAGTGAAATAAGGTTTAAAAATTCAACCGTTACGTCGCAAATTTTTTCCGTTAAATGTGAAAACGTGAAAATCTGACAAAGCAAAAAAATACTTTGTCATTTTTAGATGCAGCTTTTTAATTTAGTACAAACGTGTCAATATCCGTTTCTACATACTTAACATTTCAAATGACACATTTCAATTTTAATAAATAAGATAAATACGACAAATAAGCTGAAGGAAATGAATCTTACTTATACGCTATATATATATGTATATATATATATATATATATATATATATATATATATATATATATATATATATATATATATCTTTATTACTGTCACGTCCATTTAACTTTTATCAGCAATGAGAGCTAAATATAATAAAATTGAAATTTGGGAACTGAAGCATCCTTCACAGGATAAATTACATATCGTTTTAAAAAGTAGACTGCTTCAAAACGCGGAAGGCCTCCAAATTGGGAGAACTCCCAAATTTGATAAACGAAACACTCTCTTTTTACGTCCAGAGGCCGCGGCGCATTTCCATATTTATAAGAAGCTGCAATCCAACGCTAAGCATCATCGCGGACCTAATATAAGACGTGGAGTAGGAAAAGTCTTCGCGATCGCTCGCTGCGGCATTAACGTATAAGCCGACCGCGTTGGTGTACGGGGCGTATATGTGGAACATATATTCGGCATGTAAAGAAGCAGATTTGGAGTCAAACTGTTACAACTTACAAATTGATGTTTTCCTTATTGTTCGTTATTATTTTTATATTCGTATGGTAGAAGACCTTCTGGTGTATTTAGCATATAAGTTGACGTGATTCCTCATTTAAAATTGTATATTCGAAATAAAAGTCGTAATTTTAAAATTCTAATAGTAAATGGTTGTCAAGAGAATATTAATTTAAATAGGCATAAATATACATTAATATGTATGTATGTATATATACATATATACTGATCATTATTTCTCCTGTAGAATATGAAGCGTATAAGCAATCAAAAACTCTATGAAATTCACATTCCGATAGGGGCTCGCAATACACTGCATACTCTGCGGACATTTTTTCATGTAAATAAAAGAAAACGGTAAGCGGAAGCGAGGGATTGTAGAGCATTTTCTGATCTTGCATTTCCCCTGCAATCGTAGCTAGTTGTGAAGCGTTGGACTATTTGTACGCCGATTGCTCAAAAACCATTAGTTGTAGCCAGCTGGGATCAACAGCCATCAATTTAATATTTGGAACTCTGTAAACTATTGTTTTGCACAGAGTTGAGAAAATAAGTAAAAGTAGTATTTTTATATATATATATATATATATATATATATATATATATATATATATATATTTATTTATTTATTTTTTTTTTCATTCTCGGAGAAAAGTATGATAATTTAACACAAGTTAACCAAATTTTATCTCACAGAGATTGTATTGAGTAACCTGTTAACATTACGACTTTCCTTATTATATTAGAAGAATGGTTAGGTTAAACCAAACAGGTAAACCAACTGATTATAATTAATTTATATATCGGTCACGAATGCAATTAAGTAAAACGTTTCGCAAAAAGGTTAAATAAGTTTCAAATTTTCGAAATTTTTTAGTCTTAAGAATAATCGCGCAATAACAACATTACATTAACAGTTAAGTCTAATTAACATAGCCTATTTAACAGTTAAGTTTAATTACAAAAAAAGGAATCTTTTTATTATAGGCACAGAGAAGTAGTAAAATTGTAATGTTAATGTTTATTTCATCTAATACTGCAAACGAATATCCTAGTAATATAAAAATGATTTAAATATAAATTGAATGTCAAATTGTTTATAAATGTAATTATTGTTGAGTGCGATGTTGCAAATACTTAAAATTGGCTAAAAATTAATTTGTGTCTTCGCATTCCGCTGGCGCCACTCGACTTTTTTCATTTGAACACTAAACGCGATACCGCTCGGAGCTCGCGCGTTTAAGATTGAGTTAAACCGCGAATTTACGAGCGGGAATTGAACCACGGATCGGAGGGCAGATAGCGGGCCCCCTCGCTCTGCTAACTTGATTTTGATTCGCACGGGGCGCCCCGGCTCTGTTACGATGCCGCCGCTTGATTCAGACGTACTTGCGGTTTTATTGCGAGTGATTTATTATGACAAGGACGGGGTTAAATGGCGGAGTTATGAAATAACGAGAGAAAAATTACTCGCGAGAGTCAAGTAGTATGTTCGGGGGGCGGATAAGAATAACGTAAAACAAGAGGATGAAGTAAATAAGTTGGCATCCCTTAGGTTTCCCTTACCTTTTTATGCACAAACTTTCCATAACGTTTTGTCTGTTTAGTTTCTTTCTAAATCTTGCTATAAACGAGATTCTATTCGGTTTTTTTCAATTACATATTGACAAGCCGCCACTTCGATATTTCAATGGATAAGCAACATTTTAAAATATGGAAAAACTCTAAAATTGTCTCGAGTCAGCTCTGTTTAAAAATATAATTTTATTGCAAAAATTTTCATCATCTTCCATGTGTTGTGTCTTGAGATTACAGCGTAATAGATAATTGTTACATATTTATTTACAAGAGAAAGGTCTTTTTTAAACTTGTTTTTAAAATAAATATCCATTTCATAAAGAATACAGACTTCCTTCAAACTTAACGTAATATTTATAACGTCGTCTAAACAACAAGCTGTATTTTAGTATATTTTTATGAGTAGCATAATTTTTGGCGTGTAATATAATACTTAGATAACGTTCAATTTTAACAGTATTTTAATAGGAGAGGACTATTCGAGGACCCTAATTTAAAAAATTAAGGGGACCTATTCTAGGACTTTAATGGCGCCAGCCTCAATTTGAAATTTATCGAAATACCAAGCTTTACAATAATGCTCACTCTGTCCATTTTAATTTATCAAACAACCGTTTGAAAAAAGTTCTAAAAAGAAGTAATAAAATATATAGGTTAACTTAAATCTTAGTATTTAGGTTAACTTAAATCAACAAAGTTAAGATATACAGTTATGCCTATTTCACATGTGTTCCGATACGCTCTTGGCTCAAATACGCACAAGTCCATGTATATCCTCGTGGTGTTGTTCATTTATTCTTCCATCACCTACTTCTTTGTTCACCTTTTTTGTAAGACATTCCATTGCTAATTCCATTTTCAAGTACAAAAAACAATCCCTACATAAATTACATAATGTGGCATCTACAAAAGAATAAATAAAAGATAGGCGAAGTAGCCATAACGACCATCAAATTCCGGCTACGACTCCCTCCTCCTCCCCCCTCAACACAAAAGTACCACGCCAAACTAGATATATATGTATAAATGAAATAAATAATTATGCACCTGAATACGCACAAAGCCAAGTCGAGCCCGTAGGGAAATTAATGTTAGATGGAAAAGTTTCCACATTCCGCATCTCCGTCCGACTATAAAGAACTCTGAATCAAATATTAATACAAAATTAGTTCTTCGAAATCAAGTTGCCGGGAATAAAATGACTTGATTCATCTACACAGCCAGACGAAGATAGGGATATGTATAGATAGGTTTATAAGTATGCGTTTAGTTACGTAGGTACAGTCGTTCGCAAAAAGAAGCTTTCAAAATAAGGAATTTTCTTTAACATGTGATTACAAAAAATATTTGTTTGTCTACTTGTAATGCATAAACTAATTTTCTTGTGTTTTTCTTTTTGTTAAATTTGGTTATCGTTTTCAATCCGTTACATACAACTTATTAAACAATTTCTTATGACAGCTTTTATTGTTTTTCTCTCGAGTATCGCTTCAGAGTTTTTTTAATTACTCCGGTTAAAATCTGTGTTGTATAATGTTTTTTCCTACACTTATAGTTATGTTACCGTTTAGATTTTGATATGTTAAGATTTTGTCGTTCAATAGTGATATGTTAAGATTCTGAAACAAATAAGTTCCAAAGCAGATAAGATATGAATTAAATATTATATAATTTAATTCATATCTTATAATTACTGTCGCTTTATTACAAATTATAATAATATAATAAGTTTATACATAATAAGTTTATACGTAAGTAAGTTTATACATAATAAGTTTATACATATATTATAAGTAATATACATCAAAAAGCAAATTAGTAACTTTTAGTTATAATTAGCTTTTTGATGTATATTTGAATTTGGAATTTTAGGTACATATTTGAAATATAAACTCAAGAATGCGGGTAAAATAAAAAAAAAAATTGAAATATTTATCGTGTTATGCCAGTGTCTAACTTGAATATAACATCAAAAAGAATAATTGTAGTAAACTATCACAGAACTACCATTTTTACTACTGTTCAGTACCGATTAACAATTTGTCACTTAAACTTATTTCTACGGTAAAACTGCTTCTCTGTATCTCAAGACAATCCTTGTAGACGCGTAAAAGAAACTATACTAGGAAATATGACGATGTCAAATTAACTTCTAATTTTTTTTATTTCATATACCGCAGGGTATCGATGGAAATGCTCATTGTAAGGTTTTAGAGTTATTTCTGAAAATATTCATAAAAGAATGTGCGTGTATGTATGTGTATATATATATATATTTATATAATAAAAATAAATTATTTTCTTTTCGTTATATGATTTAGTTATTGTTTCTTAATTGCTCCTTGAAATTTAGTCACTCTTCAAAATGTAACCCAGTACGTATACGTGTGAGTTTTTAAAAAAATAATAGGATACGATTATTAGAAGGTACGATTATATAGTAATCACGAATTATTTTATAAATACACAATAATCAGGTCTACCTTCAACATTTAACAAAAACAAACGAGCTTCGCACATAAATGTACCGCACCGCACACACACGCGCGCGCTTACACACGCATGCCATGATCCCGACCAACACACACTAACCAAAGACGGAAAACTTTCCAAACCCAACAAATCTTGTGAACTTCGCCGTAGTACCAGGGAAATGTGTGAAAATTCTCCTGGTAACATTTTACGTCAAACTTTTCGCCAAGTACGGCATACGTGCCCGCCTAGGCTCCGTTCGGAGGCAGTATATCGCCGGGACATATGTAAATAGGTACCACGGCATTTGGAAGAAACTTGAAAGTCGCACCGCCGTCTAACCGGACACTTGCTTTTGTTTTGTTTATGTCTATATATCATAATAAGCGATATCTTATATGAACCAATTTTGTATAAAAAATAACTTTTCATGAAAGTAACTAGATAATACGTTGAAAACGTGATTAAGGCCCAAGAATGCTGAAACTGTTTTAATTAATCTACAAACAAATGAAATTACGTGATGTAGTATTAATTCTACTTTCTTTAAGTTCTTTACCGCGACCTAGGTTTCATTGTATTACAACATCTTCAGGTGGGCTATTAGCAAAGATCATCACGTAGTTTCATTTAATTGTGAATAATGAATTTCTACAAAATTAACGCCAAATATATTCAATATACAAACATTACATATTCATTAGGAAAATCCTAATTCATACATTTTGCCGCATATTTTACTTTTTTATAACTAAAGTCTTTCGCAATACCTAGGTTTTAGGATAAAAAAGGAAATTAAAACAGTAAAAAAGTTTTTATTGTAATCTTTTTCGTTCTCTACGTTCCAAAATATTTTCAAAATCCTTCGTAGCACCGTTTAGGAAGGAAAAGAGGAGAGATTTAAGGGAAGAATAATTGCGATTGTGTAACTTATCTTAAGTTTTTACATACAAAAAGTACAAAATAAAATCAGCATATCATAATTTTAAAATTAATACTTAAAATAAATCTTCGTATCAAATTTTTCAAATTCAAGGCTTACGATTCGGAAGTTTTGAACTGGTTAAACGTTTAAGGTATGGTAAACTACCCCTATAAGTATATTATTAATATTATAAACCTATATCACCTCGACAATTTGGCTACAGTTACTACTGCTTTGGAACAAGGGGCATGAATCGCTTACTCAATATGTATCGCAGCAGTAACAATGAAAGTGGAGTCGACGTGGTTTTATTACAACATAATCCGTTTTGCTGGTAAACGGTATGAATACATAGACATGTACAACAAGTTTGTTTACAAAGAATGAAATAGCACAAATATATTAAGAACATTACACAATTACAGATGAAAGTCAGATAATTTGCACTATGCCTTAACACTGACCATAGGATTGTTCATGAGTACCGTCGATTTTTAAAGATAGCATAAGATAAAAATAGAAAAGCATAAATGGAGCTGAGCGAGGTTATTTTTATATTATACTAGTCTGCTCAAAATAAAGCGGACATATGAGGATAATAGCTGTTTTAGAGAATATTAGTAGCAGGACCGAATTACCTTTAACAATAAACAATTACCAGACCTCTTAAGGATATAACCCAGTTATCAAGTTGAGTTGCTATGGATTGCGGTACATACACATAAATATACATATGCGTGTATGTTGTTTGAAATTGAAAAACATTGTGTAAATATTGATTAATCTGTTAAGTGCGAATAGAACTCGCACCACGAGTGTACCGTGCACACTTTTAAGTAAATGTTGTATTTCTATTAAACGATTTACAACTTTTAATATTCGTAC
This sequence comes from Druceiella hillmani, assembly GCA_039881145.1. Taxonomy (NCBI): domain Eukaryota; kingdom Metazoa; phylum Arthropoda; class Insecta; order Lepidoptera; family Hepialidae; genus Druceiella; species Druceiella hillmani. Next base: position 92,726,576 of record JAYKKI010000001.1, read on the forward strand.
TATTTTTCACCATGTCGATAAATTGCCTAGATAATAATGAAAATATCTATAATTTTTCCAGACCCTATGAGATTTAGGATCATCACTTTAGTTAATTCTTAGTAACACTATTTTTGAAGTGAAAACTTCTTTAAGCGTACCTGCACACTGCATACAAGCGCACTTTTTCTGAGCAATGAACGAAACTGAGCCGTTACGCTCGGATCTGTGACGCTGAATCGGGTAAACTTGACTCCCTTCAGGATCGGACAAGTAAAATACTTTTTTAGGCACGTCAAGCGCACCATTTTAAAATATTATATGAATTACTTTTTAAGGTTGCGCCTTAAAAATGTGCACTTTTGGTTAACATTTATTTAAGAGTAGTTTAATATAATAAGCGCATGTTATTGTAAATTTTAAAATAATAATCTCGCATTGATTCACCGAATTAATATCCACCGTATAACATTAATGTTATAAAAGAATGAACTTCCCTTACGATTTACCAGTTCATCTAATCCAAAAAAAATTAAAACTAATCAAACACTAAATCACAAGACGTCGGGTCGTAGCAAATTTTCCATGTGTCATTTACCGCGAAGACTTAAAGGCGAAAACCGCGTATTCGAAAAGTTACTTCATTGTTATCACCTAGACGCAACGCCCTATCCTACGCGGGGTAAAATCGTTAGGGGCTGAAATAACAAAGGCTTCTTATTTACATATTAGACGAGACACCCCCGCGCTTTAGGGACGCAAAATATTCAGTGCGCGACGTGGTTAGTATTTATGAATTAGCCGTTGTTATGAATGAATTAGGGAAAGATGAGACGAAAGGAGGGGGAGGCCTTCCGAAATGGGTACATTAAGCAAAACTTCACGAAAAATAATATTATAAGGCATTAAGACATTCCACAAGAACTAAACTGACCATTCATACCAAAATTCTTACTAATTCAACACCTTTATTTTAATCACGATTTATCGCAGTTATATTCTCCTTAACAACAACCATATATCATTTAACTTAAGATTGCTATGTTTTGAAACATATTTCAATTATGTGCCGCTGAATGAAAGCAACACATTTTATATTTATTAAGTCTGTACCAATAATTAAATTATAAGTGCTTTCCAGTTTTTGTTTTAAACAATGAATACTATTCCGTTTTTTTAACAACCTGTACAACGAATATTATCCCACTTTTATTTTTAACGATCTATCCAACGAATACTGCCAGCTTTTATTTCAAATGAACTTTCCAACGAATATTATCCCACTTTTATATTTAACAACATATCGAACGAATATTATCCCGTTTTTATTTTAAACAACCTATCCAACGAATACTATCCCGTTTATATTTTAAACAACCTATCCAACGAATAATATCCCATTTCTATTTTTAACAACCCATCAACGAATACTATATCATTTTTATTTTAAACAACCTATCCAACGAATGCTATCTTACTTTTATTTTAAATAACGTATTCAACGAATACTATCCCACTTTTATTTTAAACAACCTATCCAACGACTACTATCCCACTTTTATTTTAAACAAACTATCCAACGAATACTATCCCAATTTCATTTTAAACAACCTATCCAAGGAATATTATCCCACTATTATTTTTAACAACCTATCCAACGTATATACGAGTATAGTATATAATTTTTATTTTAAACAACTTATTCAACGTTTGTTTGACGTAACAAATTCAACGTAAAATATTTTGTGTTTACAAAAAATTGCTTCATATTAATTGAGCAATTTGAAGTGAAGCATATACCATGTGAAACATACGCAAAAATTTCATTCACATAGGTCTAAAATTCTAGAAACTGCGAAGTTGTGACAGACACTTGGATAGATACGACGAAATTATACAGGTTTCTTATTTTATTACAAAAGAATAAAAAGGAATAATAAAAAGAAATTACCAATAACGAATGCTCGAGTATTCCTTACCTAATTCGACTTTTTCCAAAATACAACAAAAATAAACTAAGAGATACGGTAAAAAGAAATAATCACTCCAAATATGAAGACATTACAAATTTATTACAAACTTTATTTACCTTTATCTAAATAAAAAAAAATATCTTTAGTAAAACTGAAATATTTTTTTCATAATTTTATATCACTATAAAATATTTCCAATTTCTAAGGCTAGGCATTTTTAGAGTTGGTTGAAAATATTATTAAGCTAATTAAATCAAATTACCAGTATTTTAAGTTATCCTTATATTAATGTTTCTGATAGTAAAAACACGTTACAAACTACCAAAAGCTTTCAAAACAGGGCTGTTTTTTTGTCAGAATCGCCTTAAGTTTCAACCGACCCTTCCTATATTCTTATGAACAAAGAAAAATTAAAGAAATGTTTCTATTTTTTTATCCTGCACGAAAATCATTTTCTAAACTCATTATGCAACCTTTCCCACGCGTAAAATTTTAGTTCATTTGGTTTGAATAAACATTTATAAGGTGATAAAGGATTGTTTTAAAATAATTTCTTAAATAACATTTTAGTGACAAAAGAGGTTTTAAAGGATTGTACTGAGTGCAATATCGTTCACGTATTTATTTCTAATACTGTTTATATTATTTATTTTTTTACGATCAACGTTTTTTGTGATTTTCATGAATTAAGGGTTGAAACATAAAACTTATTTCATCTAAAATGTATGGCGTTATCGTAGTAGATATTTCAAATACAAATGAGGTAAAACTCAAAGAGACAAACTAAACGACACTTCAAACATCGTGTTAGTGTAACGAAAGCTGGAGCTAGCCTATCTTAATATGCATCGTTGCCTAAGCTCATAACATTAGCGCAATATCATTAATCTACAATATGCTTTGTTTTATCATTTATTTTATGTAATATCGCTTATGTATCTGCCGTGAATAATGCTTAAATTACTAAATTTTTCGTGATCAGCGTTTTTGTGATATGAATTAAGAGTAGCACCGTAGTTTCAAAATATAAGGCGTATTCTACGCCAAACCGTATAATGTTATTATAGTAAATATATTGAAATCAAAATTCAGTATATATCAAATGCATGATATACTCAGAACTTGTGCCAACTGAGTACGTTAAAAATATGAAGTGTAAGTTTTCACGTGGTCGACCAACAGTTCGTCATATTTATACGCAAGATTGTTCATCGTTTTGTCTCTCACTTCTGCTTTTGCCACTTTAGACACGGAATGACAATGTACATGTATGAACATACAAACATAGTACGCTCGTCGTAAGAATTCCTAAGAATCTAATATCAGATTCTATCTATAACACTACGTCGTACACATCTGCATATACGCCAATATTTGTTTCGATCGCGAATATTTTTAATAATGACAGCGATATTAGCCGAAAGACATTATATGAAATACCTGCCTTTCATTCGGGGGCGGAGTTGGGCTTAGGATATAGGGGGGGAATGGAGACAAAAACAAGTATTTTTATTGTACTAAACGCATGAGGCGGGAGTATTCCGGGACATGGTAGCTATTTTTATGTCAGTTTGGCCATATAGCGAAAATGGACCGTATCGGGCAATTGTTCAGTTTTGTAGCGTAACGCCTCAACTTTAAGGCGCTCTTTCCGAATACGTTGATAATTACCATCAAACATCCGGATTTCTTGGATTTCCTATATGTCAATTTGTCTTCCTATTAAAACATTTTATAATACTTATACCGTTTATTACCTATATACATTTCGTAATGTTAGCGAAATACTTCTAGTTCGCGTAATATATAAATGAGTATTAAATATTGAAGATTTATTTTCAATCTATTTGATAAAACCCAAAAAGCCAATGAAGTGATATTTCAAACATTGTGGTAGCATAAGGAAAACTGGAGTTAAGACTAAATTAATGTGCGTCGCGGCGCATATTTTCATACATCGATATCGTGTTACGATTGCATCAGCAAATTATATCAGCGCGATATCATTGAATATACACAACATGTCTTCCTTGAATACTTTATTGAATACGATGTTTTTCACGTATCTATTTAAACAATCAAATTTTTCTATATCAACGCTTTTTGTGACACTCAATGCTGACATTTATAGGGAGGCGTTTAAATAAAAAGATAAAAAGTTTTTTTGAAGCTGATGAACAAATAAAATCGCTCTGAATGCATCTAACACCACTTGATATATCCAGCTTTATTTAAAGAAACCTAAAGTTTTCCACCAACTCTTCACAAAGACATCCATTTTCGTATTTACTCACAAAGTGCTATATAAAAAAAAGATATAAAAATAAAAGTTCCTTTAGATGAAAGTATGTAAACGCGCCTAATTTCACGTCAAACACACCAATACAAAAACATCTCGGCAGCCGAAACAGCATCCTCAACGACGGAACAAAGAAATCCGCGCCTTTACAACTCCCGATGTCGCAATTAATTTAAGTACAGTCACTCGCACTAAGACGGCAATTACTCCACGTTATAATTACCCATTTATACAAAGCCCCCACCGCTGACGTTTCCGCGGGAATTAACATAATGGTATGGGATTTCCAAAAGCAATTACCGCAAACGGAGTGGTCTCATTCTCACAAAGGACCGCGCGAACCATCGGCGACGTCCCGAAAGCCCATAACGCGTAGTTGTCCGCAGGTGACACGAATATTAAATCCGTAAGTGCCTTTAAAGGCCACAATATACGCGTCAAATATGATTATCTATTTGAATAATCGTTCAGTGCTTTGAAATATTCCACGATGTTTGCAATATTCTTTAAATATGGCTATGTACAATTAAATGAAACTACGTGATATAGTATTATTTCTACTTTCTTTAAGTTCTTTACCACGACCTAGGCTTCGTTGTAATACAACATCTTCAGGTGGGCAATTAGCAAAGATCTTTGCTAATAGCCCATGTTGTTTATAATACTATGTCACGTCATTTAATTGTGAATAATGAATTTCGACAAAATTAACGCCAAAAATATTCAATATGGCTATGTAATTATGCACCTTTGTGCATTTGCTGATTTCAAACGTAGCAAGATTTTAAAAAATTACCTTAGGTAATTTGCAAATTCAATCTATTGAATTTATAGATGAAGAAAGCCCGAATATTACGAATTAGTTTCATAAAAATTCGTTCACTAGTTTCTGAATTTATTGCTTCATAACAAATAGAAGATAGCAAAAATATTAGTCACAATTAAATGAAACTACGTGACGTAGTATTATTTCCACTTTCTTTAAGTTCTTTACCACAATCTAGGATTTGTTGTATTACAACATCTTCAATTATTTATTAGCAATTTCAAATCTTCAGATAACTATTAGCCTACGTGAAGATGTTTAAATACAAGGAAACCTAGGTCGTGGTAAAGAATTTAAAGAAAGTAGAAATAACACTACGTCACGTGGTTTCATTTAATTTCTACAAAACTAACGCCAAATATATTGAATATTTAAAAATATTTGTTTTGACTTCAATTGTTTTTATTTACACGCCTCAAAAATACTGCGTAATATGTCCTGTAAACAGAGAAGAAAGAACTATTGAAGAGAGTTCCACGCCTAAACACAAAAGTTTACTGTACACAGTATAAGACATCATGTCTTACGACCTTACATGAACAGTATTTAGTACGGAAAAGTATTGGCTAACGTTAGCATTACGTAGGCGGTTAAATAAATATCACGCAGGTCATGCTTTTGTTATTGCTTAACGCAACTAATACGGAAAATGTAGAGTTTCCATTATTCAAAGCCTCCAAAGTTTACGTGTTAAAAATATCTATATCACACTTCACAAAATGTCTGTATTTAGACCTCAAATTGATGTAGAAACGTGACCAGCACAATTATGCCTTTATTGCAATATTTGGATGAAACCTGCGTCCTGTCTTAATCTTAGATTCAGAGCTTTAAGTAATCGCGGCCTTGATTAAGTTGTGAATAACTCCTCCGTTACCTTAATGTAAAACATACTATTATAACCTCTTCTTCTCTTGTTATTATTTATATTTCTTGCCTATCTATGTTAGTACTTATAGTATTAATTATTTGAATTAAATTGTAAGAATTTGTTACTTTAACAATTATCACCGTTACTATACTGTAGCCTACAGCAATACTCTCAATATAAATTATTTCGTTCGATTGGAAAAGGCTGTTCGTGTAGCAATAAGCTCACGTATTTATATATGTATACCTAGAAGTCCACATGAAATAAATAAAAAAATAAATAATGGGGCTTTAGGAGGAGAAATATTTTAATGACTCTGAAATTAATGATTTTATGATTTTGAAATTTCGAAGCAACTATGTTAGCTATGTAGATAATACGCAGGTGTGATAGATGAGCAGACGAACAGACAAAGAGATTTTAGAGTTACGTATACTGAACTCTGAAAACTTCAAAATAATCAAGAGACCTTTTGGTGGGTTCTATTCTACTTGTAGTATATCGTGTATTTATTTAGTAACATTTTCTAAACATTTTCCAAAGTAAAATTGACCTATTTTTTATTCGATTGGAAAAGCCTCACATGCATATTCATGCATCCCTCGGTCTTAGAGATTATTGGGCTTAAACGTTTAGGTGATAAATATAGCCATATAATTTGCCTACAATATTTCAGATAAATATTATTCACCGTGTTTAATTTTTTTTATGTAAATTGTTTTTATCGACAGATTAAACGTTAAGGGGTAATTTTAAAGAGTTCCACCTATACACACACACACACACACACATATATATATATATATATATATATATATATATATATATATATATATATTTATAATGTTACCCTAACACTATCGATCAATTTACTTAAACGTTTTTATAATTTTATACATAATAAACATTGAAATAAATGTTAAAATTTGTACTGTAAACCATACACGGTTCTTTTTATGGTTTTTGTAACTAAAAAACAATTTCTTTTTAAATTACATCACGAAATAATGTTAATTTTTACATAAACAACTTCCACATTAAATTATAAAACGTGTAAGTATAATTAATATCACAATAAAAACATTTATTAAAATTTTATTACATACAACGAATGTACGAGTACCCAAATTACTTATTTATAAATAAATCATTCGCTATAAGGTATTTTCACTTTAAACCAATGTATTTCTTAACGATATTATTATTAGTTTATACATTTTGAAAAGAAGTGACAAGATTTTATATTCATATTGCTAAAATGTCGACAAAAATGGAAACTTAGAAGGTTAATGAAATATTTAAAAAGATAGCCATAAAACACGCGTTACACGTGCATCAATGACACAATGACAACACACACCCAAACAGCAATGGAATTCACAAAATCTAATCCTCGTGGGAACAAAGGCCTAGTCCGGTTTATGCATATGAAATGGATTGTAGGTATGTAGCCCAATTTCAAAAGCCTAACCGACCTTAAGGCCAGCAAATTGGCCATAAAACAAAGATTTCCATATCATCCATAATTCTCAATACTAAACGATGTTCAGGTATCTAGTACGTGAATTATGAATGGCGAACAAGGTAGAAGCGGCTACTTAAGGATATGGCGAGGGCGAAAGGGTTACAGCATAATGCTCACAGACCATTTCGGCTTTCATTCACGGGTTCTATCCCCGCTGCGGCTGATAGAATTAATTATTTATCTAGCACGAAATACGGGTGCGCGCTGCTTTAAACGATTTAATATTGTACCTCGGGCTGCGGCGCCTCGCGGCGTACCTCATTCAGAAAAGAGCAATTACTTAACACGACAGTTTAGCAAAGATTGTGCTTTCAGAAAAGACCAAAATTGATTTATGTGCCTCAGTAAAGGTACCTAAAATTTATTAATAAAATTTCTGGGCGGCAATGAAAAGTGGAAAGAAAAATTATAGAATACCGAAAAATTTGATCTTAAGGTAATATTTGTGGAATGATTTTGGGACACGAATAAAAAATAAAAGTTTAACGAAATAACTGAAAGTATTCTTACAGGCGCAAAGGGGATAAAATGTTTATTTGGCGAAGATAATAAATAGAGAAAGCAGAGTTGAAATGAAAATACTAAAATCACTTTTAAAGATGATAAGATTAGGAGGACGTTCAAGGTATCTTAACTTAGCATTGTCATGCCATCTTATTTTTCCTTTAGTTTTCTTACACCAATTTCACAATTTTAAACTTTTCAATATGGAAAATAAAAAACTGTGCAGATTTTTATGCAGATTAGTAAACACGGGGGCAACAAATGAATGCAAGCGAAGTTTGATTTAATACATTAGAATGCGTATCCAGATCTGTAATAAAAACGTCGAACTAGGTTTTATGAAATCATACCTACCCCAATCATCGGGCCAAAATATAACATTTAAAAAATATTATTCAATTTATTAAAGGCTAATTAAACTGTTTCGTTAATACGTTCCTTTTTGGTATTTCGCTCAATATTCACGCTCAGGTAGAGAACGATAGACCGGAGAAGAAGAGGGACAGAGTCATTTTGTGTAATTGAACATGTATTATCCAAGAGATGGAAAACATCGTTTTTCCATATTTTAGCATAAATGTGTAAATATTTTTGTAAATGGTGGCCATGTGTGCTGGACAAAGTGTTGATTATCGACATTTAAAAGGAATTTGCCAGCTTGTTTTTGTCTGCGTGAAAAAAAAGAGAAACAAAAAAACTATATGCGACAAAAATAATGACTAAAGAAAGAAAAAGAAATAATATATGAAAAAAACCTGCTCCTTTCTCTGTTAAAAATATTGGTTCCACTTTCACACGTTCCACGTTCAAAGTTAACAGCGGCTTTTTCTGTTCTTATATTCTTCAATTTAATCGATCCGTTTCTTCCACAGTTCTCCACTTGTAATATTTTCAATCCACTGAATTTACTTCAAACACGAGACTTTGTGAAATCATACTCACCCCATCGTCGGCCAAAATATTACAATTTAAAAAATATTATTCATTTATTAAACGCTAATTAAATTGTTTTTGGACAATCGCGCGGAAAAACGATATTTTCCGTCTCTTGAATAATACATTTTCAATAACACGAAATGACTCTTTGTCCCCTCCTCCTTCGACCTATCGCTTTCTACCTGAGCGTGAATATTGGACGAAATAACAAAAAGGAACGTATTAACGAAACAATTTAATTAGAGTTTAATAAAATGAATATTTTTAAAATTTTCTATTTTGGTCGATGATTGGGGTGGGTAAGATTTTACGAAGCCTCGTTAGACAAATGTTTTTTATTAAAGTTCTGGATACACAGTCTAATATATTTTCCATTAATCTTAATATTATTACGATCGTGAAAATCATTAGGGATTACAGAAAATACAATGATAAATAATACTTGAAAACACAAGATATCTAAATAAATTACTTTAAGTTTATACCTATACAGATCAAAGCTTTGACAGAAAAGCTTTCACATCGGCGGAATATTTGGTGTTAATGCAACTAAAGCTTGCTTTCATGTTTTATTTTATACTACATATACTAATATTACTAAAAACTACGATACACAATGAAAACAGTAATAATTAAACTAAAACGAGCGCAAAAAGTCTTAAGAATTAATTAAATTCCAAAACTTAATTACAAATAAAGTCAATCATTAAATTATTGTGCTGTATTCCAGATTAATTACATTGTACACCATTATTTCTTAAAAGTTCAAGTTTCGAATAAACAACGATCCAATAACCGAATTCGCCTCAATACAAGGATAACAATAAACACGAGACCGAACGCGGAGACAATGCGAACAAAGTCGCTCCATCTATTTGCCTAGGCCTTCAGACGCCCACGCGCAAAACGCACCAACCTCGAATAAGTCACATTAGCGAAATAAAAGCACAAACATTCCAAATGAATTAACGTGAATTGCCAATTTAATTTACTTAGAACGCAATTTTCTCGATAAAGCCCACATACCCGGAGTTTTTTGCAGAGCTTTCGGACGGATGAAATTAAATAAATACACGTAACACCTCATTTAATACCATCATATGCGTGTAGTTTTGTTATATGTAAACATATATAAATATTGTGCAAAGCGTATTAAGATAGTGTTCATTATTACTATTATATACATTACCCAATAAAACGTAAACCAATCACAAAAGATTTTAATTCGTAACGGATCTTACGAAAATTCTAAATTTTGTTTCACTTAACACTTTGTTTATATGTAGTCCGCTTTCACTGTTACGTTTCGACTGTTGCAAAACGCTATTTTCAAAAAATGTTTTTGATTTAATAATAATAGAAAAAAAAACAAAAGGAACACTACACGGGAATAATTCAATAACAACACGTCATATAAATCGTAGTAAAAAATTGCGAACGGATATGTCCCGGAGCGCGGCAGTGTAGTGACTGGCGGTATCGAGTGGAGTCGGCGGCGCTTATTACTTGATCGAGTGTCGTAGGTAGGGGCGAATGGCAATATCGCTGCGCGATAAGGAGCGCCGCTTCGCACGTCCGCCGCTCGGGGAGGCGCGGCGCGAGTGAGGGCGCGGGCGGCGGGCGCGCTCCACTCGCCCCTGATAAGTCGGGCGGCGCTCGCGGCGGACGGTCGCCCGGGTCGTTCGCTGTGAGGCGCCGCCAACAAACAAACCTCGTACGTAATATACCCGACGTGCTTACGTTTGTTATTTCGCGAGGAAACCTTTAAAAAAGAGCTGATTACTAGACCGCATAGAGCTTCGTGATCTCAATCATTGGTAGCGAGGTTAACGAGAGATTATGGATTTACTTATTATAATAAGCGAGTCGTAATGACGGAACAACTAACAACAATTGATCAACCGGCTCTTATAGAACTCAAGATCTATTTTAGAGCCAAGAGTAATTAATACAGATCATGGCACAACTCAAAACGAACTTGTTGAAATAGTTAACTTGTAACGAAAGCTTTAGGAATATCCTAAAGCTTTTCGACAAATTTATTTTAATCAAGAATACTAAAATACGAGAGTATACTTATATTGATAACACTTACGTACTTAAAATATAAAGAATTAGAACTCTAAATGGAATATTAAAAGATTCAGGAAACATTCTAGTTGCCTCACACCTTGACATCGTTCAGTTGAAGTACGCGTCGACTAGCACAGCTCTCGAGTAAACCTAATAACTTTTCCAACTCACTGGTCGATTCCAAGAATATGAGGTGTTTTAACAACCTCCTATACCCATGTTCCTTTTCAAACTTTTGAAGATAAAAGGACCAAGTTACAAACCAAAAAACGAAGCGATGAGTTTGTGTGCCCACTTGTGCTACTTTCAAAAGCTATTCAATATATAATACAAAAATCCTTCAAATGAAAGTCGGAGTTTTTAATTTTTACTTTGATATGGGCACTACAGAGAATACTAATAACTAAAAAGGTCGAATGCGTGTCCTACCACGTGTAAATTTAGGTTCCGTAGTCATTTAAGGCTAGTTAAGTCGACCAGTAATTTTCACACGCGTACTTAAGAGTTTTTTTTGATAATTCCAATACTAATGAAGTTGGATTACCTATTTTCAGTATTTTCACCAGACTTTTACATAGTTTAGAAATGAAAGCGAAGTCGCAATTCAAACTTAAATTTTTACGTCATAATTAAGCTCTAAAGAATGGAACATACACACACACACACACACATATATATATATATATATTTATATATATATATATATATATATATATATATATATATATATATATATATATATATATATATATATATATATAAATACTGCCCAAAAGTTTGAGACCACGTGTAAAATAGTTACATTGTCTCTAAATGCATTAAAATTGTAGGTATTGAAATACAAATCTGCACATTTGCGTGTTCCATTATTACCAAGGAATGTCCAAACTGTCTCTCCTTTGTATATTTCTTGAGTAAAGGTGCAATACAACAACAAAACAGGTAGTTTTGTTCTTCAAAATGGAAAAAGAATGCGAAATTAGCAATGAAATGCAATCTGCTATCATCGTTTTATATAACGAAGGTAAACTCTGAGTTACCGCGGTAATTTAAAATAGCAAAGACATGTTTTCATCGCACAATTATTCGACACAAGGAAAGTGGCAGTGATCAAGATTGTCCACGTTCAGAACGACCGAAAGTGACCACTTCTAGTGAGGACAATGTCATCGTCGTTACCAGTAAACGGAATAGACACAGAACAGCGCCAGAAATTCACACCAAAGTTAACAAATATCCATCGGAACCTGTATCAGTGACTACGGTAAAAAGACGATTACAGGACGCTACCTTGCTTGGTCGTGTTGCTGTCCGAAAACCTCTGTTATGGCCACAAAACAAAGAAAAACGGATGCAGTGGGTTCTAGCCCATTGATACGGAGAAAAGATAATGCCAAATTGTACAGTGCCATCCGTCAAGCACGGCGGTGGTTCTGCTATGGTTTGGGGTTATTTCTCGGGCCATGGGACTGGTGATTTGGTCCAAATCAATAGTCCCTCATACACTATCAATAGTCCCTCATTCATCATAATCAATGAAAATTGTTTTCAGGATATTTTAGTTTTTTGTTTTTTGGTTTCAATAAATAACCACATTTACGAAATACAAACTTTGAAAATATGAAGCAATACAAAAACAACTTTATGTGTACATATTAAAATTGTTTGTAACAATTATCATATTAGCCTGATAATGCGTTCTAATCTATACACTGATATAATCTATATATTTTCCTAATAGAACTAAATAACTAATAGCTGGTCTCCATTCAGCGCCAAATGCTGTAAAAAATCGATAAAACAATACTTGTGTTTTATAAGAGAAAACAAGCATTTAAAGATCATTTTAACAAGATGTTGAAACCATTTTCAATTTATTATTTTAAAAATTTATTTCAACAGGAAACAATAGTTATAAATGTAAAGAAATATGTTATCGAAATGAGTGTTACAATGTAAAAAATAAATTGAATTATTATCAAATCATGAAGATGTGCTATAGCAACCTATTATATTACGATATGATAACATAATAAAATTTGTTTTCCAAAAACAAACAAATTATCACTACAATACCCCAGAGATAATATCAAAAGACAAGGTAAATTAGATCGTTTGTCAAAAGCGATAAACATACAGAAACGTATAAGTATTTTCAATGTCGCTTTAAGAATAAAAACTGAATTTCAAAAACAATTGAGGTGTATATTATAAAACACAAAAATGCTTCCACATTATTTTAAAACAGGTTTTTAGAACCTAAAAATACAGAATTTTGTATGATAGGAAATTGTCTTTAAAGTATTTCTAACACTGGTCTCGTCAAATTTAGAGATACAAAACAATTATGTCACCTTTGATTTCGTTGTAACTTGTGTATTGTGACCCGTGTAGCTTCGGTCGGACATTGAATCAGTCGTACCTCGGCAATGGAATAAGGCAGATATTTGATTCTTAAAAATACGTGTGGCCGAGCTTCATAAAATAGCTTAGGAACGAAAAATAAAAATTTTATAGCATAATAGTTATAAGCCATAGAAGAATAAAAATTTGTCAGAAATCAACAAATGGTTGAGCAGTGAACAGCAATAAAGACGTAATACAAAATGAGATATAACAAAGCGATTGGAAAGGACTGGAGTAAATAAAGCGGAGTTCAAGGAATTGAACGTGTCCAAGATAACGACTGTCGGATGAATTAACTTTTTGTATCATTTTCAAATTAATTTTTAAATTAAAATTTAATATATTTTGGCCGACAAAAATGTATTAAAATATTACTAATGTAACTTACAAAATAACTGTTTAATAATATCTAAGATAATGTTACGTAAATAAAATCGTAAAAAATATAAGAAAACTTGTGTAAAAAAATTTAGATCCATAACTTATTGTGTTTAGGAACAAAGGACTTAATCCAGACAGATGAACAGATAGCGTCGTCACTACAATAAAATTTCATACGTACCCTTACGTACGAGTACAAAAACCTTACCAAATATAATAAACGAACAGATAACAAATGAAACTAATAAAATACAAAATGTGCATATACCTTTTAGCACATTTGATTTTAACCTTCCAATAAATTTAATCTTCAAAGTAACCTAAAACACTAACCGCAATACACATTAATGGGAGTACAGTAGAAATGCTCGGCCGTTACAGTTATCCGTTATAGTTATACGTTAACAGTTATCCGATTTATAAGGAAAATTCAGGTGTAAAATTAAGAAAGATTTGTTGATGCCGCTTAGTTCGTAATCGGGAAAGCGGAAGGGGTAGCCCTTTTAGTCCCAAATCCTTCCAACGCCCACATTATACCCCTTAAAGTTACGCTTTAAACACGTGGAACGAACGGACAATTAAGGATTGGGGAGAAATACATAGGTGTATTCTCCTATATATATATATGTTAAAATTACTAGCAACTTCATATATGGGGAACTATATACATACACACACACACACACACACACATATATATATATATATATATATATATATATATATATATGTATATATTTATATATAAAGTAATGTAGTCACTTTCCTTACAATATCAACGACAAGAATGAAGGAGCTATTATTATATTTGGCACATATATTAGGTTAGTAACTAATAAACCAGCCACTTTTCTTTCAGCTATTTCGGAAATATTACTGACAATTCTCGAATGACTCCGGTAACGAATATAAATAGCACGGAGTTTGACCGCCTGTTTAGTTAGCAATTCGAGTTTTGAAGAGGAAAGAACAAACAAAATATGGAAATTTCACGAAGAAAACTTAGAGTGATCTCGTCTCAGAATGATCCGTTTAGGGCGAAAAGTCAGCGAAACAATATGCCATATATGGACAACGATGAGTGAAGAAATATTCCCCTATGACGCAGCCGATCATTGTCCCAAACGTTCAAAAGAAATTTTAAGTTACGATAAGCCTCAAGCAAGGGGAGCTCCTCCATTTAATTTAGAAAAATTAAAAAGCCTTATGGAAAAAGATAATAGATTAAGTTCGCGTTATTTAGCAGTGCTATCCTCATCATAAGGTAATAGAAAAAGGACTTCATGCTTTTGGGAAGAAGTGAAAATATCCTGTTTGGCTATCACATGAGTTAGTACTGATGAGATGTGGATAGTTGCCAATATAATGCATAGTTAATGAGGATGAATAACATTAACGTTCAATTTATAACACCTTAAATTGTTTGATGGAAATACTCTAGATTTTAAATGGAGAAAAAGAAGACTCACTCATATATTAATGTTCCATAGTAAAATCAGGAACCCTTAGACTAGAGTCTTCTTCGCCTGCAGCCTAGAAGTTTTTTGAGTTCTAGACGTACGTATATGAAATTTTACAAATACTTCTTCCATGTGGAGATCTCACTTAATATAACTGATGTGTATAGTTTCAAAATTGTGGAAAGGTTACATTTTTTTACACATTGAACACATATTTCCGCGTAGGAAATATAGTAGCAAAAAAATACATTTCGACATTCAACTCAATTAGAGTCCTCGAAAAAAAAACCGTTTTCATTTCCAAGTTTGATGTAAGAGAGGTTCATAAAAAATATAAATGGTAGTTTATTTCTTTATATCTACGAGATGTTGTAATTTCGAACTTGAAAATAGTTGCTGCTATTAAGACTTGATTGTAATTTAAATATATTTAAAAAAAAACAGTTCTCATTTCCAAGTTTGATGTAAGAAAGGTTCATAAAAAATATAAATGGTAGTTTCTTTATATCTACGAGATGTTGTAATTTCGAACTTGAAAATAGTTGCTGCTATTAAGACTTGATTGTAATTTAAATATATTTAAAAAAAAAATAGTTCTCATTTCCAAGTTTGATGTAAGAGAGGTTCATAAAAAATATAAATGGTAGTTTCTTTATATCTACGAGATGTTGTAATTTCGAACTTGAAAATAGTAGCTGCTATTAAGACTTGATTGTAATTTAAATATATTTAAAAAAAAAATAGTTCTCATTTCCAAGTTTGATGTAAGAGAGGTTCATAAAAAATATAAATGGTAGTTTCTTTATATCTACGAGATGTTGTAATTTCGAACTTGAAAATAGTTGCTGCTATTAAGACTTGATTGTAATTTAAATATATTTAAAAAAAAAATAGTTCTCATTTCCAAGTTTGATGTAAGAGAGGTTCATAAAAAATATAAATGGTAGTTTCTTTATATCTACGAGATGTTGTAATTTCGAACTTGAAAATAGTAGCTGCTATTAAGACTTGATTGTAATTTAAATATATTTAAAAAAAAAATAGTTCTCATTTCCAAGTTTGATGTAAGAGAGGTTCATAAAAAATATAAATGGTAGTTTCTTTATATCTACGAGATGTTGTAATTTCGAACTTGAAAATAGTTGCTGCTATTAAGACTTGATTGTAATTTAAATATATTTAAAAAAAAAATAGTTCTCATTTCCAAGTTTGATGTAAGAGAGGTTCATAAAAAATATAAATGGTAGTTTCTTTATATCTACGAGATGTTGTAATTTCGAACTTGAAAATAGTAGCTGCTATTAAGACTTGATTGTAATTTAAATATATTTACAGCATAAAAAAACACTCACGTATTGTAATGCTACTCTTACACTTATTAGAGTGCTTCTGACATAATTTTGTGCTGATGCCCAATCTATAACAGCGCAAGATTTAAACACTGCAAATCTGATCTCAGATAATATATATGTGTAAAATGGTATGGCCTTATACCTTTTTTCAGGTATCCCATCTAGTTGTGTTATAAAGTTGTGTTACATGAAAAGTTATATAAAAGGTTATTCAATATAAAACTGACGTTCTACTTACTATTTTAAATTTTCTTTTGCAAAATATTATTAGAAAATTATTTAATTTCCATTAGCAATTTTAAAAGATGTAGGCCACAATGATGTAGGAACCTTACTTTATGCGTCTTCTGAGGTACACTTAACCAGTTTTTTTAAAATTTATACATATGAATATTATACAAGTTTAAATCTAGAGATATATCATTCGTTGCAAATAAATACAGTTGAATGTATCATGGGTCATTCCGATAGCTTAAAAATAAAGGCAAATCGTACATATGTGTAAGAATTACCTTTGGTTATTATCTTCGTTTACCCTCATAATCTGTGTTAGAACTTTAATAATATTAGATGACTCTTTATCAATTTTACCTTATAATAATTGCGAAAATATTTTCTATAACATAGTGTCACATCTCTTTCAATCGGCGCAAATTAAAGTGAAGAAATGATGTGAAGTTACGTGCTGATGGGCCATGATGTTGGAAATAAATCTGATCAAAATAAGTTCACCAGTTTCTGAGATTAGCTCCACAAATACTTTAGCATTTACTGTGGTTAAAATATATAGAAAGAGATAGAGAGAGAGTTTGAGAAATAAATACATGAATTTGTATCACTCACTTCTTATGAGAGGTATATGACAAGGTACATAGACCTCATTGATCACAATTTATATACAATAATTTGTTTCACAATGTCCAAGCTTCTTTAATAAGCGAGATTTTTTTTATTTACAACAATACAGTCATCATTTATCAATCGAAATGTCAAACTGACAACTCGGTGAAGAGGAACAATATTAAATTTGTGGCTGCCTCGTTCCAGAATCCAACTACCTACTGAAGCAATTCAGAGATATTTGGACTAGTTACCCAAGCATAATGAAGATATCATATTTTTAAGTCTGTTACTTTTATAGTTTTTATATTGAACCGCAACATTGTATTTTTATTATCTACCAATATACAATTAGACCGTTGAAGAAAAAACACTGAGAAATTTTATAGAAAAAATTATTAAATTTTCTTATTTTCTCGGGGGTAACAGCCTAATCATGTCGTAAATCAAACTATTTTGCAGCGTAGTCACCGTGTCACATTACAGGTGACACGTTGACTACGCTATAAAGGTCGAGTTTAAAATAGTATTAAATGATGTGCTGTCATAAAAAGAAATAGTAGTAAACATTTTTGATCCAAAAATTCATGAGAAAATGACAATAAAAAGAAAATCTTATATAAAAATACTATTATTAATATAGTTAGTGGCCGTTTATCCATTTAAATAAATATGTTATAGTGTGCGTAACATATAAGTATTAATGGGCGAAGTGTCACTAATAACTTCACGGTACTACGATAATATAACAGTTTAGAAAGCAATATTGAGAGAAATTTTGTTATATATCAAAATTGTACATTTTTTCTGCGTGTTTTATAGAGCTATTTTTGAATTGGTTTTTTTAAAACTATTTTCATGACATTTTTCATGATGGATTCGAATAAAATGATTTCATTTAATTTTTATTATTTTCTTTTTACTTTCGTAGTAATTCATAAAATTTTGAAAGGATTTTGTAAAGCTCTTAATTTTTGCATGGGGCATTAGTGGAAGAAACAATTTCTTTTAACTTCCCTCGGAATTTATTACGTAATGTTATTATTTTATGGTTAAAATTAAAGATTTTTAATTCAAACATGACGGAACAGCCTAAAGCAACGTTGCTTGGGAGTTATTAAATATTTTTTTTATTACATATCGTATTCATTCACACAACGTACTATATTTTTGAAATTCGCTCATTTTTTTAATTTAAATACCCATTTTGAAGACATTTTCGGATTTATGTTTTTCACGTCAGATAAAATTTCGACTTTCAGTAGCCATATTGAGTGGATTGTGATCTACAATGAAAAAATGCAAACGAAAGAGTAAGTAATAACCGAGTACAACAAACGAAATACCAGTTCATGTTTCATTTCATTAGTCAAGTGAGTATGTACTTCGCAAAACATGTGCAGTCTTAAATATGAAGGTTGACAACCAGTTTTTTTCTTGCGGCTTTACTAAGAAAACTGCTTAAAACGTTTTAAAACTATTTTTCATTTATCTGACGAAAGAAATTACATAAGAAAATTACGTACTGTGGAAACTATTGTGGAAAATTGACGATTTTTATGAAATTATTTACCATGTATATATTAGTCCAATGTATATGCGGATATATTCGTTTCTTCAATATCTACTTGTCCAATTTTTTCTGAGCTTATTTTCTCGCACATTTTTTAAAATTTCAGTGTCTCCAGAGGAGAGAGGAAATAACATACTTAGAAAAAAGTGTAAGCCTCACCTACATAAGCTTATGGATGTTAAGAAACTTCTTTAACGGTTTATGTTAATTAATAAACTTTTAGACATTCTGGACTGTCACCATGTCGCTAGCGTTTGGGCGGTTCAGCCACCGGTTGGAGTATTTCAGCATTTATTTTTTCTGGAGATACACTAATTTAACGTGACAGAATTATTCAGAAAAACTTTTCGATGATTATATAAAAGAAATGTATTTTTATTACTTATATTGTATAATTCTTGCACAAATCTGGAAATTTTTTGTCTTTTTGAAACCAGCTTTAACATGTTGTCTAATATCCGTTGAGTTGATAAGAAACAAAATAATTGAGAAGAAAAAAATTGGCTCTGTATTAACTGTAATACAGATTTGGGAAATTTAGGTTTCTGAAATTTTAAATATTTCTAATTTTCCTATTATAAGCTTTCGAATTGCACAATTCAGGACATCAAAAGCTGTTTCTGAAGCCTAGCACAGTTAGTAAGGAAAAATTATGATTTGCGCGCCACAAAATTTGCTTTTCCTCTGAAATACTCTCTACTACTTGCTGCTCTTCTTTAAAATTAAATTGAGATTTTGTGTTCATATTTTGATGTTACGTATAGTACGTAACATCAAAATATAGTTTACCTGTAAAAATGAAGTTGCATCATTCTTGTTGTTTTGCGACGTATATTGCATCATACGATAAGGTGATGCAATATACATCGCAAAACAACAAGAATGATGCAACTTATATACAAATGATCATAATAACATTGAGATTTTGTGTAAAAGACCATTATAGTACGTAACATCAAAATATAGTTTACCTGTACAACATAAGATGATGTAATATACGTCGCAAAACAACAAGAATGATGCAACTTATATACAAATGATCATAATAAAATTGAGATTTTGTGTAAAAGATCATTATAGTACGTAACATCAAAATATAGTTTACCTGTATAACATAAAATGATGCAATATACGTCGCAAAACAACAAGAATGATGCAACTTATATACAAATGATCATAACACGATTGACGATTTCGCTTTTTTGAGTTCTTTTCTTAAGAAGAATTCAGTAAATATGGATTAAAATAACACGCCTATCAAGCGCACAATTTATCAGAACATCAGCCGTTTTAATCATAGATTACGGAACGTATTTGAATAAGCAAACGCCTTCAAGGCGCTTATTCGTTTTCATTTGAAGATACCGATGTTATTATAAGGAAATTTAAACGAAAATCTACGCAGTTAATAATGATAATTATATTTTTTCAATAAAGGTGCTATCGGGACGACTTTTCTTTAAATACATGAATGGATTTCCACAATGGACAAGAAAATTATTTACGATGATGCTTTCCAATCATAGAAAACAACAATGCTTTTCCACAGAGCAATAGGCACTAATGGCAAGAGAGGTTTTATGGAATAAAATCACGATTTATTGTTTAAAACCATTTATATTATGATGTTCGACGTACACATGTTGCATTGTCCTTATTGTTTTGGCATTTGCATTGCATCGCATTTTATGATGTAAGGAAAATTATATTTTAATGCTTCGTATTATAAGACGTTTTACATAAATTTTATAACATATAATTTTTCTTGCAAACAATATTTTCAAAGTGAAAAGGCGCATAGACTGTTAAAATGAAATGAATAATTTCTAATACTGCACTTCGCTGCAGAAAATGGTTTTTTAATCGTAAAACTTTAATTTGTCTTTATGTTCTTACAATTTGTCACGCATAAATCAAATTTTAAAAAAAAAACATAAAAACCGCTGCCCTCCGTTACCTACCGTTTATCCGAATATCACTACAATACTAAAAGGAAAGTTATATTTTAGCAGTCTAAGTATGATAGTTGATCGTTTCTGTCATGGAGCCTAAATTACTTTGTATGTTAATAACTGAGATATTTTATAGTTCGTTTTGAGTGGCCAAGTAGCATAGGTTATATAGTTTGGATAAAAAAGGAACATAGCCGCTAAAATAAAAGAAGAAAACGAATTAAGCCAAATGTTTTCCATGCGGTTTATCAAGTGAACGAAAATGGGTAGACAGGCTCAAAAATGGGCAGTTTGTTACAGGTTTATCAAAAAATAAATAATTTAACTGTGAGATCTGAGACAGTGACATACCGACCAACAGGCAGACGGACAGATGATGAAATTATAATGATTTCGTTTTTGCCATTTGGGTACGGAACCCTAAAAAGGATAGTTTTTTACGGTTGACAACGCCTTCTCAAATATTAAAAACAAGAGAACCGGAAGAAAATTCCTCTGCTAAGATCACATTCATTATTGAAAAAAATGCATTCACCGTATAGCTGTAGTTATTAAGATAATGGAAATAATATCATGTCTATAATTAGCGATTAGACTGTTTTCGATTAGTTGTTTATCTATTTTTAAAAACACATACTGTAAAACATACTGTAACTGTTATATATTAGACACACATTGTTTTTTTTAATCAACTTGCACCGGAAGAAAATTCTTTTCATATCATATTCTTTATTGGAAAAACGCATTCATCGTTACACTTCATAAAGATAACGAAAATAATATAATGCTAATTACCGATTTAGATAAAAGTTGTTGTCCATTGTATAACTAATATATGATGAATACAACAAAAAATGAAACAATTTAAAAACAGTGTTGTTTGTAACAAAACCTGGATACAAACAAACTTACAATGAGTTTCCAAGGGTTCATTGATATGTTTTTACTAAGTATCATCTTCAAAATAATAATAAAGGTATATTGTATTTAATTATCTTTTTAATGAATGTGGAAGACACGTTGATAAAAAATAAAATAAAACTGTATATTAACATAAATCTGTTTAGTGTAAAACTGTGGGTGTCCATTTATTCGTTCATCCAAAATGTTGCCAAATTTCACGACCAAAAAAAGAAAGAATAGTACAAAAGAATTTTGAAAGTTTCTAGTATTAGTAGTCGGAAAACTAGACAGATTTTAATCTTACTCCAAAATACTTTTTAATGATTACAGTAAAGACTCCTGCAGTTAGCCTTAGTTTTTTAAAGTACAATAGTACTGCATCAAGCCTCTTAGAACAAATTTTCATGAGAGTTCTCATATCATATCAAGAAAAAGATTGTCGCCGTTCCGACAAACCTGTCTTTCTTCAGAGGTATTAAACACAAAAGTTCTAGTTCTTCGTTACATTGCGCGTTGCAACAAACTGAAGAAACTAAAGTATCAAATACTAGGACGGTCTCCCTTCAGTTCAAGGTGCAACGGGGAATGGAAGGCTCCAGGATTTGGATTTGGAGGATACTGGATGAGCAGGTTAAGTAGGTATAATTGTCTCATTGTTATATATGAGACGATTGCTTCAAAGGTATTGGACGTGATCCATCGTAATAATTCGAATATTTTAACTATATTATTGTAGAACTTGATCTAAAATACTAATGTAACTATATTAATTCAATTATTTTAATTGTGTTATAGTTGAATTAGTTACGTTATTAATTCAACTATAATACAATTAATATTATAACTACTAATTTGTACTAATATTACGGAATATTTCGGCCTGATTTCTTTCGTTATACTAATTACGGTTCACGAATCGCAACTATTTATTAACACGTTAATATTTAGCACCAACGTTTCCTTTCGCGAAATTTATTGAGAAACTCCTATTTCAAACGGTAATAAAAGTCAAATTTAAATATCGTTTAACCTCAAGTAACGGGCTTAATGCGATAGTGGCTCGTGGTTACTCGCCGCGATAAAGTTGGACGATATCGTTAGAAAAAGCGTGTCGACGTAGTCGCGGTCCGCATTCCTGGCGGCAGTCGCTCCACATATGGAATCATGAGACTGACTACCTGGTCTTCGCTAGTGTCGTCTGAATGTTACCATCTGGCAAATGACACGAGCAAACTGTAATGCGTAAATATTTGGGACATATTGAGCGTAGAAATAAATCTATTAAATTATCCCTTGTATCCAATTTAATCGACAAAATAAGTTTAGGAGTTCCGTATCATAAAAGTTAAAAATATCTCTAAAAATACATTATTTAAAATTATTGTATCTTAAAAATTACTTAAACGGTCTTTGTTTTTGTTCTTATTTTTGAAGTGAAAACTTCTCTAGGTGCGCCTGAGCAAAATTTCTCGGCAGTGAACGAAGTTGAGCCGTCAGGCTCGTGTCGGTGAGGCTGAATCAGGTAACTTCGGCATCGAATAAGTTAACTACTTTTTTAAGACTAGGTACGAAGCATAATATTTAGAAATATCAAGTGAACTACTTTTTTAAGCGTAATATTTATAAATAACGAAGCGCAATATCTACAAATATCAAGCAAACTACTTTTTTAAGTGTAATATTTACAAATATCGAATTTACAAATAACGAATACGAAGCTCAATATTTACAATTATCAAGCAAACTACTTTTTTAAGCATAATATTTACAAATATCGAATTTACAAATAACGAATACGAAGCGCAATATTTATAAATATCAAGCGAACTATTTTTATAGGCGCACCATGCGTACTTTTTGATGAATGTTTTAGTTTTTGAGTCAATTTAATACAATACGCATTATGTTATTTTGTCTTAAACTAATAACCTCGCATTGTTTCTGATTCGATCTAATATCTATCATATAACATCAATGTAATTTTACAGATGTTTTATAATTTTAATTTTTCATTTCATTCGTGTGGTCTTAAGCATATACTAGATTTTTTTAAATTTTACTTAGGAAGTCGCTGATGTATCTTAACTGCTTTGCTCTGAAAAGTTTAATTTGGACAATCAATTTATGTATATAGATAAATAACGATATAAATTAAAGTACTAGCTTTACGTCATAAGATTTGATATGTAATTAGTTCTTCTATTGTCGAGAGAAAGGAGTGCTTCTTCATACAATGATTTCTGTTTACTCTTCACGAAATAGAGTAGACTATATATATATATATATATATATATATATATATATATATATGTATATATATATATATATATATATATATATATATATATATATATATATATATATATTTGATTACTCTTCTATTCTGTTCTATTCTATTCTATTCTGTTTACTCTTCACGAAATAGTGCAGACTATATATATATATGGAGAGAGAGAGAGAGATATATACATATACACATATACATACATACACATATCTATGTATGTGTGCATACCATACAGCCGTTTGGAGTAAACCTTATACCGAACAATAAACTATATTAGAAGTGGTGATGATAAAATACTTTCTGAATCCGAGTATTAAAATATTATATTAAAATATTCTAATAATTTATTATTATAATTTATAATAATAATATTAACAATATTAAAATATTCTAAAAATAGTACAATAAATTAACGTAATATACATTACTTTCTTTGCCTTTTTAATTATTAGTTCGCGATAGACGTGTGAAAAATATAATTTGAAATTATTTTATTAAAAATTTAAAACGATCACTTATGCGTTATAGAACAAAACCTTACGAAAATAAAAAAAACTAAGCGTTCTTAGAAAAGTAAGAAAAAAAATTAACATTAGCTGCTACAGATATAAAACAAACGTAAAAATAGATTGTAGGCCGAAGCCATTAGACCAATAATGTAATCGTAGTCTGAAAGCGCTTAGAACTATTTTGCTACATTCATTATCAAAAATTACTTTAGACTTCTAGGATTTTTTGGGGTAATGAGAGTAACATTAGTCTTTTCAAATTAGACAGAATGCAAAGTAAAACAGTATTTCGTTTCTAGTGTTACTATTAGACCATTAGAATTGTTACCATTTTAGTAAAACTTACGCTTTAGTGTTACCATTAGACCATTAGAATTGTTACTATTTTAATAACACTTACGCTTTAGTGTTACCATTAGACCATTAGAATTGTTACTATTTTAGTAAAACTTACGCTTTAGTGTTACCATTACACCATTAGAATTGTTACTATTTTAGTAGCACTTACGCTTTAGTGCCGTAATGCCATCGTCTCGCCAGGTTTAATAATCGTCAATCCCTCATTTGAAAGTCTTCTTCTTTGAGAATATTAGCTGAAAATGGATGTAGCATACGAATGGGAAGTAAGTTAACTACACCAAGCGTGAAGCTAAGTTTCTTCCCATTCGCCGCTACATTAATCGTAGCTAATATATTCAATGAAACAAGTGAGGCCCTCATTTAAAAGAATTAGTATTGATGATCTAAAGTTCTGGTTAGACGTTGTCTTATAAGACTTTAACCTGCCAATTTTATAAGAAGAATAATACATCGGGCGAAGCTGTCATTTTAGCAAATGATGATACACGCAATGATTAGTGACCCGAATGCCTGAAATATGTTTAACGAATGACCCACGTATGAATGCCGATAAGCCACTTAGAGATAAACTTTTGAGATTTGCCTCTAGGTCATTATGTTTGGGTATACTTGTAACTATTATATGTAGGTTATCGTTATTACTAAGCTTTTAAAAAAGGTTGTCACAGCTTTATCGCATGAGGAGTATTCACGGTAAATTGTTAAAGAAACTACTGTTTATAAAAGACATAATGACGGAGAGCATGAAGTAAAGACGTTGATAATGAGGGACTTACTATCCGTAACGATGAAGAAAGTAAACTAAATACGTATGAGATGAAACTGATATTTAGACGAAGAATGGAGAAGAGAAATATGTAGGTCGAAACCGCGACCAACAGCCAGTTTAGAAAGTTCACTACCTAAAGGGCAGAACGCTGAACAAAGTTCTTGCGTACTTCAACTATTGCGAATAAAGTTTAACGTCTAAATACGTAGAATTACAACTCAATTTCCGATGGAATGTCCTTTATTGACATCCGTGCGAAGGCACAACCCGTAGAGCAAGAGAATTTTCGTCTTACAAAACAACAATATACGCAGCTTAGCGAGCGGAACAGCATCCGCGCAAAACCGCATCGGAGCTAACGAGACGCTAACAACGTCAAGCACGCGGCTGAGGTCGTCCAAAGGTCGCACCCTTTGGGCTTGTGACAGATGATAAGGGCAGCTACCTTTAACGTAGCGATGCGTAGTACGACGTCGTCCCAGGACGTAGGCTGACTAATGAAATCGAGTCTTCGAGCGATTCTTTCACCGATATTTCACTTATGCGTCCCATGAATGCTTCGCTTCTTCGGTTTAAAATTTTACTTTTGTTCTTGATTGGGGTCGCCATATCGTTTTGAGTAAATGCTGAAACTTTTCTTTTCAGATAAAATGTGTTATATAAATCCTTTTCTAATAATAAAACAAATATTTGTTTAGGTTGCAGACATCGGAGAAACCCCTTAAAGCCATTTGTGTCCATTAAAAAACTTCAGATTGAAATTCCAGACAGGTTTGTTTACTTCGGAGAAACAATCTCCAATAATTTT
Source organism: Druceiella hillmani (assembly GCA_039881145.1). Taxonomy (NCBI): domain Eukaryota; kingdom Metazoa; phylum Arthropoda; class Insecta; order Lepidoptera; family Hepialidae; genus Druceiella; species Druceiella hillmani. The sequence continues at coordinate 92,753,162 of JAYKKI010000001.1, forward strand.
CGATCGTTTTTTAGGTTTCTCAAATAAATATGCGAAAGTTTTTAGAATTGCCTATTGGTACAAAATAATATCTATTTATACTAAATAAACCTATAAAAAAGCCCTTGTTGTTAATCAGGGGTAGTCGATATTACATTTAAGACTATTGACCTTCTATGACCGTGCGTCAATTCATACAAATATACAATATAAGACAAAAAGTGTAGGTAGAAAAATAGAGTAATTTAATTTTATATTAAGGAATAAAGTTTTTGTTTGCGCCTTTTATTATTCGATAAAAAATTAATTAAGTTCTGGTCGGTATTTCAATGCCTTCAGTTTAACAAAGTAGCAAAACAAACTTGATCAAGATATACAGCAGTCATAATATAGATAGAAGGGGTACTTGTCTAAATTTTTACAAAAATCAACTCTGGCAACATATTCTTTTATTCGACCAAGTTGCGAGTCGCCATCTTTAAAATCATATTTTCTAATATATGTCAATACATAAGAAGTGTGTTTTCTATAATGCTATACACAAAACTTTTGTTAAAAAGACATTTTGGAAAAAAACTTAATTTAAAACACTTTGACGCACTGCAATTAAAACGAATTTACGAAAAAAATTAACATTAGTTTACGCAAAACTGCAAGAAATTTAAGAAGAGTCTGTAACAAAAAAGTTTAAACTATTTTATTGCAATATATGTATAGAAACTTGAAAATATATATCTTGAAAACGTTAGCTAAAGCTGCAGCCAGCCACGACAACTATTTATAACAAGAAGGCACCTGAAAAAAAATTCTGACAAGAAAATATTGTGTGTAGATTTTTGTAGAAAATAAGTATATATTATGTATAATTACCGCAGAATCTTTGTAAATAAATGCACGTCGTATTTAAGAGGAACAGTACTAAAAAGAGCGTTGAATTTAACGACTGTTGTGACTAAAGCAACATATTATTTGACGAATATTTCCATTTTAATAAAATAATTATATTAAACCATTTTAACTTCAAGACATATAGGATTTACCTTCATTTGTTGAACGACTATTGTGGCGAATGTTTTTGATCTTAATCAAGTAATTATATTAAACCATTTTAACTTTAAACCATATAGAATTTATTTTCATTTGTTGAACGACTATTGTGACTAAACGAATATATAGTTTGACGAATGTTTTCCATCTTAATCAAATAATTATGTTAAACCATTTTAACTTCAAGACATATAGGATTTACTTTCATTTGTTGAACGACTATTGTGGCGAATGGTTTCCATCTTAATCAAATAATTATATTAAACCATTTTAACTTTAAACCATATAGGATTTATTTTCATTTGGAGAACGACTATTGTGACTAAAGGAATATATAGTTTGACGAATGTTTTCCATTTTGATCAAATAATTATATTAAACCATTTTAACTTTAAACCACACAGAATGTACTTTCACTTGTTCAACGACTATTGTGACTAAACGAATATATGGTTTGACGAATGTTTTCTATCTTAATCAAATAATTATATTAAATCATTTTAACTTTAAACCATATAGATTTCAATCTGTTGTTTCGTATTTTAGGTCTAATAACATTTTCAATAATTTGAACAATAATTTGAAAACAACACTTATTAACTTGAAGCTATCGGCGAAACTGATTTCTGTCAAATCTTCTTTATTAGTAAGATCATTCGTTTTAGTTGTAACTAGCGGCAGCCGGCCCGAGTCCGGAGCTAGTCTGCATGGAATTCCTATATGCTATGTTTTAATGCATTTGTTTTATGCTATTTTATAATATTATAGTTATATTATAGACAAATAATTAATTTAGATTAAGTCCCGTTCGGGAAGACTGCTCTAATTTCTTCAGCTCCTGAGTGTTCCTATGGCCCCGCGGTTGTTCATCATCCGTGTGGCGGAGGTTTTTTATATCTTCAACAAAACCTTTTGAGATATCAAGACAAAACTGATTTTGTTCCGTTGTATCTCCTCTATATACAGAAATAATATATTTTGTTACTCAGTTCTAATATAGTTTGTCAGTTTTCTTTTTTATAAGGAAATTAACCGGCCTAAAAGCAAGCATTTATTTAAAAATTACATACCGACACATAAATTAAATTTACACGTATATTATTACATAAGTAAGTTGTTTTAAGTTTAAAACATAGCTCAAGCACTTAAAGAATCTTGTGAGTTAGCTCTAAGTGCTTAATGAGATATTCGCTTTTAAGAACTTTAGATTTCTTATCATTAGTTATAATTATTATTAATTCCCTAGCCAATATCGCTTATTATATAAATATAGAATTTTACTATTTACGCTATAAACAAATATATTCACAATTATTGTTTTCGAGATTCTTTAAGTAGTTCAAGAAAATATTTAATATTCCGTCTATTCTTCTAATAATTCTAATAAATTATTACTCAGATCACGGTAAGATATATTATCTGCATTATTTGGAATCTTGAAAAAATTATGTATTGTTTGATGTATAAATATGTAAAAATGTATGCAATAAATTTTTAACATTTGTAACTTAAGCGATTTTAAGATGGTTTTTTTAAAGATTACTAGACCTATGTTAATTTTTTATTCTAATAACTAAAAAAATGGTCCCTTGAGAAATACTTGAGCCTTCATTTCATAACTCTTCTGTGATAATATCTCCCATTTCTGAGAAAAACATTGAACAATGTCTCTATAGCAGGGGAATAAATATTTGAAATATACAAATATTTCAATATAAATTTTCTTGCAGAAAATATGAAAACGCTGAATCAGAAAAAAGTTATCTACAGTTATCTAAAGTATATACAGAAAAAGTTATCTAAAGTATATTAATAAATATTCTCGACAAGTATCTATGTTGACGTGCCTTGTGAAGTGACGTGAAACCGAAATGACTGAATTAATGAGAATTTTTAATAATTCGCATCTCCAGTAAATGATACCTACGGAGCTCTATTAGCATGCAATCGTATACCATTTAAAATTGTTTCATTTTATTGGTCACATTCTAATTATTGGACCGTGTCATATGTATTTTCAAACATATATATATATATATATATATATATATATATATATATATATATATATATATATACATACATACATGTAAATATTTGTGTTTGTGTATATAAGATGTAACGAAATTTTGGACGCTCTGGAAACCTCATTTTTTATTTAACACAAAAATACTTAGATAGCAATCTAGGTTATGTTCACCAATGAATAAAATTGATATAATAGTTTCAAAATGACGGTGGTTTACAGTAAGAAAAAGCACCAACCATTCATCAAATACACAGCAGAGGTACAAATCGATAAGAAAAACTTTTAATATACTACAACTATTACAGAATTTTTTTCGATATTTTATTGGACGTATGAAAAACGTATTAAACTGTATTTCAAGCTACAAACATATTGTCAATATAACGTCATTTAATAAATATTAATTCCGAAAATGGTACATTTCATTTCATATTTCAGAATATTTCTTAACGAAAATTTCTAGTAGAACTTCTAGGTTACTATAGAGTATTCTGATATACCGTAGGCAGGCACGCTATCTAAACTAGATACGTAGATAAAGTCGTACAACGAAAATAATCGTTAATTAAGTTTTGACTAGAAGATGTGAATTTTGAATAATTTAAGTATTTGTCCTTTGTGCAATTTTTCTCATTATTACTTTTTCTTTACAGTATAAAAATATACCTAAACAAAAACTTTACGAATTTCACTTTTTCGACTCGCGTTTGTTTTCGTGTTTATTAAGAATTATGCGTTTTTCGAAAAAAGATAGGTCAAATATTTATTAATATAATCTAAATAGAAACAAATCTGATACATTCTAATCTTAAATACTACCAGTTTGAAGCTAAATTATTAAAACAGACCATGTTGTGGAATAGCTTAGATCTAAATAACGTATGGTTATTAAAATCGTTGTTGTGAGTTTGTAACGCCTATTGTTTTCTTTGCATAAAAGTATTGTTTTCATTGCATGGTTTATTAAATCATTGAGTTGATAACCCTCGGATCCTGAGTTTAGTCGTCCTTTATGCTCCTGGCTGCTACATGAGGGGACGATGTCATTGTTTATTTTACCTCCCTAGAGCGCGTACGAATATTCTACAACGTTCGCCTGTGTTTCGTGCATTCACATTGCTCAACGCAATGTTGCGAGATGCACCCAGTCTAGATATTTTTTTCTGAAATGGGGTCATAGAGTTGCTCAGTAGTTCACGACTGATTGCTAGATTATATTTATCAAAATTACTGTGTTTTTGTTTTTCAATTGTATGGAATTGCTCTGTGAGTGTATTGTTCTATTCATCAATGTTTTATAACTATTTGTTATATATTCTTCCACATGCCCAGCGATTTGGGTAATACTGTAAGTTGGGAATGGGGTTTTCAAGAAATAAATAAATATTAGGTGATTCCTTCCGTACTGAAGAGTATTCAGTGTTCTCTGATTCTTAATTATCATTCTTTAGTTAGTGGCACTATAATAGGCTACTCGCAGATAGTTTACATAATTTTCTTAATTGAATTAAAGTATACTGATGATTGTCGAGTTGTAATGTTGACTGTTCTGTCCTCATAGCCTAGTCGATTAGTGACCTTCATGCAGAAAACGAGATTAGCAATCTTCATTCATATGAAAAACTTAGTTTTTATTATGTAACCGAGTTGCATCGAAAATGCATGCAACGACTGGCAACCCTAATAGCGATTATTTGAAGTAATGTTTCTCCGTCGCTCGTCGCTTTGTCAAGTCCTTGAGAACGGCTGGAAAGCAGCTTGTGGGTTTTTATAACGTCATTGTTTTCACAAAGATTTCTGGGCAACTAATTATCCCATGTATACAGGCTGTCATCGTGATATTGTCTTTAAGATACGTCTAGTGATAATGTTGCTTAGATTCATGAATACGTGAAAAGTAATACCAGTGCTCTTGATTGTGCATATAAATTAATATTAACATATTGTAAAACAATTTAAGATAATAATTTGGTATTTAGCATCGGTATACGGCACACGAACTGAGTCGAATTAAGCAATAGTAATATAGAATTAACGAGAAATGCAGGCAGATGTCAGAACGTGAATGGAATAAGTGTAACAATGATTTTTTATTCGCTCGCCTTTGGCAGTCCATAGCGTAAAATTATACACCAATTCCAATAAGAATAGATTAGAAATAACACCAGTCAAGAAGGTGTAGAACTTGCACTACGCGAGTTATTTATTTATTTCTTGAAAATCCCATTCCCTACTTACGGTGTTACCCAAATCGCTGGGTGTGTGGAAGAACGTATAACAAAGAATTGGTGACGATCAATGGCGAATAGGACAATAAACTCACAGAGCAATTTCATACAATTGAAAAAGAAGTAAACAGTAAATTAGATAAATATCATCTAGCAATTCGTCGTGAACTACTAAGCAACTCTATGACCCCATTTCTGAAACATCTCGGTGCATCTCGAAACACTGCGTTATGCAATGTGAGTGCACGAAAGACGAACGCTGTAGAATATTGGTACGCGCTCTAGGGAGGTAAAATAAACAATGACATCGTCCCCTCATGTAGCAACCAGCAGTATAAAGGGCCACTAAACTCAGGATCGATGGGTTATCAACATAATGATTCAATAATTTAAAAAAATGCGTGATTAAAAGCCTCGGAGTTGAAGGAAATTACATTCAACCATACCCATTATGAAATCTGAAGGAAATAAATAAGGATAATACCCATGCATTTTATAATACAAAAATCTATTAAACTTTTTTAATATTTTCTCCAGAATGAGGATATAAGTACCTTCATATGTAGACCATATGGCTGCATTCGTTTCAAGTATACTACGGACTAAAGAGTTAAATAGTGTGATGATATATTCGGTATCTTGAAATCGTGGGAATTCCGTATAACAAATCCTAGTACCTTGTAGGTTTTCTGAGAGGTTTCCACGATATGACTGTGAAATGTAAGATGATGGTCTATAATAACACCGAGATCCTGCATAGTTGAAACCATCCTGAGTGTAGTTCCGCCCAGCTCTAACTATGCACAAGTGGGACGCGTAAGCAGAAGTATAAATCATAGCACATTTGCATACATTGAAATGTAGCTTGTTGCTCAAACTCCATTGGAATACTGTACGCATATAGTCACATAAACATATTTTATTAAACTATTATAGTATTTGTAAAAAAAAGTTAAGTTTTTGTAAACTATTTACAAATATTATCATTATATTGCTTAGTACATCTTTCACTGGTGTATAAGAAATTTAACGTCTATATACGGACGCAGCGCAAAACCACCCGAAATATTAACGCGCTAGCTGCATTTCAACCTAAGAAATACACTTGCGTCTAAAATGGTTGAATAAGGCTAACATGTGCACCTGATTATAGTGATATATGCATAAAGAACGCGACTCTTAATACGATTTGCTCTGGCGAGATTTATAAACGAACAAATAATTTTATATTGATAATATCGAGTACTAAAGTAATGGTTAACATTTTAATTACATGGTGGTGGTAATATATACCTATACACCGCGACCAAGTTCAATGTTGGATTAGCTAAAATATTCAATAAATTTAGATGTAAAGTTCTAACCCAGTCATCTACAATCCTGTAACAGGAACTTGATTGCTTTTATCTCAATACTTTTTATGCTCAACTTTTTAAAAAGGAAATTAGCCTTTTCTACAGTTATGTTTCTGACGAATTATTTATTATATCTAGTTTGTCATTCAAACCGTATTAGCGACACGCTCGATTATAAATAGCGTTTGTGTTTGTTGTTTGCATTGCCGATCTCCGACCAGTGATATATATATATATATATACCGCAGTTTTTCATAATTTATTTTTACTATTTTTTCGTATCAGGACCTTAAAACATAATACTTACGGAACCATCTCGGTCTGTCTGCCCATGTGTGGCTCACAGCCATTTTTCTCAAAGTACAGTAGATATAGAAAGTTATAATTTTATATAGTTTTAGGGGAGAATTCCACAATTACCGAAACAAAGTGCAAAAAGATGAATTTTTGAAATAAATTAAATTTTGTTCTTCAACTTCTATGGTAATGAGGTTAATTCTTAAAGAGTAAGTTGAAAAATATTTAATTTTTTTTTCTTTTAATATTAACTTTTATAACACATGTTTCCATCATAACATTACCATCTCTACCTTACTTAAAAAAATACTACTTAAAAAATTGAGAAAAATTATTGACCAAAAATTAGCTGCATCACATTGACTGATATAATTTTTTTATTATAAACAATTTAATTACTTAAATTCAAATTACAATTAAAATATTATTGATAGTAAAAAAATACACAAATTAAATAAACACTTGTTTTCTAATTTCCTTGTTAGTAAGTTCTTACAATTATAACAACACGATGCACATTTTGAACAATCCAAATCTGAACACGCATCATACGCGACTGGTGATGCCCTTCGACGCGCATATAAGGCTGCTTGTAAAGTTAAATAACACGTAGTTTCAATATTTCTAATAATCAATAATTACATATTTGATAGGGAACCCTCATTGCGCGAAATTCAACTCGAGGTTTCCAGAATGTGCCTTAAGCTGGAATTAATGATTGCTACGAAAAACTGCACTAAACTTAGGATGACTAACAAAAGCATTGTTTGGCCATTATAATGCCTCTTCGTGGTGACGCAGCGGTAATCGGGTTAAGTTAGTTCAAAAATTGACATATATCAATATATGTACATAATCAAAATCCTACCAGCATGCGTTCATTTTTATCTTGCCAGTTTTTCATGTTTTCCTGACAAAACAATTTCATTTCACTCGAGTGTTTTCAGGCATATGTACAAATCGAATTTCCCACTACGCTTTTGGTCTCAACATATATACCTCCATCTGGGATAGCGATAAATTATTGACACAGACTTCCGAGCCAGCGCGAACTGGATCCAGTAATTGAGCTCGCGTATGTGGACACCTTTTCGCAGAAACGCCCGCGGCTTCCAGTAACACGGACGCAGACGGGATCAGCTGACGAGACCAGTCTAGTGGGTTTCGTCAGCCGACTCGATTATATTCCCTGCTCGGATATTGCTTGGCGGCGCGGCGACGCAGTGCATAATGATAGCGTAGTTCGTGAGCGAGACGTGTCTCGTCTGCTTTAATGAAGAAAGAGCAATGCTTGGAGTTTGGAAGAATTATAAAATTTATAAGTAACCGTTGCTGTAGTTATGATATTTTATTTTTATGGTATTTTGATTCAATCTTGGTCTTGTATAGCAATACTTGAATATTATCATGTTTGTTTCTCGTGAACAAGGTTATATTTACTTTACAAAATTTTAAACTATAAAATGTTCGAATGCCAACACACACAAAAATTAACAAGGTAAGGAGATGTTCGTCAGTGGTTTCATAACTGCACATATTTTTATTATATACTAGGTTTGACCTGCGGCTTCTGCTCGCGGGAAAAACAAAAAAAAAACCAAAGAAAATTTGTGTCATTTAAAGATATTATTCTTATTAAAATATTGAATCTTAGCTATTGAACTGGCTAGTTTAAGACACACAAATCCACTTTCGCACTTGTGATATCAACTAGGAGTACAAAGTTATCTTTTTGCTGTTGAATAAGTAAATATATTGTCATCACCGTGGTGTGTTGCGTTGATCACAAGGCATATGGCTTTAGACTGCGAGGGGCAGAGGACCCGGGTTCGATTCCCGGCCGTTTGAACCCGGGTCCTCTGCCCCTCGCAGTCAAAAGCCATATGTTTTCATGTTTATACCATCAATTACAATTTGTTTTGTACATAAATAAATTTACAGCCAACAAAAATTTACATTTTTAACACATTTAAGAATATTTCAGCCAATAACACGACAGTTGTGATCCGTTTCTCTCAGTATTTATAAACTTAAACTTTCATCTATAGTAAAACTTATGTCAATTAATTTTTCACTTTGTTCCCTTTAATGTATTATCATATTCCATATCCTTTAAAAGCAATGCTCTGATAGTAAATGTTTGAATTTAACGATTGTCAATTTGGTTTTTTGAAAATTAATATGTACCCACATAGAAAAACAATCTTCTACATTTGTTTGGATGATAACAACCATATTTAGATAAAGTTTTAGGGTTTTGAATCTGGAAAGGAGAAACGAACCCCAATAACCAACACCATTTACGTGTGCGTCTATCCGCTTACCAGTGTCATTTTACGCAAAAATCGGTTGACGTAGGAACTTGAAATTTGACAGAGTAGTAAAAATATTAAACTACACCTCTCAATAGAAACCATTCATAAAAAAAATTATATGGAACTTGTGGGAGCAGATTAGGTAAGAAAAAATTAGTCAAATTCCTTGTATATGATATCGTTTGAAAATACTTGTGTAAAGTGTCTCAAAAATATATTTTTTTCTAATTTTAGGTATTCTACTTAAGTAGAAAAAAAACGAAATCGACACTTAACAACCTTCCCACGAAAACGTGTATTTTGGTGAAACATGTGTACGTGATTGCACGAAAATACGTAAACAAAACGATGTGAGCAACCGTTCTATGTCCGTATGTATGTGAGCAACCGTTCATGCCAATAACCAAGTAACTGAACGATATAAACTAAATGTGTTTGTAAAAAATAGTTTGCAATCTCCTTAATATATAACATCATATTGCGAGAAACGACGGTTTAAATAACTGTAGAATAAATAAATATACAAGTCTAAAGTAAGCTTAAGGAAAATTTTTGATTACCTAAATAATTAAATATTTGCGTGATATTCCTTATCAGATTTGATTTATATTTTTCTTGAACATTATAAACTAGCTGTTTTTGTACAAAATAGTGTACGATCTTCTTAATTTATAACATCACGTTATGAGAAATAACGATTTAAATAACTTTAGAATAAATAAATATACAAGTCTAAAGTAAGCTTAAGACAAATTTTTGACCACCTAAATAATCAAATATTTGCGTGAAATTCATTATCATATTTGATTTATATTTTTCTTGAACAGTATAAACTACCTGTTTTTGTACAAAAAAGTTTGCAATCTTCTTAATATGTAACATCACGTTATGAGAAATAACGATTTAAATAACTTTAGAATAAATAAATAGACAAGTTTAAAGTACGCTTAGAACAAATCTTTCATTATCTAAATAATCAAATATTTCCGTGAAATCCATTTTCAAGTGTAATTAATATCTTTCTCAGCTTCGATACAAATACCACGATTTTTCTTTTATATATGTACTAGTTTTATTTCGTTTATATAGGTATGCAGTTTCTAAATATAACTTTATATTACTTGAAATAACAAAACTCTGAAATCCCTTCGCAACTTACCATGGTCACAGAACTGTACTTAAATTAAAACGTCTCCCGAGAATAAACAACGCCGAGCATATTTATCGCGACCAAAATTTGAGTCAGAAACCGGACTAAGCTGACATCGACTATCAAGTCAACGTACATCAAATATTTACCGAGAACTCTCAGCCAGCAAGTGCAGACGCAAAATTAAATTGTAGCCGAAATGATGATAACAACAACAATTGTTATAATACATCACCTCAACAACAGGAGACAGTCTCGACTCACGCAGCCATCAAAATATAAGATCACGGAGCTTAGCGGCGCTTCGATAAACATTAAATACCAAAAGTTAGCCTTAAACTTGCGCGACGTTTAAATCTGGCCTTAATCCAAGACGGTCTTCGTGGACGGGTCCGTCCATTGTGTCCGAGCTGCGCGTGCTAATTGTTTTACGGGGTCCTCCAGGGCTCGGGGCTACGAGCCGACCCCGTAATGGGGGACGTTGTCTTGGGGCTACAATATAACGAGAAGATTTAAGTTTTCTAACTTTTCAGACACAGAGATTAAGTGAGTAACGGTAGAGGAACGTAAAACGTTTGCGGTGACGAGTGGCGTAAGGGCTGAGAGTTCAGTTACAGAACAAATGTTCACATAATGCTCACATAACGCTTTTAATAAATCTGCAGAGTAGGGACGATTCGCTCCACTGAACAGCTTCATATATCTGTAGAAGCACTTTGCTGTCTCAGCACACTGGATATGTAGAGCCCAGAACCCGTATTACGGCGCTATTCGAAAACTAATGAAGGATGAAATGAGCCACAAACTTTCGTACTTTCGTTCGTTCATGTAGAACAGAAATTCTTCAAGATGTATGTATTCATATTTTATTTTACTGGACGATATTATATTAACATAAGAAAACTGATTTACTGGTAAAGAATATGTGAAGAAAAGATTGCAACTATTTTTACTAGAGTGTTCGAAATATTTACGTAAATTTGAAAGCATTAAGACGTAAGGCGGAGTCATTAAAATAAATGAAATATCTATCAGGATGCTACGAATAGGTGTTTAAGATATAACAATTAGACCATTGTTCTCCATACGTATTTCAGCCAAAAAAAAGCTTTCAAGCACGAGTGAAATTCGCGCTATGATGATTCCGTCCATTTTAGGGGCTTATGTATAAACATTTAAAGGTACTTAAATTTTTATATTAAACCATTTAAAAATATTAATTTTTCACAACGTAAAAGCAATATTGTAATAAAAAGGTACAACAAGCAATAGTGCTTATTGTATCTTTCACAGGCGTAAAAACATGGCGCAAATTTTTGAAATATTTATAAATTTTATAATTTTCGATCTAGGATAACGGATATAGTTTTCCCGGAAACTTAGCATTAGCTTCTAAAACCGATTTTTTTCATAGTTTAAGATTGACTTATAAGGATGGAGAAAACAATGTTATGCATATTTTGCAATATATATATATATATATATATATATATATATATATATATATATATATATATATATATATATATATATATATATATATATATATATATATATATAAATATTTAAAGATATAAATATTTAAAGATATATTACCTAAACTTAAAAAAAAAATATTCCGGCCCTTATTATTAGCTCTTTTAAACTATATCTACATATGGAACATACTTGGAATTAAGGAAAATATTTTTAATACTAATTTACACATAAAATTTCCATAGAAATATTTTTGAGCGATAATTATAGAAATGTGTGCGAGTTACTATGTTTCATTTCTATATAAAGTTTCCACGTCTTTCGTAGGTGCGGTTTCCGAAAAAAAGGCTATTACAGACGGTCTGTGTGTAGTCTTATTAGGGTTTGGTTTTTCCTTTTAAAATACGGAGCGAAAATGTTTTTATACAGCAGGAATAATTCTCTTTCTTAAACAGCTTCATAGATCTGAACAAGTACTTTGTTACTTCAGCACACTGGATATGTACTTTGTACAAAATTCGAACAAGAAAAACAAAGAACGGTCATTAATCACAGAAAAATAAACAATTAAGAGTGAAGCGCGAGTCAGATTTAAATGTACTTAAGTTTAATATACCCGTATAATGTGTTCATTGTGGCAAACAAGCTGTCAAGCACAAGTAGAACTGGCACTGCGAGGGTTTCCTAAATAATAAGGCATTTATAAACATTTAATATTTCCATTAAACTACTTACAAACTTAATTTTCCAGAACATAAATATATTGCCTACTATATTTTTCACAGGCGCATATTTAAAAAAAATGTATAATTCCGCATAGAACTAGAAATCATTGATTTTTGAATTCTTCACCTACTTAAAACCTTCCATTATACTGGTTTTCAAGATTGAAAATCGACAGGAAGTACCTTATATGTTTTGATGATCAATGAGTAAAACTGTGGTATAAATAAACACATATCGCCTATTATATTTTCACAGACGAAAAAATATATAATTTTACATAAAATTAAAATCATTGATTTTTGGATTGTTTCCTTTACTTGTGCTATAAGACCTTCCATTCTGCTGACTTTCAAGATTGTAGGTCGTACAGAAGTGCCCTATAAGTTTTTATGATCAGTGAGAAAGACTATGTCGAAAACATGCTTTAAAAGGCCATATCTTTTGGTTGAGTACATAAATCCTTGAGGTTTTTACAGCATTATAAGGCTATAAGGTCTCCGTATATGACATTAATTTCAACTTAATAGTATATCATATTAATTTCAACTTAATAGTATATGATATTAATTTCAACTTAATAGCATATGATATTAATTTCAACTTAATAACTCAATCTGTTTCTCAGAAAAAGTTTTTTGACAAACAGACGTACGGACAACCAGTGATCCTATAAGGGTTCTGTTTTTTTTTCATTTTGAGGGAAGGAACTCTAAAAATATACTAAAGTTTTTATATAATTACAAATGTAAACAAATTCAACGTGCAACAAAATGAATCCTTGAAAATTTTGACAAATCTTAAAAGTTGACCCAGTTATAAAGGGTTAAACTAATTTTTTAGACAAGGAAGGCAATAATGAACGGTGACGTCGTTTCTAATGACGCTCATTGTTTTCTACGAGAGGGAATGAGACTGGAGACATTCCCATTCTATTCCTACCATTAAATTTAGAAGCCCGCAACTCGCTTATTATTTAAACAATTTTTAACGTTTTTTTACTAATGGTTTTTAATTATCTTATATTCTTGTGAAATTTTTACTTAAACCCTGATTTTTACTTAAACTGTGACTCCTGTGACCGTGTAAGGTCACATATTTTATGTGAATATTTATGTCATAGTATTGTGGCATGCGCGCGCCAGGAATTATTTGTCCGCCAAATGAGAATAATTTATGAGATCAAGAATAAAATAAAGCAATAAAATTTTATTGCAAAATTATAAAAAAAACCTACATACAGGTCTACGTTTCGCGAGAAAGTATGCGCAGCGTAACTTTACCATTAATTAATTATAATATTATATAAAATTTGATTAAAAATTTGCCATTCAAACGATCGATTTTTGAGTTCTTGTTTTATGTGACTACGGCTAATATTAAAAAGTTAAAGGCTCTTTAGAAACAAGGCGAATAGACAACGGAATCTCGTTAGGTAATGCAATTCAAAAATTTAGGTCGTGATTTGAATTTGTATAAAAAGCCAATGTCGAGCCTGACTAAACCTAACAAATAGGATGATAAATCAGTAAATTTATTCTGATCTTCGTTCAGAGGAGAACGTAAGCTTAAAATGGAATAGCGCGTTCTTTATTTTCTATGTATTGAATAATTTACTAGCCCGCCGTTAGGTACTATTGAATAGAATAAGAAATTCCTAAATTTCCAAGACGCGATTCTGTATGTACCTAAGCTTACGAATAATTTAAAAATAATTTAGGATTTTTAAATAAAAATTTCATCGCCACAAAGCTTATTTTTTAAGTTTAAAAATAGAAAAGAGAAAAAGGAGCAGCAAATGAAAATCAAGTAAACGCATTTTCTTTCCCTCAAAAGACTGAATAATTTGATGAAAACTACATGGAAATGTTGCACATAACTTTGTAAGCTCTTATCACTTTGTAAAAAAAAATTGTCACAGGATATGCATACCTGAATTCAGTATCTTAATATTTTACCTTCAATAATTTTCATATATCTATTTAAAACAACTTGAGTTAGAAAAGCGGCGAAATCAGCTGAAGAAAGAACTTATAATTTATATAAAGAATATTAAATTTATGTCATTATAAAACTGTCCAATGTAGCAGTGAAAAGAATGAAAAAATATATCACAAATTATTAAAAAAATGTCCAATGGAATGAAACAGTTGAAGATAACAAAGAGCTTTTAATTATTTTAATGAAAAATATTAGGTGTCCATTTTCTTGTTATTTGTTTCTTGTCATTAGTAAGATGTTCCCAATAATAGACTCCTGAACTTGCAAAATGCTTTTCAATGATAAATTACAATACAATAATAAATATAATGCAGGTCAATTGGTCAAAGAAGTGGGGAAAAGCCTGTATGTATTTGCGTGCTGCTAAAATGTCTTACTGTATATTTATACTATCTTTGCTAAATACTTGTAGGACGAAATATATTTCTCTGGACGATACAAGTCAACAGTTAAACAGCGCTGCTTCCATCGATGATCAAATCAAATCATTTTACATTAGACTGAGGAGAGGCCAGTAATAGGAGCAAATTTTCCAGATATATTTAAGACTACAGATAGAAGTTTCACAACTCACACAGGATAGGCTACTTTTATTGCAATGAAATTTGTGCTTAGGAAGACAGCAGATCGCAGTACTCTTACACAAGTTCCCTTATTATAATTCGATTTTAGTACACAACAATTAAGCTAACAAAAACGACAACGAAAAAGCAACATTACTGAACGCAAACGGCTACAGTCTATCATTACAATACAATAGTTTAGTTACTGACGCTTTAAGGATTAAAAGGCAGGTCGTAACTAATACATAGTTAAATAAATGTCTGGATACTTTCATAGTTTAACTACCTGTTCATTCTATGAACTTGGAAAGTTAGATAATTAATCAGTGACAAACTCTAGAAGTGCCGGGCAGCAGACATTTACAAGCCCCTGACTTTCTTTAGCGCTAGAATTACGCAACTTATTTGTGAGCTCCGCATCTTTCGCATTTTCTTGTATTTTAGTAACGGAAGTAAAACATCTAACAATGTATACAACAACCGAGCCAAACTCAATTATTCCCTCGCAATAAAATTAACATCCGGTCGAAGCTGAGAGACAAAGTTAATAAGCAAATAAATTTATTAAGAACTACGTCATCAGTTTACCACAACCGAAAGAAACAATCGCTACTAGTTATGCGTAGGCGCCCATATCCCTTTCCGCTTAATGAAGACAACGAAACACCTCGAACGTCTCACTCCGCAAGTTCTGCGAACAATAACACAATTCCGAAAAGGTCGCGAACCTCTACCTTCCTATAACTATCGGCGGAGGCGCACCGAAGCCGTACCCTCGCAGCGCAGTTAAAGCCGAGCACCTTCCGATAATAATTGTAACGGTTACGTAATAACACCGCCCCGCTCCCGACTTAAGCCCACCACGGGGCATAAGTCGCAAATATCGACGTGTCCCACTCCTTGCATAATAATGGAGGCCGAGCCCACTAATAAGCCGTTTCGCTAACTCGCCGAATGAGGGTCGCCATAACAATGATATCGGCGGAGGAATGCGCCGGCATAGGGGCCTCGGGCGGTCGTAAACGTTGAGTGGTAATTAAACAAACGGGCCGAGAATGAATATCGTCGTGGCGAGATTATTTGTTAAGTGTTTAGAGCCGCGGCTTGTGCGGAAACAGTAACGCACTAGTCGGACATCCATTGTGTTTAGCTGTCGGGAGGGTAAACGATAGGTGCGGGGCTTGTAAGAGCAATGCTATTATAATCTAGGTACATTCTTATTTACATCAAGTGCTTTTAGAATTATCGCTTAATGGCAATGTAAGCGAAGCTTTATAAATACATAATGAAGTGGCAAATGAGAGCGCACGCCAACATAGTAGTATTTACTCCCATTAAAATCTATATATATCACACTCCATAATAGACTCAGAAAATATATACCATCCATCTTATATAATTTACATCGCCATTTTTAATTAAATTAAATAATAATTTTGTACTTGCAATTAAAAAATGTATAATTCCGCATAGAACTAGAAATCATTGATTTTTGAATTCTTCACCTACTTAAAACCTTCCATTATACTGGTTTTCAAGATTGAAGGTCGACAGGAAGTACATTATACGTTTTGATGATCAATGAGTAAAACTATGACAGAAATGAAAACATATCGCCTATTATATTTTCACAGACCAAAAAATGTATAATTTTACATACAATTCAAAATCATTGATTTTTGGATTGTTTCCTTTACTTGTGCTATAAGACCTTCCATTCTGCTGACTTTCAAGATTATAGGTCGTACAGAAGTGCCCTATAAGTTTTTATGATCAGTGAGAAAGACTATGGTGAAAATACGCTTTAAAGGGCCATATCTTTTTGTTGAGTACATAAATCCTTGAAGTTTTTACAGCATTATAAGGCTATAAGGTCTCCGTATATGACATTAATTTCAAATTAATAGTATATGATATTAATTTCAACTTAATAGTATATGATATTAATTTCAACTTAATAGCATATGATATTAATTTCAACTTAATAACTCAACCTGTTTCTCAGAAAAAGTTTTTTGACAAACAGACGTACGGACAACCAAGTGATCCTATAAGGGTTCTGTTTTTTTTTCATTTTGAGGGAAGGAACTCTAAAAATATACTAAAGTTTTTATATAATTACAAATGTAAACAAATTCAACGTGCAACAAAATGAATCCTTGAAAATTTTGACAAATCTTAAAAGTTGACCCAGTTATTAAACTAAATTTTTAGACAAAGAAGGCAATAATGAACGGTGACGTCGTTTCTAATGACGGTCATTGTTTTCTATATTACCATTAAATTTAGAAGCCCGCAACTCGCTTATTATTTAAACAATTTTTAACGTTTTTTTACTAATGGTTTTTAATTATCTTATATTCTTGTGAAATTTTTACTTAAACCCTGATTTTTACTTAAACTGTGACTCCTGTGACCGTGTAAGGTCACATATTTTATGTGAATATTTATGTCATAGTATTGTGGCATGCGCGCGCTAGGAATTATTTGTCCGCCAAATGAGAATAATTTATGAGATCAAGAATAAAATAAAGCAATAAAATTTTATTGCAAAATTATAAAAAAAACCTACATACAGGTCTACGTTTCGCGAGAAAGTATGCGCAGCGTAACTTTACCATTAATTAATTATAATATTACATAAAATTTGATTAAAAATTTGCCATTCAAACGATCGATTTTTGAGTTCTTGTTTTATGTGACTACGGCTAATATTAAAAAGTTAAAGGCTCTTCAGAAACAAGGCGAATAGACAACGGAATCTCGTTAGGTAATGCAATTCAAAAATTTAGGTCGTGATTTGAATTTGTATAAAAAGCCAATGTCGAGCCTGACTAAACCTAACAAATAGGATGATAAATCAGTAAATTTATTCTGATCTTCGTTCAGAGGAGAACGTAAGCTTAAAATGGAATAGCGCGATCTTTATTTTCTATGTATTGAATAATTTACTAGCCCGCCGTTAGGTACTATTGAATAGAATAATTGAATAATATTGAATTGAATAGAAATTCCTAAATTTCCAAGACGCGATTCTGTATGTACCTAAGCTTACGAATAATTTAAAAATAATTTAGGATTTTTAAATAAAAATTTCATCGCCACAAAGCTTATTTTTTAAGTTTAAAAATAGAAAAGGGAAAAAGGAGCAGCAAATGAAAATCAAGTAAACGCATTTTCTCTCCCTCAAAAGACTGAATAATTTGATGAAAACTACATGGAAATGTTGCACATAACTTTGTAAGCTCTTATCACTTTGTAAAAAAAAATTGTCACAGGATATGCATACCTGAAATCAGTATCTTAATATTTTACCTTAAATAATTTTCATATATCTATTTAAAACAACCTGAGTTAGAAAAGCGGCGAAATCAGCTGAAGAAAGAACTTATAATTTACATAAAGAATATTAAATTTATGTCATTATAAAACTGTCCAATGTAGCAGTGAAAAGAATGAAAAAATATATCACAAATTATTAAAAAATGTCCAATGGAATGAAACAGTTGAAGATAACAAAGAGCTTTTAATTATTTTAATGAAAAATATTAGGTGTCCATTTTCTTGTTATTTGTTTCTTGTCATTAGTAAGATGTTCCCAATAATAGACTCCTGAACTTGCAAAATGCTTTTCAATGATAAATTACAATACAATAATAAATATAATGCAGGTCAATTGGTCTAAGAATTGGGGAAAAGCCTGTATGTATTTGCGTGCTGCTAAAATGTCTTTCTGTATATTTATACTATCTTTGCTAAATACTTGTAGGACGAAATATATTTCTCTGGACGATACAAGTCAACAGTTAAACAGCGCTGCTTCCATCGATGATCAAATCAAATCATTTTACATTAGACTGAGGAGAGGCCAGTAATAAATAGGAGCAAATTTTCCAGATATATTTAAGACTACAGACAGAAGTTTCACAACTCACACTGGATAGGCTACTTTTATTGCAATGAAATTTGTGCTTAGGAAGACAGCAGATCGCAGTACTCTTACACAAGTTCCCTTATTATAATTCGATTTTAGTACACAACAATTAAGCTAACAAAAACGACAACGAAAAAGCAAAATTACTGAACGCAAACGGCTACAGTCTATCATTACAATACAATAGTTTAGTTACTGACGCTTTAAGGATTAAAAGGCAGGTCGTAACTAATACATAATTAAATAAATGTCTGGATACTTTCATAGTTTAACTACCTGTTTATTCTATGAACTTGGAAAGTTAGATAATTAATCAGTGACAAACTCTAGAAGTGCCGGGCAGCAGACATTTACAAGCCCCTGACTTTCTTTAGAGCTAGAATTACGCAACTTATTTGTGAGCTCCGCATCTTTCGCATTTTCTTGTATTTTAGTAACGGAAGTAAAACATCTAACAATGTATACAACAACCGAGCCAAACTCAATTATTCCTTTGCAATAAAATTAACATCCGGTCGAAGCTGAGAGACAAAGTTAATAAGCAAATAAATTTATTAAGAACTACGTCCTCAGTTTACCACAACCGAAAGAAACAATCGCTACCAGTTATGCGTAGGCGCCCATATCCCTTTCCGCTTAATGAAGACAACGAAACACCTCGAACGTCTCACTCCGCAAGTTCTGCGAACAATAACACAATTCCGAAAAGGTCGCGAACCTCCACCTTCCTATAACTATCGGCGGAGGCGCACCGAAGCCGTACCCTCGCAGCGCAGTTAAAGCCGAGCACCTTCCGATAATAATTGTAACGGTTACGTAATAACACCGCCCCGCTCCCGACTTAAGCCCACCACGGGGCATAAGTCGCAAATATCGACGTGTCCCACTCCTTGCATAATAATGGAGGCCGAGCCCACTAATAAGCCGTTTCGCTAACTCGCCGAATGAGGGTCGCCATAACAATGATATCGGCGGAGGAATGCGCCGGCATAGGGGCCTCGGGCGGTCGTAAACGTTGAGTGGTAATTAAACAAACGGGCCGAGAATGAATATCGTCGTGGCGAGATTATTTGTTAAGTGTTTAGAGCCGCGGCTTGTGCGGAAACAGTAACGCACTAGTCGGACATCCATTGTGTTTAGCTGTCGGGAGGGTAAACGATAGGTGCGGGGCTTGTAAGAGCAATGCTATTATAATCTAGGTACATTCTTATTTACATTAAGTGCTTTTAGAATTATCGCTTAATGGCAATGTAAGCGAAGCTTTATAAATACATAATGAAGTGGCAAATGAGAGCGCACGCCAACATAGTAGTATTTACTCCCATTAAAACTGTATATCACACTCCATAATAGACTCAGAAAATATATACCATCCATCTTATATAATTTAGATCGCCATTTTTAATTAATTTAAATAATAATTTTGTACTTGCAATTATAATTTTGTAATTAATGTTTATAACTGTATTTAATACAAAAACAATATATTTGTATTTGTAATTAATATTAATTTAAATTGTTACAAAAATCGCAATTTTTATACAACCTTCTCGAATCATTTAAATCGATTTAAAGTTTATAACAAAGCTAAAGTGTTGTGCAACATAATTATTTATTGGCGTATTCGAGTATATATAAAGCCGTTATATTAAATTTTATCAATTATACCAAATTAAAAAAAGGAAATCAAATATGAGTAGAATTCGCATTACAAGGGTGCCGTTCGTATTTAAACGTTTATAAATATCTATATTTACAAATATTAATAGTTCACAACGTAAATATATTGCCTATCATATTTTTCACAGGCGTGAAAACACGGTGCATATTTAATAAAATATAACATCTAGAACTATCGCTATAGTTTTTTTATAACTCTTGAGTACTTTCGGAAATAAGGGGAAATTATATTGTTTTGCATATTTTTGAGTATATCTCAAGCTATACCTCAAATTATGAAAAAAAAATTGAAAACTTTATAACTAGCTCCTTTTCTAACCCTAATCTTTACAACCCTTTCAAATAATACCATATACATACGAGTAGGTAATTTAAAAAAAATCGCGTATTTAATTTGCTCATCTAAAGTTTCTATATGATTATTTCTATTTCTGTACTATTTCTAATTACAGTTTGGTTTATCTTAATGCTCACTGTACAATTTGAATAGTTGTCATAATTTTGGTTTTGTCCAAGTTCATTCCCGTTCAGAAATATCGCTTAGTTCTAATATTATGGTTTCGAGGTCTCCTGGATCGTCGAGAATAAGACAATGTTGCCAGCGAATCTTAGATTGCTCAGTCTATTTCCGGTTACATTGAGGCTGCGATTTTTCCAATACAGCATTCTAAACATGTTTTCTAACATTAATGTGAACAGTTTCGGGGTAAAGGAGGAGAGAGCGAGAGGCGATTTTCCTTTTATCAAAGTGTATTTATATATAAATTGGATTGATATGGATATGTTTATTTTTGACCTAACGGATTATAAAAACAATCTATATTCCATACAAACAACTAGAGCGGACTAGAAAAATGATGTTTTTCGCAATCAAGGCGATTAATACTACGAAACGAGTAACCAAACATCTACGTTGGTCATCGGTGTCTACATATTGAACTTATTTGTAATTGCCTGCTTTGTGTTTACATTTACTTATGTAGTCATAAATTAGCCAATAAAGGATCGATATTTATACTAGTAAAAGAAAATCAAAATCGAGCATATTTTTACTAGAAACGGCATTAAATGGCTCCTGGTTAATGTCTCCGGTATTAAAAAGGTCCCGGCTAATGCAAGATGATACTATTTTACAGATAGGTGGTTAAATGTTGGTGTTGTCATAATTATGTTACTTTTAGTTTATATTTTAGTTGGTTATTCGAAGAAAATGGGCTGGGTCTTGTTTTAAACTTAAAGTTTGTGTTTATGTTTGTTAGGTGCATAGTTACAACTTATAACAAAAACCCTCCAAGAGCTTTTATTAATTTTTCAACATAAATAATTATGGAATAATTTCAGGATTTGGAATAAGCTAAATGGGTGGGACCTTTATAAACATTATAAACATTTTTATAAACATTATATGTTTATAAACATTTTATAAACATTATATTCTTTGTGTGGGACCTTTATAAACATTATAAACATTTTTATAATAATAGTTTTTTTACTGACTTATTAATTACTTATATTTACGATTCAATTGCTAATATTTATGGTGATTTAGAGGTATAGTCCGCAATGTAGTCCTCGAATTTTCTGTACTTATTCAGAGGACCAAAATGAGTTGTTCGATTTCTCCTGTGAAAATTACGAAAGACGACGAGGAAAAATCAATATATGCTCAACGAGACTGGACTCCTTATTGAGTTGTTGGTAATATGTCGCAATTTGTCTTCAATGGTTTTGGCCGTTTGGCGCGTTGCGGACACGATGGATTGGAGGAGTCGTCTGAAGCGACAAACGCAGAAGATAGATGCGCTTGGGGCAGATAACCGATTCGATGGAGCGGTCAAATTAATGGGACTTCCCGGTCTGACTAAAGCCGGTGCTTGTCCACTAACAGTGATTTATTTGTCATTAATTGACAACTTTTTAAATAGATTTTCCGTAAAACAGTTCTCGTCCAGTATATACCTTTTTTCTGTACCATTAATCATAATGCCAATTTTTATCCATTTTATAGTTCTTTGTAGACGATGACTTGGAAGTGGTCCCATTAGAGGTTTATTATGTTAGAAAAGATCCATTTAGTATAAAGAAGATAGAAATAATACTTAAATTATTTGGACAGGTATTTGAGCGACAACTTCATATTACAATCTATTTTCAATCTAACTGACGCGCTTTCACTCTCTATAAGTGTAGTTGAACTTTACAAGACAGACACAGCATTGATTAGCATTTAGTATTTCGTTATGATTAACTTAAGGGAATGTTATTACTAGTTAAATTTTCAGTCTACCCCACGGTGAGTGACAGGGATCGTTCCGATCGTAAAGCATTGAACAAGTAAGAAACGGCAAGTGTATGTGTAATAAATTAAAACATCAGAAGAGAAACGTTTTCCTTTGATATCACTAAAAAGAGCAAATAACGTATGTACGTTCATAAAACGAAATTTGGTTTTAGTTCAAAACACCTAATTAATAACATAAATATGCGAAATCAATTATTTTGAAGCTTTTTTATTGAAATGTTAATATTTCTTATAATTGTCTTGAAAGTAGTATATAATGCACTCCGCCACGTCATTTAATATATATATATATATATATATATATATATATATATATATATATATATATATATATATATGTGTGTGTGTGTGTTCCAATACAAGCAAATGCAAAACAAAAATTAAATAATATTATCCTCACTATTGTCCAAAACTTTATGTACTCACTAAATATTAAATTAAAACACAAATATATACACAAAAAAAAATTAATAATGATGGGGTTTTTTTAAGGAAAAGCTGCGTTTTGTTGGTTTCCGTTTATGAATAGCCCGCCATGCTATTGACGCCTAACGGCTTTAATATCTTCTCTTCATTTCTTTTATATTTCGATAGAACCGTTCGCTTTGTTCCTCCTTGTAGTCGACTAGATTTTTTGGTAAACAATTGCGAATTCAAGAGGAATTTGAGGCTATTTAACATTTCATGAATAAATTATTCATAATCAAGATCCTTTAGGTTACCTAAAAACTTGAAAAACAATATTTTTAAAGTCGTACTAGGTATTTTATTCTAAGTTTATCATTACTTTCCAAAGTCTGCGTTATTAGTCTTGATTAATTTCCTGATGTCGGGTGCCGTGAATATAGCCTCCTTTAACTTTTGCATCAGATAAATTAGGAAAAAATTAACAGAGATGATAGAAAATATTTTCATATCGTGGTAATACCTTTACGAACTGTTTGATCAAAGTAAGTTTCATTTGAAGTTGGGATCTGTGAAATTCGGGTTAATGCGACTCTTTATTCCAACTCAAACAAAACAACTTATAACACATAAACATAACATGGGAATTTCGTATAATCTTGCTGTTGATCAAGTAGTATACATTTAATTTTTAAGGTACCATAAATTAACCATTTAAGTTCAGTATATTTTATTTCCTCCAAAACTTTTTTAAGTTTACCCAAGTTTCTTTAAGGTAAACTCATTTAGAGTTACAGGTACTGACGTAAATTTATTGCGGATGTGCAAAAGAACAGTTTCTATGTTTCTTTCCGAAGAGTCTACGATCAGTTGCCATTGTTATTTATGCATTGTATTTGATGTCAAATTTATGTCTTAAACCGCCAATATCACAGCAAAAAACTAAATTACCATATTTCTTGTAATACTGTACAGTTTATTTTATTTTCTCCAAAACTTTAAGTTTGACTAAGTTTTTTTTAGGTAAACTAAATAAGTTATAGGTATTGATGCAAATTTATTGCGGATGTGCAAAAGAACAGTTTCTAAGTTTCTTTCCGAAGAGTCTACGATCAGTTGCCATTGTTATTTATGCATTGTATTTGATGTCAAATTTATGTCTTAAACCGCTAATATCAGAGCAAAAAACTAAATTATCATATTTCTTGTAATACTGTACGAATTCATTTTCTCTGCTTCGATACCAATAAAATGTTGTCTTCAGGATCTAATAAATTGTTTTGTTTTAAATAAGAAACGAGAGGTTTCGCCCCATCTTCAGGTAATCCAAATACCCTTTCCAAATCGTTCAGTTCCTTCTGCTGCAAAGATTGAGGTTCATTCGTGAGGTTGAAAGTTTCATCACTGCTTGGAAGACCGCTGTGCTCTGAATTTGGTGATAAAGGCATATCGAAAGTCTCATTCTTAGTAGGAATTGGTATGGACAATCCAGACTCACAGGAACTGGCTTTTTATTGATTAAATATCGAGATATATGATTTAGGCGCGGTTTTTAGAATTATATTCTTTCGATATTACTCAAACAAAAGTAACAATCATCGGTACGAATTGCTTGTTTCCGCCATAAAATAGCAATATCAAATGACAATGATTCGATTTGCCATAGGTCCACTGTCTTAATACTATAAACCGGCATAGTTTATGTGGAAACCACTGCTGACTTGGAAACCACTGTTGTGGAAAGCACTTTGCACTTGGAGACCTAACCTAATTCCGAAGTAAGCATAATAAGCAGTTTTCATGAAGTCTTGTACGATCGAGAGCCCATATGCAATGTACATCTATCACTCTTAATGGCGCGCGTAAACTGCCTCAAAAGCTTTACACTTTGGTTATACGATGCGTAAATTTAGGGGGGATAACTTAGAATAGAGAATAGAAATACAGACTATAGAAAAAATGATGAACGAATGTCCTACCAAATTAGTGAATTTACTGTTTCAAAAGTAATATATTTTTTAATGAATTTAAAAGGTTTATTTTAAAATAATATATAGATATTTTATGCATGTAATTTTTTATCCAGCCAGCGGAATACGTTTTATATGAATGTATTCAAAAAATATTTTCATCGCAGACCTGTGTAATAATTATCAATAAGTTAACTTAACTATACATCGTTATTGATCACTAAATTTTCCTTTGCGTTTTTAATGACTTTTTAGGACGTTTTTGAAAATTGTGAATTGCGCAAAACAAATTTCACTTTCTATTGTTTGCAGTGTACTACTGAGTTATCATTCTTGCAACAATAAATCTGTCCTGTGTATATAAGGTTTAGAGTTAAATAAGTTATTATTATGCATTTTAAACAAACTAAAACATTTTAAAACATTTTTTAACCACTTGCTTGAGAAACAAAGTGTGCCAGTAATGATTTTTCGCCATCTAAGTCATTAGTACATACATTTGTAGGTCGCCGAGATGAAGTAAGGTCCATCCGTTCGCACAGCGCGAAGTGCTACACATATTATCTAAATTAAGTAGACGACCTAATTTCGCATAGATCAGAGGTCACACTCGCTCCGATCAAAACTTACTTTACGCTTCCTTCAAAAACAGGGACGGACGCGACGACGCCATCGACGCGGACTTCCAAGGGGTTCGCAAGAGAGGGGTTTCTTCCTGGACCTCTTCCCCCAACCCCCGAAGGACTGATTGGATAAACAATTGTAGCAATTAGTGCTTACCGAATTTTGCAAAACAAAACATCGCTTCCTCGGACGCGTTTCGTTAATTTATTTCGCTTCCGATTCAATTAGGCACGCGAGAAATAAGAACGATAATTTAAAATGTACACAACGCGGCGAATAATGAATTGCGAATAATGAATCTATTCGCGATTGTTCAGGCGACGGAGGCGTACGGCAGACTGTCTCCTTGTTAGAGTGGAAATGAGGCAATTGTTTAATTCGGTTGCTTGTCCGTTGCGCATATTGATTATGGAAGAAAATGTAATTTTGAAAGATAGGAATACGAAACAGGATATTTGTTAGTTTTCATTTATATTAATAAGATGAAACCTTTCGCGTGAATCAATAAAATTTCGCGCGCAGAGTTTCGTCTTTGATGAATTTTTATTCAAAAACCGCATAAATTTTCATGTTTTGACATGAATTTGGGGATGTACAATATTTTTCACTATTCTTTTTTCTTAAAAGTTATATAAGAAGTTCAAGGTAGTATTTCCACCTATGCTAGTGGGAATTGAGAACACAGATGTCATATAAATGTCATTTTTTTTAAGTGAATTATTATTTTTTATTTTGTGTTTTATTATTTTTGAAGTGAAACTTCTTTTTCCAGGGTCCGTATGTTGAAAAATTAGACTGTGAAGAAAAATTAAATACATCGGTAGAGGTAAGGTGCAGTCAATAGCCTTACTTGCCTGCTTTGTTTTGGATTTAATTATGTATTCAACAGTAGTAAAGCATAGATTATTTTTTATCCCTATGACTTGAGTTTCACTAAATAAATCTTTAACACAGTTTTCACTGTCACATATTCATCAAGAAACGTTTTTATGGTTGTAATCAGTCACCCAAAAGTCGTGGAAAAAGACTATATTAATAGGATTCAGATTTTTAACGAAAAAGTTAGTACCTGTCCATTGTATAAGCACTTCACACTGATACATATTTCCTATATATTTATAATCTAATTTTCTTTTCTTATTACAGGATTTTATTAATATTATTATAAAGAATTTTCACGTGTAGGTGCTGTAGTGTCACTGACCATTTTATACCATAGCAGTCACTATGACTTTTAATGCTAATACATCAACAATAAATAATAACACGAACTGCTCACAGGTATACGCTCACGCATTTATACTTAAGTGTAATTGTTTTAATGTAAGTTATTACATCATCGTTAATTTATTAAGAATACAATTAAAATAGTTAAACGCTTTAAGGCGTCAATGTAAAACGATTCATGTTTTAAAACTATATTTTACAATCTCTTCTCTTTCTTTTACAAAACAGGTAAATACGAAATAAAATGGATGGAAAAACCTCAACTTTTTCTCGATTATATAAAGTAAGGAAATTTATTTATTTAATGTCTCGGACGACGAATGATAACGCATGCCTGTGCTGTTACTACACGCATTATATTAAAACGATTACCGACATAATGGAATGATAAATTAACCATTACAACGATAATGATTAACGACCAGCAATAATCGTATCCATAATTGTTTATTTGTTGCAGGACAATATTTTTTACGACTGTTCATTGACAGAGCAGTTTACGCGATTGCGGGGTTGATGACGGGGCGTGGGGTTGATGGACATAAAACGTAACTACTGTTCATGCACTCGACGCAAAGAGCGGTGCGAAAGCTTTGTAAAGAAAAAAAAGATAGAATAAGATTTGAAAGTCTAACAAGTTATGCATCTTAAAGTAGGTGTCACGTGACGGTAAGTTCCAAAATTTATTATAAAATGTTTCATTGAAAATGATTTTTTAAAATATTAATATAACATCATTTTACATTGACTTAGTTTTTAGACAAACCCCTCAACGCGTTTTTTAAATAAAATTAAGCGTGTGGTGAAATTTAATTTTTCTTGCAATGATAATTATACAATTTTTACCAAAACTAAAGAGTACATATATATATATATATATATATATATATATATATAAATATATAAACATATATATATATATATATATATATATATATATATATATATATATATGCACTCTTTAGTTTTGGTAAAAATTGTATAATTAGCATTGCAAGAAAAATTTAATTTCACCACACGCTTAATTTTATTTCAAAAACGCGTTGAGGGGTTATTTTTCTTTTCTTTCAAAATGTTAATACAACAGGCTTTTGCACTGACTTAGTTCTTTTTAGACAAATGGCTCAACGGGTTTTTTAAATAAAATTAAAAGTGTGGTAATCATAAAAGTGTGGTTTCCTTTAATAGTAATTTTACAATTTTTGAGAGAATACCAAAACTAAACAGTAAATAATTTTTAAATTTGAAAATAAGTAGATGTTTATACTTTGAATAGTCTTTGAAAATTTCAGCGAATTTCACTGGCAACGCGTTTTACACGACTACTACCTTTACAGGAATTAACTACGATATCATAGAAGCTTAAATAACAAATTTGAAACAAATTTTGCCATATTTAGGTAAAAAGCAATATCTTTCTGTCCGTCTCTTTCGCTTCTAACTTGGGTTATAAAAAAAACAACAAAAAAATAAACAATTTTTGCTCAAGATTTATTACGGAAAGTTATCTAAAAATTAAGGTTGAAAAATAGATTTTTGAATTCAAACATTACCGTATATCCCAAAAGCAAGTTCTCAGCAACGTTGATTGGAGAGTTTGGAAATATATATTTTGTTAAATTTATGTATAAATTATATTATATAATTTTGAAATCCTTATCCACCTTTATGAACTTTTCGAATTTTTATTTTTTCACATTGAACAAAGTGTTGATTCTCAGTGATCAGGCATGGATCATTACGTTACTTGTCACCACTTTGTCCAAATCGAATTATCTTTTCCTATTTTATAGGATAATAGCCAGACGACCCATGGCCGTTTGATAAGCGCATATAGGTACATACATCCACATATATACAGATTCCGATGTAATTCGTGTTTATTCACTAACATTTTCCTAGTTAACACCCTTCGTCCCTTGCTTTCACTGATCCTAACGCTTGATGTTGACGCAATATTTTCACAATTTTAATTTTGAAATCCTTATCAACCTTTATGAACTTTTCGAAGTTTTATTTTTTCACATTGAACAAAGTGTTGATTCTCAGTGATCAGGCATGGATCATTACGTCACTTGTCACCACTTTGTCCAAATCGAATTATCTTTTCCTATTTTATAGAATAATAGTCAGACGACTCATGACCCTTTGATAAGCGCATATACGTACATATATATATACATATATACAGACTCCGATATAATTCGTTCTTATTCACTAACATTTTCCTAGTTAACACCCTTCGTCCCTTGCTTTCACTGATGTTGACGCAATATTTTCACAATTTTTGTAAAAGTGTAAATACTATTTTTATTTTAATATTTGATATCGATTTGACCTGGACCTACTTGAATTAAAAATTACAGGTATTACTAATAAAGTTCTCTTCATTTTATTCTATTTTCGCCATCCAGTCTTCATTCCCCTGTGCCCTTTCGAAACTTCTTGTATTACTGAAGTGAATTAAACTTTTATTAAAACTTTCAAATAGTATGTTAGGTGTTCTCCTTCTAAAATCATATTCATTTCTTTTGTCCCACGCACTTGTTTAAAGGTCAATTTAGATAATATTTTCAATGAATAACAAGTTGAGGTTGTCCTCTTGACATTTCTATGTGAATATATATTTTTATTCCCTATTTTTATTAATAAAGAGGTTTCGGATCGCGGACAGTATATAATTGTTTTTTTTATTTAAATAAAAAAAGTTTGATGCCACTTTAATATGACAGCTATGTATATAACTGGTACAGAAACAAATGCTTCTTATTAAATTTGAATAGCGTTCTATATAAAACTGGCAATGGTCAGTCTAGTAAATAATATTTCGCGATTATTTTTATTCCTTGTTTCATAGTAATAAATTATCACCACAGGATCTATTAAATTAATAATACTTTATATGTTTTTCTATCATTTTTTTTGTTCTTTTCTGACTCGATTTTTACTGGATGGATTTTAATGCTGTTTGCGGTGTCTGCCACTGATAATACTTAATTCAGAAAATATTTAGTAAACAGAATATTAATATAGGCTATAAAGTTATTGAGATATAGCGATATTTGTGATGTAAGTCACCAAAACATTGCGGCAGAACTCTAGCTCTGTCACTGAGCCAAAAACGACCCAAGCTAAAATTGACTATGTTAAAGCAATTTTACGTTACACAGCAGGCGTTTTGAGTTAGGAGCAACAGTTCTGTACAATATTTGTCATGATTAATAGAATTTTTGAGCAAATAGCAGTTTTGTGTGCCTGGGAGATCCCCCTACAGCTCTGTGCCCTTTTACCTCCCCCCAGCTTGTGCTAATGTCGATATTCGCGCCCAACTACGTATGCTTTGTGGTGATTGCGACAAGTCGTTCCATTCTATTGACATATTTGCTAGTTTGTCATCCCAATCAAGCTGTCAATTGCTAAAACATTTAATAATAATTAATTAAAGTTAATATTAATCCAGTATTTTCTTTCTTAAGTATTATTTACGTTGTCAAATTATTGGTACCATTATTTTTAATCTTTTTCCCTTTTAAATCACTAATATTTTGTATATCATTAATGTTACTTTTTTTTTACTTAATACGGCTAAAAGTGACTACTCTAATATTGCTAATTTTCAGCTGCTGCATTTTCCCTGTTCATCACTATTTAAAGTACTAATCATGTTATTTAGTATGGACTAACCATAAATGAGGGAAAGACAACATTCATGGTGGTAACAAGTAGATCTTATAATTCCCACCCACTGCAGATAAATTCTTATGTGTTCGAATGTGTTGACCGTTTTACATATCTTGGTACTGTCATTACTAATAGAAACCGTATCAAGCCTGAAATTGACAATATATTGTATATAGCTAATAGGTGTTACTTAAGCTAAAGAATTTTTTTGAAGTCTAAACTTTTAAAACCGGAAACAAAAATTAATATTTATACTACTCTTATCAGACCAATAATTCTGTATGGTAGTGAATATTGGCTTTTAATAAAAGAAGATGAAGATAGACTTCTTATTTTTGAAAGAAAAATACTTCGTAAAATATTTGGTCTTATCAAATAAAACAACAAATTAAGAATTTTGTTTAATCATGACATTTATAGAAAATTTAAACATCCAAATATTGTCCGAGTCATTAAATCATTTCGTATCAGGTGACTCGGGCACATTTTTAGATTTGAAGACAACAACCCGGTCAAAAAATAAACCTTTGTCCATGTGGAGAGCACCAGATAAAGAGGAAGACCTTGCACAAGATGGATCGATTGAGTCGAGAATGATTTTAAACTTTTAAAAATTCAACGCTGGCGGGCGGTTGCAGCTGACCGGAACCGCTGGAGAAAGCTTGTGGAGACAGCCTTGATCTGCAATAGGTTATAGTGCTAACCAAGAAGAAGAATTTATGTTATTCAGTCATTGTAACGTTAAATTTTTAATCTTTATATATTTTTGTACCTAAATTATTTCTATTATTTTCTACATCATTATTGTTATTGATTTTTTAATAAATTTCTGAACAAATAAGTATTCAAGGTACATTAGTGTCTTGATGTCGGAATGTTAGTATAAAAGTTTGCCTAGTATGATTTGTATGTTTTGCTCCACGTGACATAAATAAATAAATATTCAGCCCTCTCAACAATACAGCTACACGCAATTCTGCGACGCGCTTTTTACCCTCAATCTCCTCGCTCCACTGAGACGCGGCGCCGACCGGTTATCGAGACCCGAGCTGTGGGTCAATGCCGCTAGACGCCGGATGTTCGACTTCGGACGAGATGCGAGCGAAAATGACGCGAGGCTAGTTGACGACGCGTCTCTATTTATCTTACTACTTTCTTAATAAAATGGTTTAGGTTATTTGAGACAATTTATTATGGAGTCTAATAATTATAGACTGACGCATTAGTATATCTTTGGAAACATAAGAGCTTATGTACACATATTTACACATGGAATATGTCAGAGAAAATCAAGAAACGTATGTATATTGGTAAAAATGGTTGTGCGAAGGAAATGAATTTTGTGTGACGCATTTATAGAACGGATGCGAGCATATAAGCAAAGAAAAGAATATATTCTAGAATGGAGACCGCAAGCCACTACGAGGCTGAAATTGGTTGCCACGGACAGAAATTTCGTCGGCATTGAAAGTGGATGGGAGATGCCTATATAAAAATAATACGGAGAGGTATGTACAATGATAAATTTTACATTCATATACTTCATAATATTATATGAAGTGTTTCTGTTAAATATAATTTGTTCAGTATGTTTTTTGTTTCTTTAAACGCTTAGCGATAATGGCGCAATAAATTTAATAAATAAATACTAAAAAAATATGAATAATCTTTTAGGATTAATCTTATATTTTCAATGGTAACAATTATGTGAGAAAGATTAGTTATATCAAAGGTAGCAAAAGATGTGGTTCTGTACTCGTATTGTAATTGCTAAGTTTGTAATTGTTTATTACATATATTTACGACCACGTCTCGTCGTTGACTTCAAAATTTTATTTCGTTTTAGTAGATAAATAGCGTCAGTATAAAAAAATATTTTTTAAAAAGGTTTTTATTACAACAAATATTTACGGTTAGCGATTTTCCAAAAACGCCGAAATAATTTTTTCTCTATTTCTATTCGAGTGTCTACATAAGTACTACAAGAGAGTAAAAGTGTTCATCATATATATTAATACGCTAAGGTTAAGATGTTACTCTCCCTTTTTAGAAAAAACCTCACAACTAATCCACATAAATTATATATCATTTTATAGATAATTGCTTGCTCTACCTGCATCCACAACTAAAAAATTTATTATTGCTATTGTTTTTGCAAATTAATTAATTATTAAAATTATATACACAAAACAGCAATGCTGCCATCTAACGGCTCAACGTCAATATGATTGACGGTCGGTAAAATTTTTGTTTAATTTCAAATCCACGCACGTATAAATAAAGTGGCGCTTTAGCTCAATGCTTTTGATACTTGCGCCTCTATATGTCAATTTTAGTAAAATATTTGTTTGATCTGTCATCTGAGCTTCATAATGGAATAAATAATGCGAAGACTTCGCACGGGTCACGCTAGTATCTCTAATTTCAATTATTTCGAAATTTCCATAAAAACGTTTACCTGGTGGTATATATATATATATATATATATATATATATATATATATATATACATATATCGATAATCTGTGTAAGTTGTATACAGACAGCCCTAATCGTTTGATGATGACAGATGGAAAGACAAATGAGCGAGATTCTATTTCTTCAGTTACAGAACCCGAAAAAGAAACAACAACTAAATTGCAAAAATATAATAACAAAATAAAAAACAAAAATTTAAACAGAAGATAAAATTACGTAATATGATAAATAGGGTTTAGGGAAAAAAGGGACAAAAAAGCAAATAGAGGTAACCTTTCAAAATATTTATTAAGGATAAGTTTTCCGGCATCAAGATCTAGTTGATTCCAAAGTTTTGTGGCTTGATAAAATGGTAAATTAATTTTCTTAGAAAGCGGTGGTGGCTTTAGGAAAAAGGGAATATTAGGTTACGAACGTCGTAGCAACAAAAATAATCTGGTTACTGTTTATATCATGCCGCAAGAAAGCGGAGCTCTCGTGAGATGATATAATGCTTTCTTGGTACCTACTCCAGTAAGATACAGTTTACTGTTGTCGACCCCGATTCTGTGGAAAACTACTTAAAACGAAGTACAAGCACATAGTAGATACATGTACATTTAGTTACTCAAAGGACGATTGGGGAATTAAATAGAGGCAAGGTGAAAGTATTAACCTTGTCGGCAAATTTAAACATTCTAAGTCGAGTTAGCAAACAATATTTTTATGACCCATTCAAACAGTTTGTTATTTAGTGCGTAATACTGCAATAACATACTAATAAAATGAATAATGATGACGATAATTCAAGTTTATAAATTATCATGTTTTTATTGATACATGCCGTGTGGTTTGCGTGATATTTGTATATATTTGTTTACTTCAAACATAATCTTTAGTGGTCAACAACATTCAACCAAATATGATTGCAAGTTTCATATTATCACAGAGTCTTACCTCAGTCAGACCTCACCTCAAGGAGTAAACGATTGGGGCTACTATACCGAACCTTGGATTTTTAAACTAACAATTCTGCGAACAAAATATTATATTCTGTTCAAAAACTTAATTAAAATCTACTCATAAGAGGATTACAGAAAAAAAATGGTTTTAATTTTGGTAACGAGCTTTGGTAATGGTTTTTAGACAAAAAATAAAATGTAAATTTGACTCCACGTAATTATAGTATTTTCATACAGGTACTATCAAATCTTCACACATAATATAGCAATTAAAGTAGAAATTTTGAACACATATTATTTTATAATTTAACCTAGCTGATGACCACCAGGATAATAAAATAATACAGAGCAAGTGAGCCGGTTTATAATATTCAGTTATAAACACTAGTCAAAATGCTAATTTACGTTTATAAGTAATCCTGATATTTTCAGCTGAACGAAATTAAAGGAATTAAAATATAGTTAAAATATAACCCAAAAAAGACAAGTTTAGCTACTAAAGGACCAGTTGAGACGAAATCAGACAAGCCCAAATTTTATGGGTTCACTGTTAGTTGTTGAGAAATTTCCATAATAATCTCCCTCTTCCAACAGCAAATCATTACGGTCACAACATGTAACTAAATGACTCATTAAGACAATTCAAACGAGACCAAACTCTATGGGTTTACTGTTAGCTATTGAGGAGGCAACCTTCCTCTTCCTCTTCCATCATCATTCTCATTCTCCCGAATAAAACATGTAACCAAAGAATTCATTGAGATGAGTCTAATGAGTCCGAATTGGATGTGTTTACTGTTAGCCATTTAGAAGTTCATATGCTCACTTCCACTCTTCGTTCTAACATCAGTTGGAAGTTACCATATTATTATATTATCATAAGAATAACTTAAATTTCAATCTGATACGGCAATTAGAAGTGGATGAAAATCGACTTCCTAGATTTCCTTTCATACGTAGTTACATGGTTTGTAGACATTTTTACTTACAACTCCTAATATAGTTTTTACTTGGTTTAACGACTTTTGTTAGATTCTCTATTTCTATATGAATAATTTTTTTTTAATTTTAACATTTTTTTGAAAAAAAGTGAAGCTAATAAAAACTTATTATTAGCAGAAATTCAAGAAATTTCAGATTCGAATCCAATAATCATATGTGAATTTTTCTTTTTTATTGTCACATTTACTCATAATGTAATAACGTGTCAAATAAAAAGCTGAAGAGATGAAGAAATATAAGACAATGCCTTCAGTTTTCTTGTTACACATGTAATAAATGCGAATTAAGTGAGATGACAGCTCATTCATTTATATTCCATGCAAGATCCAGAAATACCTGATGATTAAACGTGTCCAATAGTAATTTTTTGACATATAGGGACGGTATGATTACTTCCCTTTTTCTTTTTCATAATGACGTTTCTTTCGAAAAATTTAGGAGAAATCTCTCACGCATATTTTTCATTTATTGAATGGAATGATTCTTACTATAAGTTATTGGGTTGACTCCAGTTCTTTGCAGCTGATGATTACATGTGGTTATAATTACTACCGGTTTGAAAACCAGAATCCGGAATCGAATTGCATTGAAATTTACCATTTTAAAACGGCATTCAAGTGTGCTTTGTTTGAAACATCAAATGATTTCTTGAAATTTATCGCCATTAGTGGAATTTACCATTTTAAAACGGCATTCAAGTGTGTTTTGTTTGAAACATCAAATGATTTCTTGAAATTTATCGCCATTAGTGGAATTTATCATTTTAAAACGGCATTCAAGTGTGTTTTGTTTGAAACATCAAATGATTTCTTGAAATTTATCGCCATTAGTAGAATTTACCATTTTAAAACGGCATTCAAGTGTGTTTTGTTTGAAACATCAAATGATTTCTTGAAATTTATGACCGTTAGTGGAATT
Organism: Druceiella hillmani; assembly: GCA_039881145.1. Classification (NCBI taxonomy): domain Eukaryota; kingdom Metazoa; phylum Arthropoda; class Insecta; order Lepidoptera; family Hepialidae; genus Druceiella; species Druceiella hillmani. The sequence goes on from JAYKKI010000001.1 coordinate 92,789,487, forward strand.
TACCATTTTAAAACGGCATTCAAGTGTATTTTGTTTGCCATAATTGAAACATGAAATAATTTCTTGAAATATATCGCCATTAGGTATTACAATATCATTGAATTTACACACGTCATCTGTATTATAAAATTATTCTTCTGGGTAATTTTAAAAACCTGTGCATGTAAGTACATGCACAGGTTTTTAAAATTACTTTTTTCTAACTATCTTCAAAACGAGATAAATAAGAAAAATAATAAATAGGAAACTGAAAGTTTTTCTTTTGATGGGAAAGAAAAACTCTTTTAGACAAAAAATATTATTGTCGCTAAAAATTCAATAACTAAAATAGAAAATGAAAAGACTGAAATTTTAATAGAAAACTGTAAAAAAATTCAATTTACAAGCAAACCATTTTCAAGTTTCGTTCAATTACAAGTACGCATTCCGCGCTAACAAGAAGTTTATAATTAATAAAAAGATATCGTTTGGATGTAAGTTAAAATTTGATCAGTTACACGTTTGAAAATAATGCTAACAATGTTTTTGAATAGTAAACTTAATTTAAAAGCTTTGGCAGGGCCCAATTGTCTGCGGAAAATGTAAATTTTATTCATAAAGTAATTGAGAAAACTTCTGAATTAACTAAACTACTTCTGAATAATAAAGCCGGTAAATGTAGAAACGAAGTTATTAAATATCCTAAGTAAAAACATGAAATAGACCCTGGTTTTTGAAGGTGGTAATCAAGAAATATGAATTTACATTAATTTTAACCTTTAAATATAATTACTAATGTTAAAGTTAACTAAAAATTGATTTCAGTTTTTTGTCTACAGAATTTAGACACGACATTTATCATGAACCTTTGGTCCGAAAATAGAGTAAGAGTTCAAGAAGAAATTATCATTTTATTTAAAAAAAAAAAAATTTTATTTTTTGAAAATAATTTTATTACACTAATTTTTAGATGTGGCTGTTCGAAAAGTTTATGTATCAAAAAACATAAAATGTCAAGCTGTCATTTGCTTATTTTGCTGCTTATACTGCACAAAATATAGATCAGGGATATAAAAAGATAGAGGAAACGAAAGATAGTTTAAAAGTAGCACTACCCAGCTCCTGATATAATATCGTAATGATACTTAATTCCATTCTAAGACAATCCATTATTTAATAGAGAAAGTTATACCAAAAAAGTTTAATACATTTATGTCATATTAGAATAAACATACAATAGAAACAACACAATGTAAAAAAGGGCATATCTCGCGTTTTTTTTATCTTTTATTAATATTATTTTAATACTGAATATATTTTTTCATATTTATATATATAAGTAATGAGATAAATTAAAAATATGTAACTATAATAATCATCCAAAAATCAAAGAAAAACATAGTCATCAACCGTAACTTTGACAATATTTAACAGATTAATGTGACAAATAAAAGGTTTCTATTCTGATAGTTAACTAATCGAAAGAAAAAATAATCCCCAAAATCAGTTGAAAATTGCGACACGTAGCATAAAGTTTTTAAAATAGATATATTAAATATTTATTACTTCTAGAATTACCAGAGTAATAATCGCTAGTCAAGGAAGCTAGTGGGTCATAACACGCCCGCGGGGTGTGTAATATTGTCACAATTTCACACAATCAATTAATGAGACAGTATTTAAAGTATAAATAAAGAAGGCATTAGCAGCAAAATAATATTATTTTAGCAGAGCAACACGGACTAAAATGAAAATTTATCAAACGAAAGACTGAAAACAAGGCACGACCAACAAATATATGTTTATTATGCCAAACTTATGAGTGTTCTAAGTGTGCGTTTACAATTTGACAAGCAGCGACAGTGACAAATAAATGAAAATTTGTCAAAAGACCGAAAACAAGACACGACCAACAAATATATGTTTATTATGCCATACTTATGGATGTTCTAAGTGTGAGTATACAATTTGAAAAGACAGCGATAGAGACAAATAAATGAAAATTTGTCAAATGAAAGGTTGAAAACAAGACACGACCAACAAATATATGTTTATTATGCCAAACTTATGGGTGTTCTAAGTGTGAGTATACAATTTGACAAAACAGCGACAGTGACAAATAAATGAAAATTTGTCAAAAGATCGAAAACAAGACACGACCAACAAATATATGTTTATCATTCCAAACTTATGGGTGTTCTAAGTATGAGTATACAATTTGACAAGACAGCAACAGTGACAAATAAATGAAAATTTGTCAAAAGACCGAAAACAAGACACGACCAACAAATATATGTTTATTATGCCATACTTATGGATGTTCTAAGTGTGAGTATACAATTTGAAAAGACAGCGATAGAGACAAATAAATGAAAATTTGTCAAATGAAAGGTTGAAAACAAGACACGACCAACAAATATATGTTTATTATGCCAAACTTATGGGTGTTCTAAGTGTGAGTATACAATTTGACAAAACAGCGACAGTGACAAATAAATGAAAATTTGTCAAAAGATCGAAAACAAGACACGACCAACAAATATATGTTTATCATTCCAAACTTATGGGTGTTCTAAGTATGAGTATACAATTTGACAAGACAGCAACAGTGACAAATAAATGAAAATTTGTCAAAAGACCGAAAACAAGACACGACCAACAAATATATGTTTATTATGCCATACTTATGGATGTTCTAAGTGTGAGTATACAATTTGAAAAGACAGCGATAGAGACAAATAAATGAAAATTTGTCCAATGAAAGGTTGAAAACAAGACACGACCAACAAATATATGTTTATTATGCCAAACTTATGGGTGTTCTAAGTGTGAGTATACAATTTGACAAAACAGCGACAGTGACAAATAAATGAAAATTTGTCAAAAGATCGAAAACAAGACACGACCAACAAATATATGTTTATCATTCCAAACTTATGGGTGTTCTAAGTATGAGTATACAATTTGACAAGACAGCAACAGTGACAAATAAATGAAAATTTGTCAAATGACCGAAAACAAGACACGACCAACAAATATATGCTTATTATTCCAAACTTATGGGTGTTCTAAGTGTAAGTATACAATTTGACAAAACAGCGACAGTGATGAATAAATGAAAATTTGTGAAATGAAAGATTGAAAACAAGACACGACCAACAAATATATGTTTATTATGCCAAACTTACGGGTGTTCTGAGTGTGAGTATACAATTTGACAAGAGAGCGACAGTGACAAATAAATGAAAATTTGTCCAATAAAAGACTGAAAACAAGGCACAACCAACAAATATATGTTTATTATGCCAAACTTATGGGTGTTCTAAGTGCGAGTATACAATTTGACAAGATAGCGACAGTGACAAATAAATGAAAGACTGAAAATAAGACACGACCAACAAATATATGTTTATTATGCCAACCTTATGAGTGTTCTAAGTGTGAGTATACATTTATTGTATTATTTTTGACAAGACAGCGACAGTGACAAATAAATGAAAATTTGTCAAATGAAAGATTGAAAACAAGACACAACTAACAAATATATGTTTATTATGCTAAACTTACTAAACTAAAACTACTACTTACTAAACTAATCTAAGTGTGAGTATACAATTTGACAAGACACGACCAGCAAATATATGTTTATTATGCCAAATTTATGAGTGTTCTAATTGTGAGTATATAATTAATTTGACGAGATAGCGACAGTGACAAACAAAAATTTGTCAAACGAAAGACTGAAAACGAGACAGGACTAACAAATAATTATTATGCCAAACTTATGAGTGTTCTAAGGCCGAAGCAAAGAGTATCGAGTTTAAATAAATATCAGAGCTCACACTCATATATCAGTAGAATAATAACATTTAAATTTTTAATTGCTTAAAGTTTTAACGTTAGAATAAATAATACGAAAGTAAATAAACGTAATTGCCTGAACGACTCAAGTTTTCTCATAGATACGTTAGAAAATGGTTGTCGTCAAATCTTTACTAAATTGAAAGCTACCACTATGCGTAAAAGTTATTATATATATGTATATATATATATATATATACATATATATATATATATATATATATATATATATTTTAATGCGACAGAATTTTTCCTCCAGTAAAATATTTGCATCTCAAAATTGTTGGGCTAAAAGCAATTTATATCTTAGCTGGAACTTAAGCTGAATTGCTATATGAGTTTCGACAATTTCTATTTCCTATCCCTTAAGCTCTGAATTGTTGCAAGTTAGGGCTTGGAGTTCATTACTGAGCTCTTTGCCTTTAAGGAAAATTCGATGGGGCAAAAGATATCCCAAATATCAAACCAAATCCCAAGCATAATTTCAGATAAACATATTCAAATTGATTAAAATTGTTTGCTTATTCGTATTAATTCAGTTGTTTTGTATGCTGCTCTAATATTCAGGCTAACAAACCAAAATTAAATAAAATTGTTTTGGCTTGTACTCAACTCTAGATTTACAAAAAATGTGCGACATTAATGATATCCCCTGACACCTTCTCCCGCAACCACCGAGTAACTTTATATAATTACTATTGAATTAAAAAATATAAACCGGACTATTATGATAAAGTCTACTACAAGATGTAAAAAGCTTCATTCAAACCATTGGGCGTGTTGAAAAGTTACGCTTAAAAATAAACATAATATTTTGTTTAGAATGTTTCTAAAATCATCATATGTAACCAAAATTAGGCTTCATATTAAGAAACTTTATTTTAATTAGAAACTATAATTCTTGAAACAACAAACAACATCTAAACAAAATCCGCACAAGTGCGCATTGCGTCACGCCTAAAAAGGAAAATTACTATAAAAAATGCCCAAGTACCTCTTTCAAAACTTAACTGTAAAAAATAGTGAGATATAAGAAGTCAAGTTATTTTACAGCTTGCTATAGAAGTGAGCGAGTTAGAGATAGATTTATTGAATATTATATCAATCACCAGATTGAACTTGGTCGCGATAAATTACATTGATGACAAAATAAAATATATATTATATAATAAATAATAATTGATAACAAAAACGTTTTGATATAAGATAAGATTTACAAAACCGCTACGATTTTCTGTTTCCATAACTCTGGTTTATGAGCTGATATGAATCGATTATATAGATTATTCACCGCGTCAAAAACAAACTTCCAGTATTTGATGGAACTGATTTACAGGGTATCGAAATAGTTGCAGGTAAAGGACCCAGATATAGAATCTGTTTTTTTCTCTAGGATCCAGCTATAGAATATGTCTTTTTACTCTGAGTTATTTTACCATATAGAATCTGTTTTTTCTCCAGGACCCAGATATATAATCTGTCTTTTTACTCTATCTGAGTTATTTTACCATATAGAATCTGTTTTTTGCTCTAGGACACAGATATGGAATCTGTCTTTCTACACTATCTGAGTTATTTTAAAGAATACAATTTAAAACTCAAAACACTCTATTTACTTACTTTTGGAACTTAATTAATTATAATTTGACAAGGCAGCGACAAATAAATGACAATCTGACAAACGAGAGACTGAAAATAATATTTATATTATGTCAAACTTACGATTATTCTAAAGCTAAAGGAAACAGTACCAAGTTTAAATACAATTCTAGAACTAACATCACGAAGGTTCTGTACACACTTGTACACGCTATTTAAAGATATTAATATTATCGTTTACCATGCAAATGCCTAGTATATCTTTCAGACACCTATAAACATTTTGTAAGGCATAATACAGACGTATTATTTTTTTACTAAATAACAACACAATAAACGAACAAACATAGCTTATACTGGTAATAACATTGTTTGTTACAATAATGTTTCTTAGCTGTTTTTAAATCGTAGCTTAGCTTAGTTGGTTTGGATCACACTGCCCACAACGATTTTATTTATGGACAGTTTTGTTTTAAATTTCCCCGAAACTACATATTTGCCGTCAACGTCATGCGATCTAACCTTTCCTCTCATTTTTATTTGAAACTTGTTGAACAAGGGTGAATGATAAACTAAATAACATTTCAGTGACGCCATTTTTGTGTTAAAAGTAAACAGAACCATGCTATGTCCGTAGAGAAAATTTATTTTAGTAACTAATGAAATGGTATCCTTAAATTACATTGTTTGATTCGCATTTACATACGAGAGCGAAATGACCGCGAGGTCAGTCAACTTTACCCCCGCGCGAATAATTCAACAAAGCGGAAGCTACGAAACCTCAGTCGAGTTTGCTACCAGTGGCCACTGACGTATTACAGTGTACGTAAAGTTGGAAACTTGGGAAAAAATTCACATTGCTTCAAACAATGGACGTAACTTTGTTGTATTTGTAATGAAACTGTATGATATCATAGAAATATTTGGAGTAATAGAAATATATCACCTATATTTTTTAAGACATTATGCGGTGTATACAATTGAATGAAGGCAGTAAAAGAATGAAGCATTGTTTACATGATTTATTTGTTAATAATATTAATTGTAGAACCAACAAAATTTTATTCAAATATGCGTTGTAAGCATTTCATACTACAAATTTAATCTATAATTTTACAATATTATATTTATAATATTTATATTCCAGTCAGTAAGACTGCATTCATTTACGTCAGCTATTTAAGGCTTCACAGATTTTCTTTGCAACAATTTAAATCGGCCTGGGACAACAATTTAAATAAATATCATCCCAAGTAATAAAGTAAAGACGGGGAAAAATCTAATTCAATCAAATTACTGTTATTGAAATAAATTTTACACTTTTGGATTGCCATTTATTTGCTAATAATGTTACGCCTTTATGAAGACTTCCAAGAAAATTAACAATTCATTCTAACCAACCCTAAAAATAACGCTTTACGTAGATAATAACAGTTTTAGTACATTACGATCGTGTTTAGTCTATTACTAACTGTAGTTAACAAAATATCGTATAATCTCTTCACGTTAAATCTTCTCGACGAAGAATAATTGAGTCACTTAGATACAGTAACTCTATAAATGTTCAATTATCTATCCTCATCATAGAACATTAAAAAGAACAATAGACTTTTATTGTAAAATTTAGGTTTTCACAACCTAAATGTGTCAATTGAAACCTATGGGCACATATGTTCAAGTGGAACAGTTGTTGGGAGAAACTTTTGCTTCAGGACATAGGGCACGCTTTGATTCGCGTAGCAATTATATGCTATTGTAGCTTTATACTATTTAGCCCTGTGTGCCCCGTAGAATGTAAATTTCTCCAAAAAGCGTTTCATCTAAACGTTTTGGTTTTATGTTTTAATTAACTCATTTCGAATAGGATCAACGTAATCCCATATTGCTCACTATAATATTATTTTCTCTTTACCTAAATTATTTCTCACAAGTGAAATATTTCATACTGGCTCGTGCCCATATACCAGTATTTGGTTAATTTAACAAAAAACTTGTCGAGTACAAGAATAATATATGCATATAATCCATTGGTTTGGTATCCATTTATGCATATAATACTAACATTTTATATTTCATCATTGCGTCTTTTACAAGTGCGAAAAGAGAGCAAATATCTCATTAACTATAAAATATAGAATCATCACTATACATTTCCTGTTTTCGTCTATTCCGATTTTTTCAAGATTTTGATGTGAATCATCTAATGGTGCGTTTAGATGGGATGTAAAACGTTCTGATGGCGCGTCGAGACGTGCTCTTCGGCCAGCTTCGCATTTTGTCGGCACTTTCCGGCTTAATTCGGCAGCTTCGTCTCTTGTCGGCTCTTTCCGCTTAATTCGGCCAGATTCATCTCTTCTCGGCTCTTTCTGACTTAATTCGGCCAGCTTCGCCTCTTGTCGGCTCTTTTCGCTTAATTCGACCAGCTTCGCCTCTTGTCGGCTCTTTTCGCTTAATTCGACCAGCTTCGCCTCTTGTCGGCTCTTTTCGCTTAATTCAACCTGCTTCGCATCTTATCGGTTAACAGTATTATAAAATTAAAAATATATTTTCAATAGATTGTTACGAAATATTTTTGGGATAAATTATTTCATAAAAATATAATAAAATTTATATTTCATTATTAACAACTATCTGAATATTTGTTTTTCCGTCTTCAATTCGTTCCAGTAAAAATATTTAAAATATTAGGCGACCCATGATGGCTCACCATTTTTTTGGTACAGTAATTTCGGAAATAAGGACGATGCACTTTTTGGACAATTTGGTGCGTGTCTCTGAAAGTACGCCACTTAATATTCTGAAAACGAAATATGAAACTAAAAACGAAAACGAAACTTAATATAAATCCTTGCGAAATATTCGGGCTGATATTATTTATTACTGTACCAAATTCCAAGTTCCCACATAAAACGATTTCCGAGAGAATTGGCCGCGACAGACAGACACGCGAGTGGTCGTATAAAGGGTCCGTTTTTCTTTTTGAGGTACACTTTAATAACAGCTAACATTGCAACACACACAATATCAGTAAAGCCGTCGAGTTGATAGACAATCGAATATAATGTATTTACCTTGTACAATAATGTACAAACCTATATTTGTATATTATTGCACAAGGTACTATATTTGGACAATGAGTACTCTCTACTTAAATATTAACAGTAATGCACTCCGACTATGTGCTTAAAAGCGTCCATCTACCGCGCTACCTGCCGCCGATCGCACCAATGCCATATCACATCGTATATGCGGAGAGTTGAGTGGGAAGCGTTTCGACTGAGCTAAATTAAACATTTTGACAAACGTGTGAAGTCAAAAGTGGTTCTTTACGCAATAAGAAATATTTTTTGGTGAAAAATATTTTCCTTTTAAACTAATGTTTCAGCAGTTCAAGAAAACAAACATTTAAATTGTATATAACTATCAATAGGGCAAATATGTTTCAATCTTAATTCTTAATGTTCATACTTTTTTCAGATTTTTATAAGCGATCCTTTTGGTGATACGGGTAAAAGGAATTTATAGGGTTTTTTTCCTGAAATATTGTTAAAAAGGTTCATAAAAAAACATCATATATATGGACTCATATATGGATGTATCAATAAGTTTCCATTTGACACCCTAGATGATAACCTTGAAAGAATTTCTTTTTCCAATTTACCCACTGAAATTAACCATCAAAATCAAAATGGAACTTTTCAGACTACAGGTCTATAATTTGGCCACCATACTTCATCTCTGTGCTGAATTTTATATTTTTACCTTCAATAATTTCAGAAAAAAATCATCTACGATAAATCATTATACTACAAGTATGGACAAAATTTGGCTCCCGCAGGCAGGGACTAAAGAACATCAGAATAAAGATTTAAATAATAAAGCTCGATGGAAGTGATCTACGTTCATGCCATGATATACATATATATATATATATATATATATATATATATATATATATATATACATAGTTATGTTTAAAAACACACACAGTGGCATTAAAAAAATAAGCACAGTACAGCCGATTTTATACGTAGTAAAAGTTACAACTTGCCGTCTATAAAACTGCCCCTGTGGTATATCATGCGCTCAATACTCTCACTCGTATGACGTATATCATAGCCGCCTGGGGAAAAGAATTGGACTGAAAACGGACTTTTATATTCCAAAAGGGAACCATTTTAAAAGCTATTTCGAAGATATACTGCTAGTACTTGCGACATATACATTCGCTTCTACTTTTCTATGTTTTTTTAATATTCATAAAACTCGAGGATCTAATATAATGATTTACTAAAACCGTTAAAACAGATGGAATATCCTCTTTGAATAAGAATATATATATAATTTTTTTTTACTTTATGTAACCAGTTCTCAGTGCGAGGTCAAAATTATTAGCATACCGCGCGATTATCAGCATTTCCCCATATCGCGTGGCGATATCTGAAAAACCTTAATGACTACCAGCACGAAACAGAATGAGTTACTAGAAATAATACAAAGACACCTTCATTAAAAGAGCCAAAATAATACTGATATAATTGTGTCGCAAAAATAGGAAAAACGCTTAAAATTAGAGATACGATTTTACATTTAAATAAAGATAATATTGAAGAATACCTGCAAAACTTAAAAGCTTTTCATGTGACAGACGATTCATTACATATTTCGATCCCGAAAGCTCGTGCTTCAGTGTATCTTGGGAAACCACGCTTTTGAAGAAAACCAAGTACCAGGCACACGCCAAGAAAGAAAACTAGAATAAGACAAATTTATAAGTCTGCGGTCTTAACATTAGCTACTTTATACAGAAACTGATATTTGGGGCAATTCGTTTTGACAAAATTGTCTGGATTCTGTATCTTACATGTTTTGTTCGCTCTATTTAAGCATTTCTGTGTATAGTTGAATGTAGAACATTTATGACGAAGCAATATATGTTAACAGAAATGATTGAAGTCCGATGTTTTGGGCACGTAGAAAAACATAAACTAGAAAAAATCTCAGAGAATTTATTCACCGCCATAGTTTTTCTCGTTTCATTCATCTGATGTTTCTTTAAAAGTTATAATAAATTAACATTAATTTAAATTTTTTACTATAATACCCACTTGATATATAAGCTGTTTATACAGTCATTAAACATTGCAATTTTAGATACTCATCAAGTTTCTAACACTAAAACCGTACTAAAACCGAACGTACATCGCATTACATAACCACTACATGCAATCATGTTAAGCAGGTCAACCTGCCAGCCGATCTCACTCGTAAAATCCACCGAAACACACACCGCTTGAGAAGAAAACACTCTCAGTGAACATTTGTCATAAAGGGGCTCGACGGATGACGCGCCGGGGCGGCCGCGACTAAAGACTGCGGCCACCCGCCCAAAGAGGGGAAACTGCCCGTTCAAGTCCCGGTTGTAGAGAGCTGTTTACGATGCCGTAGGGCAGCTAGTAGCTGACCGTTACTGACTACTAGAACTGGACGATATTTGGGTTCTGACTTATTTAATATATGTTCAGTTTACGTTTAACACTTTTAAGAACTCAGTTTAGAAGTTATTGACAAGAAACTATTAGTAATTTCGTTTTAATCTCGTTTTAATGAGAATTTTTAGTATCATGATAAATATTTAACAAACGAGCTTAAAATACATTTCAAGAAACTCGTTTTAAGTTGCAATAGGTAAAAATCAATAAAATCGAGGAGAAATCGTTTGGAAACAGTAAAGCCATATAGCGTAGATCCTTCTATAGCAAATATCTTAAAGTACCTTATATTTAAGATTTATATTAATACGAAAACATTTTCAATTAATGAAAATGTATAGCCAAATTACAAATATTTGTCAAACGAGCTTAAAATATATTTCAAGAAACTCGTTTAAAGTTGCATTAGGTAAAAGTCAATCAATTTGAGAAGAAAATCCTTTGGAAACAGAAAAGTTATAGCGTAGACCCTTGTATAGTAAATATCTTAAGGAAACATATATTTAGGACTTATATTAATACGAAGTGCTTTTCAATTTCAATATCTGGCAAATGAAAAGCTCCACGGCAGGCGTCAGTCGCAAAGGTGAATTTCACAGAACATATAGTTTCTAATTACGTGTAATATTTACACGGTATTCGGCGAAATTCACCTATAAAATAATAAAGTACAGTCTGTACCTCATAACATGTGCACCAAAACTGAAATATACTAAAAGCTCTATATTTCATAAAGTAATGGAAAACACTTTCCAGACAAAAGCTTATTAAAGGTTTTATTTTAAATATTTTAGGTAGTATTTTAAAAGTCCCTTTTAATGATGTATAATTTGTATACTTTTGTTGCACGATCTTTTTTTGGAACGTTTTTCTTCAATTTTGAACTTTGAATCAGTCCATTTACGAACTTAATCCTAAATTATTTTTGTCCTAAGTTCCATATTGATTGAATAAGATGTATGACTCTGAGTTTCCTTACAAATTTCAATACATCCAGATATTCGATGTATGATGACGTTGGATTTGATGTCAAGAGACAATGACTGGTGAAGGTGTAGTTAAATAAGTCGAGATCTCCGTATTTATGGAGTCCGGAGAAATCCACTTAATAAGCAATGTCGAGATCTTCCTAACAGGTGTATTCAAGTACTTAGCTATTCAAACACGTCGTCATATATGAATACCACAAACCGATGTTCGTAATTTCAGAACGATAAAGCATAAAAACAATGATAAAGAGGAAACATTGCAAATCTGGACACCTCACACTGTATGTACTCGTATGTATCTAATTACCAAGTCACATCAGCTTAGGGCCGTAAACTAATAAAATATCGTTCAATTTCTAGTATTAATAATGATGATAATACCGGATTAGTTTCATTATCGACAACTAATAGTTATTAAACTATTTGTACGATTTCTTACTAAGATATGTATGTGATCGTAATGTTCGCAATTAGTATAATATACTTTTTATATTTTAGTATAACTGAACCTAAAGAAAGCAGTCATCACATGTCAGATCAGTCTCTAAATAGACGCCATTTTTGTTCTACACAATCGTATCGTACATTCGTTTTTTTAAATATCTTCAAACCAATTGCGCCACTTCTTTTCAGTATTCCACTTTTTATTTATAAGTTTTTTCGTGAAGGGTCCGAACGGGCGACGTTGTGCACAACGTCAGATTGTTGTAGTAACGTCATCCTTCTGTCTGCCAGATGCTCCTAAATTTTAAACTAATGAGGGTAGAAACTAAAAATTTACATATGGTATTAGTGTCTATGCCTAAAACTAAAAATAGTATTTAAAATGACTTAAAATTATATTTCAAGATTAAAATGGTATAAAATATTAATTACATTTCCTAACTTGTAAAAGGAAGCTAAAAACCATAGACACATAGAGCATAGACTTGTGGGATATAGTAATACCTCATTGGGTATAAACCTATTTTCTAATTTTTTTTTATAAAAAATAACGGTTTGGTAAATAAATTAAAAAAATAATTAAAATGGCAAAACCATAAATTTGCCATTTTAAGAATCATTTAGTCATCAGGTCTTTCTTACAAACGCCATTACGTAGTAAACTGTAATTCGGCTCCAATATTTCTTGTATACTTATTTAAACAAATACTAAAGAAAATTAAATATAAAACATTCAAAAGGTCATAAACAATTACATCAAAGTATTTCACAGAGAATTTCATGATATTTTTAGGTACATGAAAAAATAACACGAATATCTGCAAATAACTTAATAAAATTCTATCATTTCTTTTATAGAAATAAATCTATTAAGTAACGGTGACATTACATTTGAAATCGATTATAAATCGCATCTCACGTTATACGATCAGCGCTTGTGAATAGAAATCATCTTGAGGCTTCGTTTTATTCAATATATAGGCCAAAGGGCAAAGTGATATAATAAAAGAACATAAAAACACCAGTCCACACAATTTAACGTAACCCCATTTAAAAACCAAACAGCTGCTTAAAACGCACCGAAGGTAGAACGTCGAGCTGTAAAATTTATGAAGGAATGCCACGCAACTGGTTATTTATGTCGAATGTACGGATTCAAGCTTTGAGGATTCAAGGTCCTCAGGTCAAGGTTCCGTGGATAAATGTACATATGTGAGCGCAATGCGGCAATACAGTGCTGTTACTGTATTCTAAGACGTTTGTCATAAAACAGAAATGCGTAAATTCAATGAACTGAAAAAACTTAGGATTTTTTTGAAGTGTTACTTATTTTGTCTCAGTAGTGTGAATTCGTATATTGCCAAATGCGACCGTAACGAAAAGTGAAACACATCGGTTGTTTGTCCCTCTTCGCTGTCAGTCACGCAACATGTTAGAGAATAGCAAACCCCTTATAAAATAAGGCTACTTTGTTTTAGTTTTTATTATACTTTGTCATACTAAAGCATAATTTCATATTTACGTATTAATAATATTCAGATAATAAGCGTAAAAGTTCAGTTTGTTATATGCACAAAGTTTAATCCGTTTAACAATATTTAATTTAAAGGAGTTAAATTGCATTCTGTTATAGGCATACAGTTCTGTCCATTTCTCAGTTTCAGATGTTACATGCACACAGTTCAGTCCATTTCAAAATATAAATATATAATAAAGTTAGTTTCAATACGTCACAGGCACGCAGTTCAGTCACTTTCAGAATAACAAAATGTAAAGAGGTGTTAGTCTGTTATAGGCCCAGGCCATATTTTGGTTCTATAGTTTGTGGTTACAGGGATACAGTTCAGTTCGTTTTAGAATAATAACATATATAGAACTTAGTTTCAGTCTTGTATCTGTAATACATATTTAATCCCTCTTCCAAATATTGCCATATAAAGAGGTTAGTTTCAATCCGTTACAGGCACATAATTCAGTGCCTTTCAGAATAATAATATTTAATAGCCGTAGGTTTCAGTGTTTACAGGTACACAGTTCAATCCATTCCAGAATATTAACACGAGTATATAAAAAAGTTAGTTATAATCCATTATAGGTACACAGTTTAGTCCTTTTCAGAATAATAACATGTTAAGGAGTGTCAGTCCGTTATACGCAAATATTTCAGTCCACATCAGAATAACAATATATGAAACCTCCTTTGCGAAGTTCATGGCGACCACACATTCTTTTTTTATTTTTACCTTAGTAATAGGTCAAATCAATTTCTGAAAAGGGGTAATATCAAAATAAGTGAAGACTAATTTTAAAGCACTCAATGCAACTCATATATCACTTAAAGACCTCAAACATGCTCATGGTTTATTAAAGATCATAGTCCCTTTTAGTAAATTTCAAATCTTTTTCTCTTTTATAGAGATTCTCATAAGATATGTTGGTAATGTCTAAACAATTTTCTCTTCATTTAGCAAATCATTATTTGCAGCCTCTTCTTCAATAAGATGTAAATTCTAAAGTCTTTTCTTATTCCAATGTTCCAAGTAGTTTTCTTCTTTCTCTTCCTAATTCCTATCGTATTTATTTTCACTATTGATATATAAGATGTAATTTTTCATATTTGAATCAATTTGTTATCGATAATACACTCCAGAAACCTTTAAATAATTTATCGAATTGCTATCTCCATTACTTGAAGACAAAATATGCAGATCATTCCAACTCCCAAGCTACATTTCCCAACACAAAACCTCCCTTAGTCACAAATCGAATTCGTTACCGCAAACACAACTCAACTACGCGCCGATCGCGGGCCCGCTCGTAAAATATTATCGATTGAAAACGCACAACGCAAAACCGAAATTGATTGTACAAAGGTACGGCAGAACTAATTTGCATTTGTACAGTGTTATCGTGCGAAAAAATGTAGTCGCAATTTAGGGCGGGCGGCGATGGGGGGCGGCAAATTCCAAATATAAATAAAGGCTCGCGCTTGGCCGCAGCAAGCCCCGACGGCGATGAAGGGTGGAGCCGAAGGTCAGCCTATTTTCGGCTGCGCCCGGCGATTTATCGAATTTTTCCAACTACATGCCGTAGAGGCGAGGGGACGCGCGAGCCGCGGGCGCGAAAGAATACGCGGGTACTCAAGCCCAAGTTTATAAGTGGCAAGTTCACGATATCTGTATTTTGTTTCGGTATTTGGGTCAACGAGTCTGTTTGTTGTTTTATTCGGTCGAGTATCTGGTATCGGTACTTTGTTTTCATGTTGAATTAGTTGAGTTACTGCTGACAATTAATAATTAATGTCACCATTAGGTATTTGCGGAAGCTTTTAAGGAAATATTTACCTACCGGTTTTATAAATTTGTTCTAAAATGTGACAGGTGATATAACTAAAATACTTTGAAAATCTAGATCTTCTTTCCGCGTTTTTTATAAAAAAAGAAAAAAACATTTTTTATAAAAATATATCAAATTTTCCTGATACATCTTTTACGCTATATATTTTGATGTTTTTAAATTAATCTATAGCAAAAAGTAAGACGAAGAGTAGATTTTAAGTTTGAAAAACGTCAAAGTTGACAAAAAAATGTCAAAGTTGACAATCCAGTAATTCTGCGAAGTACTGGATTGCCAACTTTGCCATACTCACAGACTGGACAGAAGGTTAGATCACGCGGGTGAAAAAGGGTATAGGTGAAGGAGCGTGCCTAAAAATGGTATATTAAGCTTTAGTGATAGCAAAAATATATCACTTATTAGCATCAATATACGACCGTATTTTAAGATATACTAATAATTATATACATAAATGTATATGCGTTTAAGTTTACAGCATATATTATGCAAAATGATACTGTAACAATAACTACCCACATATAAGCCAAAATATAACATTATACAGATAAAGATATATGTAGAAAACCTAATCAAATCCAGTCAGTTCAATTAAAATCCGGCGGTTGATAACTCTGTAATTAATTATCTACACAGAATGTTGTTAAGTTGATTAAGTTGAAAGTTCTTGAGTAGAAAATAAGAGGATTATAATCAATAAATGTTTGTCATATGTCATCCTGTTCTCCATATAAACTATATCAACGTTAATGTAAAGGTTATGCGTCAAGCAGTGCACGCACACCGGGCGCCGTGCTGAATTATTAAAGCGATACGACGCGTCGCGGCGAATAAGTTCTTCGTATTAAATATTGACCGATATTAACATTATTTCGCACAAAGAAAAAATGGTTCATTTGTAATACGTTCTGTTTATGGTAAAGAAACTTTTAAATTTAATAATAATTGAGAAAATATTGAAAATAAAAACTATTTTAAGATTGAAAAATAATTTAGTCTCCGTTATCCAAATTTAAGGAACGGTCGTCAAGCTAGGCAGACCCTTCATCAAACTGGTATTCGACCATTGATTAAAGTTTTATTAAATATTTTTTTTGACAACAGGTGATTTAAACTCTTTATAACTCTTATATAATAAGAGTGATTCAACAATAAATTGGAAGCAATAAATACAGTTTTTCGCTTTAACCTCTAGATATATTTTTCCTATTAGAACTAAAAACAATAGATACCATATACTGATCAATAAGAATAGTCTACAATTTGTGCTGTCCTGATCAAACTAATTTTTTTTAGGTATAGTAAGAAATGTGTTTACATAGTTGGTGTCATAACTCAAGAACGGATCGTATCGCTTTGTTTGTTACGTAGTACAGTATGAAATATAAAAATCCATAGTCAATCGAACGGTCAATTCAGATTTTATAAGTTTTTCAAATCTCACATATGTACGTAGGTACGTACGTACGTATGTGCGTGTGTACATATGCACTGATGTGGTTCGTCCGACTTATCCACTAACATTTCCTTTGTCAACCCCTTTCTTTCCTTACTTTCATTGACGTCTTCTTCGATACTAATGCAATACTTTGACGGAAGAAAAAATATAGATTATTGTCGTCTGATATTTTCAAGAGAAATAAAAAAAAACATTTCTGCTATAACAATTAGTCGATGACTCTGTATAATACATGTTTTTTTAATCAATCAAACTAATTACAGATTTAGAATATTAAAAAAAATTAAAAGTATTATTAATGTTGTCAAGCTTGCACATAAAAAGTTTAAATAAAAATTATATTGTACTTTTCATTAAATTTTCCTATTAAAACAAATTATTAACTAGCTAAATGAAACTTAATATCATTGTAATTAATTAAATAATATGTATAAAATTAATCAGGATAAACCATTTGCTTATACGTATATATGTGACAGAAACTTATAAAAAATAGCTTATTAGTTACTCGATTAATAATTATCGTAAATCTTATGAAAAAAATCTTATGACTTAGGATTGTTAACATAAGTCGATTATGGTTAGGATCATTCAAGTGAATCGATTAATCGCTAATTCTAGTTTATTCTACATATTTATATATAGAATAAACTAGAAGCTATAATGTCATAGCTTTTAAAATGTTATTAGAATCTTTCCTGTATTTCACTAGGAATTAATCCTTATATTTCTTATGAAATAATGTATGTATAGATACATCAGAGAAATCAAGTTTTACTTTAGTAAATATGATTCACTAGCTCCTATTCAACTGTCCACTCACAATCTCACTCACTCCTATTCAGATGTCCACTCACAATCTCACTTGCCCCTATTCAGCTGTCCACTCACAATCTCATTCGCTTCTATTCAGCTGTCCACTCACAATCTCACTCGCTCCTATTCAGCTGTCCACTCACAATCTCACTTGCTCCTATTCAGCTGTCCACTCACAATCTCACTCGCTCCTATTCAGCTGTCCACTCACAATCTCACTTGCTCCTATACAGCTGTCCACTCACAATCTCATTCGCTCCTATTCAGCTGTCCACTCACAATCTCACTCGCTCCTATTCAGCTGTCCACTCACAATCTCACTCGTTCCTATTCAGCTGTCCACTCACAATCTCACTCGCTCCTATTCAGCTGTCCACTCACAATCTCACTCGCTCCCATTTCAGCAGTCCCCTCACAATTTCACTCGCTCCTATTCAGCTGTTCACTCACAATCCCACTCGCTCCTATTCGGCCTTATTGTCGATATTCTTTTCATTCTTGGATATTGGTTTTAGTTTATCGAGTAATTACATATATTTAGATTTATCGAATCCTTATTTTATTATAATGTCAAAAACTAAACTTATTTTGCCATAAGCATATACCAAGGAATACAAATTTATGGTTCTGGAAACAGAAACTTAAAACTGATGCTGAAATTCGAAAATTGATTCAAACTTTGATATAAAAATGCGAACGGGCTAATTCAGTACTTCTTGAATCATAAATTTTTACAGTCTCCAAAGGTTTCTTTTGAATCAACCGAAATCATTATATAAGTTTTGATTATTACAGTAGGATACGACAATCTGTCATGACATATAATGAATCACGACTTTTTTGTAAACTGCAATGCAATAATCCATGTTGAATTACAGTTTACAAAAAAAATCACTAAAAGCGTAATGTAAAAAAAGTTTACAAAATATATCTCCATATCTGTTGTAAACTTTATTTAAGAATTAAAGTTATAACATATTTTAAAACATAATTAATTTACCTGAACGTCAGAAAATTTTCCAACTGGCAGGCACGAACCCAGTTAACGACCTCTTGAAAAGGATTGAAAATTTACCTGAAACAATAGAAATTAATGTTTTTATTACAGATTTATATTACCCAGTATTTCATAAACTACTATAAGATTTATATTACCCAGTATTTCATAAACTACTATAAGATTTATTTTACCCAGTATTTCATAAACTACTATAAGATTTATATTACCCAATATTTCATAAACTACTATAAGATTTATATTACCCAGTATTTCATAAACTACTATAAGATTTATATTACCCAGTATTTCATAAACTACTATAAGATTTATATTACCCAGTATTTCATAAACTACTATAAGATTTATATTACCCAGTATTTCATAAACTACTATAATATATAGAAAGAACTATTTCAGAACGTTTACTTAAATGTTTCATCATTTTGGTTAGTCTCCTGCGTAATAATATAATAAAGAGTATTAAATTATAACGAAAAGAACTAAATAGTGAAATTTATATTAAATAAAATGTAATGTATTGATGCAAATAATAAATAAAATAAGAGACAAAATTAGCAGAAATTTTGGTCAAACAAATTAAATTTAATGGAAGAATCACAAGGTGCCATCGATCGCAGAGCTGTCTGGCTCCAGTTAATGTTTCAGAGAATCCACAAACTAATTTCTAAGGTCTTCGGCAAAATTAATTACTTAGTTTTACCTTTTGCCCCTAACGGGTCGTTTTGTTGGGTAAACTGTTAATTACACATTTAATTTACTACAAAACTGCGAATAAATGATAATGTTGTACATACATATATTTTTGTATCTACAAATATTAAAATATATTTAAGTACACAAAAGGAATTGTTGGTAAAAACAAACGTGAATAGACATAGATGTAAGTTAGTATAGAAAGAATATTTAAAATATAGTAATATAAGATCAGAGAAAAAAATAATTGATAAATGAAATATTAAGGTCAATATATAACATAAACATTTGTGTTTATCTCATAAGCAATATAATAATGAGAAAACCCAAGAGTTTTATAAATGTTATTGCGTGATGGCGTGTTGATTCGAAATTAGAGGTAAGTGTGCTCCCTGTCGTCCGGCTGTGAAGACTTTAAATCCTTGTTTTCGCTTATACAAAACGATACAGGGAAAGCATGTAAAGCGATCGCATTCACGCTCATATGCACCACACACGGTCAGGACTCTCAGTTGGATTTACTGAAAATTAAAAACGTATTTTGTATGGATACTTTAGGAATTGGATCATGCAATAAGGTACGGTCGGTAAAGTAGACTCTTATTCCGACTCGACTGACAGTTAAGCAGACACAGAAATACGTTTTTATCTGTCAGTAAATCCGATTGACAGTCTTGACCGTGTGTGGTGCGTATGGGTGTTAAATGTTATTATGGACATAGTATTGAAATTATGAAGTCAAATATATCTATCTCTAGAATATGGTTTCTACTCTGCTTAACATGGAACTTATCGCCTGACTTCCAAATGTAATAATTAAGACTATTATTTGAGTCAATACGAAGTACATAAATGTTTTTCATCAGCTGATGAATATACGATAAGCTATGATAACAGCAGGCCTGCGTCAGGTATAATGGCTGTCATATATATTATGACAGAAATTTGTTATTAATTTCTAATCATAGGAACTCATGGTTTATGTAAAGAAATTGTACATTTAAAAAAATCGTTTTTCAATATAGTTTATAACATGAAAAAAATAACGTTTCAAATGATTTACAAAAAAAAATTATACCAGCAAGTATAAATACTAATAAACTGCAACTGATTGAAAGTTGTTTTTAAAAATAAACAAATCTTAAGCAAATCTATCTAGAAATTTGTGAAAATAGTACTTAATATAAGAAGGGTATCGACAAAACTTGATTTAACTAAATAAATCATATCTGGAAAAATTATCTACAACAAATAATTCCATTAAATATACATGCATATGCGCATATAAAACCAATACTTATTAAAGCTATTGGAAATTAGGCTTAGAATATAAAAACAACTTCTAGAAACCTATAAAAATACTTTCAATAAATTTACTTCCGATTCAAAAATTGATGAATTTTGAAGTGTCTGATAGCGTCATCGCGGAAGCTTAAATCGGATAAAAGGTCGCAAAAACTCAATGACGCTTTTTAATTTAGTACCTCATTCGACGGACTGATAAATTGCACGTCGCAACCTCCAAAATTTACCGTCGCTTTGTCCGAAAAGAAAATCGAATCTAGGCACCTCGGGAACACAATACAGTCAGCTCAGTAGGTGTATCCTGCTACACAGTGTTTGCATACAAGTAGGACGCAGGTGAAGGGGAGAATGTCCTTTTTAAAAGGATCGCAGGTCGTCGACCGAGCGGGAAAATTCGAGTTGCGTGTCTCCTGGTATGTTCGGAAATTGCTTTTATGAATGATGTTGCGAAAAGAATTGAAAAAGCTTTTCGGCGGGTTCTTTTTTTACAAGACATTTTCCTTACTATCTCTCGTGGACCCGGCGTTTTTTTTTCTCTAATATTCAATTTTTTTAAATAAAATTTCATAGCGCATTAATATGTATAAGCTCAGAATGTTAAAATAAAGTGGTGTAAATTTTTTAAACTAGGAATCCATTATAGATAGATCTTTTTCGCATAAGTTTGTCAGTTTGAGTTCTATGACCTTAAATTTAGGAGAAATACTATTATTACAAGCTAGCAAAAACGCAGATATTAATTGATAATGATAAAAATTAAGTTTCATGGAGAGATATTCGCTTTATAAAAAAATCATAAATTACGGTTTCAATAATTAAAGAAACTCCAAAGTTGTCCAAGCAAATTTAACAATACGCATGCAATCCATATAATTAAGATTTACTTAAAAATCCATTTTACGTAAATTTCGCAAACGAAGTTTTTAGTTTACACATACGATAACACAGTTCCAATAACTTAAATTTCTGTTTGAACCGGTCCGAATTAGATTATTTCTTTAACTGTTTTATGTACCTTTAATCTGCTTAAAAAATTATTCTTAAAAACGCGGTAAACATAGTTAAATTCTCTAGTCTAAACAATGCCTGAAGCAAAGTGTTCACTCTGCCCATCTTAAAATTTAAAGCTTTAGTGGAATCTTGGTGTCCGGAGCGAAAACGGTACAGAGAATAGGAATATGTTAATGTATTGCTCCTCTTAAATATACGAAATATAAAGACACTTAGAGTAATTGATACCAATGAAGCTATTACAGAAAACATAATTTTAATTACGTTCATCAGAAGGCAGAAAAAACCAACTTGTCACATTATGACAATCCCTTTTTCCACACTAGATTATATTACGAAGGGTGGTCCACCTTTTTGCTGCTATTGGGGTGACTGTTTTCATATTTTAATGAAATGTATCTCAAACGCCACTAAGGATACAACTCCAGTCTGATGCTCGGTAGAATAATACTTCGTGTCGTAACACAGAAAGCAAACAGCACTGCGAGAAATGTAGGTAAAATTAAGTTGTTCATTACACTGGGCTGTAGAAATGTTACATATTTTAGGTGGCTACAAAATGTTCTTTAGTTTTTCATAAAGTATAAAAACACAAATTCATAAACTTATGTATAATTGATGTATTATTTCCCTAACTGCCGCCCTGTTAGTTCTCAGGCATAGAAGAGGTCATTGTTCGATTTTGTTTTAATCGCTTTGTAAATAATTATTATTTACCGTTAATTCATTAACAGCAATCACACCGTTTTAGTTATTTATTTTGTGTTTTAGAATTGTACGGATAAATCTTGTAATATAAAAATGCTTATAAATAAACAATTGTTATCGACTAGTGCGCCAGGTTCGAATTTTGCTGGTAGAAGTAATTATAAGTTTATAATTTTAATTATAATCCATTTTTAATCATAAACTTTTTTGGAAAGAGGTTATCTTTTCTTAAAAAATAATACTGTTTCTCATTTTTCGGGTTCCGTAGTAAAATGGTAAAAACGGTTTTACCATTTGACTACGGAACCCAAAATTTCGCCCTGTCCGCCTGTCTGTCCGTAAGTCACAGCCATTTTACTCGGAGACTGTTGGTACTATTTAGATGAAATCTGGATGGTAGATGTCTTCCCTGAACCGCTACATAATGAAATATTGGAATTATGAAAAAAAAAATTAAGTGTGGCACTCCATACATGTAACTGAGGGATGAAAAAAGTCTAGAGAACATATATTGTTAGGGGTATTGTTAGATAGGTCTTAAAAATGATACAGAGATATCCAAAATAACTTTTTTATTTAAGTCAATACTTGATGAGATATGCGCTTCTAAAGTCTTAAAAGTGCTCCCCCCTCTATCTCTTTAGCTAATGTGTGGAAAATTCTGAAAAAATGAAAGTAACTTTCTTTAAACTTTACTTTAAACTTTCAACCAAAATTGGTTTAAATAAAATATGTTGTTTAGTTTTTGAGATATATGTCGTTTAGTATTTGGGTATCAACCGCAGAAATAACTTTGTTTTCAGTGTCTTCGAGAAATACAAACTTATAAGTTTAATAATGTTTGGTGCTACGGAAACCTTCGTGCGCGAGTGCGACCCGCACTTGGCCGGTTTTATTTTTTAATGTTTATTGTCATTTAGATTTTATTTTCAAAAATGGCATGCGTCTTTTTCTGCACATATGACACGCGGACACGCTATAAGTCGCAACTCTTGACTGATTTTGTTGATTCTGTTTCTATCGATCAGTAAAATATCAGAAACGAAACCTATTGGTTCACACAATAATTTGTCAAATAGTTTATTTTCGTATAGACTTTCTACAAAAGCTTCATTTTTTGACGTTTAGCGGCTTTTCTCGGCTTCAGTTTTGCGCAGATTCGACCCCGCTCTCCGCCCACTTTTCTCAGCGCCCAACTGTTTTCAATTTTTAAAGTTTTTATTTTTGAAATATTTTTTTATTAAGTACCCGATTAAAGGCGCTTCTGATGACTGTATTTTTATTAATTGTTGCCTTATTACAGTTATATTTAACTAACGTAAATTTATCGCATTACTCAAATATTTAAATATGAGAAAAAATTCAATACCGAAATAATTTTAATAAAAAAAGCGGCGTGTGCATTTTTTATTTTACCAACGATCAAATAGTTACTTATGTCGGGAAAATTTTTATAGATTAAAATGTCGTGTATAATTCTTTTAAATATTATTTTAGCTGCAACGGATTTAGTTTGTTTAACTCAAAAGTACTTCTACGATCCAATTTTTCAACAAAAAACGGGTCACAAGATGCAATCAGTGATGAGTAACATGGAATGTTGAAATTTCTCTTGCAGCCTTTCATATTATCTACAATATTTTTAAACATAATTATAATAGTTTGAAAATTTAAATATACTCTATATGCAAACACATACATAAAAATATATAATATACCCTATATCCATCTGTTCAAGTGAACGCTATAATCTACACGACGTAGAATACACGAAAGTTTCAACTATAATCTGTACGATGTTGGGTATACGAAAGTTACTCCAAAGTTACTACAATCTGCATGATATTGGATATACCAAAATTTCAACTATGATCTACGCGATACACCAACATTTTCACTATAATCAACACGAGTACACGAAAGTTTCAACTATCCAACATGAGTACACGAAAGTTTCAACTATCATTGGGTACATGAAAGCTTCAACAATAATCTGCACAATATTGGATAGACGAACGTTTAAACTTTTATCTACACGATGCGACGGTGGTTTACGAAAGTTTCATGTCAGTCGGATAAACGTGTTTTGTTGTTAAAAAAACAAATCCTTTCAACTTATAAAGTAAGTATAATACACAAACTATTACTTTTCACGTCCTTTTCACTCGGTTTTTATTTTCAATTACAAGCATGCAGACATGCAAGCTCGGATTTTCCCTTCACTATCCGACAACAAATAAACAACTTTGTTGTCGATTCTCTCCAAACACGCAGATTTCGAAGGCGCCCTCTTCCATCTCAGAGATCCGAACTCAAACACGAATATTTCTTCACACGCACACCTCAAGATACCAGAGGTAAGTGTTTTCCATCAATTTTAGTTAAGCCGTGAAGGAATTTCAATCGATTGTGCAAATATTTGGATAGACAACATTTTTACCTCGCCAAATGCGAACATTACACGCACTCTCTACACGCCGTGGAATAATATTTTCGCGAAAACTTCACGAAAAGTACGAAAAGCGGGAAGGAGGCGGATTCGGAAGTACGATCCAATTATAAGTTTTCGCTTTATTTAATAATTCTTCCCGAGTTTACATTATTATACAAAGATCAAAAAGCATCCAATTTTCCGGCAAAGGGATCTGTATTGGAGCTAATCTTGTAATTTTTCACTCTCACAATGGCGTTTTGTCAAAGCACGTCGATATCGCACATAGAGATGGTAATCGTTAAAAATTGCATTAAAAATAATTCAAAATGTCAACAGTGGGGTAGGAATAATATTATTTAGAATTCGCATCACCAGTTAACGTACTAAAATAACTAAAATAAATAAATTAATACATTAAAACAATTAACCGATTTCAATTTTAATAATCGAATTCTTGATAAAGGCAAGAAGTCACAATAATTACCTTTCATTACCAAAATTGTTTGCTCAACTTTCTTCGACTCTAATTGCAGCAAAATTGAATAATATATTAAAGAGTGCGTGCGTAGTTTCAATTTAGTTGGAAAATATTACAAGAATTTAAGAATGGCAGATTCAAGAGCGCGGCTAACTGTGCAAAAACAAAGAACCGTCTCGGATAATTTTTTAATTAAAATAAACCGGCAGTACGTCATTTAAAACATACGCAAACATAAAAAATATTTCTCGTTATATTTTTATCGAATTATTTTAGTCTTCCATACAGAGTGTTGCAATTAACTTATACTCAATACTGTATACTTGCCTACAATACCAACTTCTTATGTAGTGTTTTCTTTATTTTCAGTCTCCGCAGCAACGACAATATTCTCTAGCAACAACGACAAATAGCCAGTCCAAGTCTAGAAATGAGCTGGAAACCGTCAGTCCAGTAAACCTCTTATCACGACAGCAGAATGAAATTGTAAGCCGTGAGCGAGCGCTGCGTTGGAATTTCATCTGTTCTCATAACTCCTTCAAGCAGTTTCACTTATCCGAAAAAATTCTAGTGCATTCAGTAACACTTATTTTTATATTATGAAGACTATTTAGTCTTAGACCAATAATAACAAAATAAAAAATTTGCGTTCGCTTTAAAAGGTTTTGTATTTTCGGCGTAATTATATACGTACAGTGTTTTCAAAATATAGAAATATACGTATATACGTACAGCGTTTTGAAAATATCGAAATATACGTATGTACGTACAGTGCTTTGAAACTTCGTTTTTACAAGCAAAGTTATTATTCGTCCTCTATATATTATGTCATTTCTGCCTATGCTTAGTGTCTGATGTTCATATCGAGGGCAGGAAAAACTTACCTAATCTGTAAGAAATATACTGATTTCACAGTGAGCTTGTCTGCAATATAATATTGTTGGTAAAAGCAAAAGTGCATAAACCGTGTTTTTTAAGTTATTTTAACATTGTATATTTTTGATTATATTTATAAATATATTTATTTATTTATTTACTTACTCCAATATATACATTTGATACCAATTGAGTACTTTTTATTACGAGAGTAATCTCTTACAGCCAATTTGAATACTTGTTATTCCCCGCTCGACGAGTGACCGCGAATAGTTCCGGGTTCCCGCGGTGTGCCGGGTCGTCAAAAGACGTCAAAAAATTATCTTATGATCAACGCAATACATCACGCTGAAGACTATGAGATAAGTTTATTATAATTAGGCAAAACTCATTAAATGGTTTAGTTGCATACCTAATATAATAAGTTAAAAGTTTAAAAGATAAAAACAGCAGGGAAATTAGGGGCAAGTAGCGCCGCATAAAAGGAAGACCGAGAACAGTAGCCGAGCGAGCACGAAGAGCGGAAGGTTTTATATAAAATTATCAAAAATAAAACTATTTTACAAATCATTGCGAAAATCAATAAGTTTCCATTCTGGCCCAGTTGTTTTCAACTTCATCAATATACTCATAAAGTTACATACGATTGAAAAGACAAAATGAAAGGCTCCGTGCTTACATTTAACTAACAGAAATTGGAAAGTCTAAAAAAAAATTTAAGAACCCCCTCGATATAGAAAAAATCAACAAAAAAGAAGAAAGACGTGAGATTCTAGTGAGTAATGGTGTTAATACTTACTGTTATCGTAAATTTTAACAAGATACACTCTTTAATGTAATTTGATTGCATGACATTCATTAATAATGAATCCGAGATCTTGTTGATAATAATAAAAACAAAACTATGAAATTTGTTTATTGCTAAAAGTACACGAAGCTCAAACAGATCAACAAATATTTATATTATAATAACTCCGTCAACAGCATTAGGACAAGATTGGACGCGATAACTCATTTTCACGTTATAAAACTGAAAATTTACAATTTTATATTTCAATAGACAGACAAAATTATGATTCTGAATTTACTACGCAGAGATTAATAAAATTATAAAGTACCAAGTCTGTAGTTTTTACATGGTCCAACAAAAGGATACACTAAACAGATAAAGGGAAGACATTGGTATAATATTTATCGTTCACCTGAAAAATTCATAAATTGTTGGGGCGACAGCACGCTTCATCCTAGATTATATTAGAAAAAGAAAATAATTTGAGATCATGATTCAAAACATGAAAAAATTCTTAACCTCAGTATTTAAATACATTTCACCAAGCAATCGTTTCTTGCGCGTCTCTTTCTCGCAAAATTATAAGAAATCTGAGACGCCTGGGTTTTCAAACAGCACGCGCCGGCTACAATTTCAGCTCATTAAAACTCCTTCAGCGTCTTAATTCGTCGCCATGGCAACGTTCGCAACCAAATTGACGCGAGCGTTTTACACCGGCACAGCCTCCCGTTGCGAATGGAGCCGACAGCAAGCCAAGTTCGAAGTAGAAAACTGAGTTTTGTCAAGAATTACAACTTATCTACATCGTCATAGATAGAGTTTTAGCATTTTTCCTGAATTCAGAAAAGGAAATAGTTTTTAAGTACGAATATAACTCGCACTATAAAGGTTCAGTAAGGGCGAATATAACTCGCACTATAAGGGTTCAGTAAGTACGAATATAACTCGCACTATAAGGGTTCTTAAGGGGATGTAAACATTTAACATCATACCCAAATAGTATTTACAAATATTAATATTACTTCTTACCATGAAAATATATAAATACATAACAACAAAAAAATAAAATATATATCTTTCACAGACGTAATAAGTTTACATTTTAAAATACTAAGTAATTTTTGCAGGTGATTTAAGTTATTTGTACGGAATTTCTGTGAACTTTTTACCGACGCGATTACATGTCAAAAGTTGACCGATTATAAATCGTTAACTAGTTGAATCTACTTGGCTATAAAAATAGCAATATATTAATAATTATTAAAAAATAGCGGTTCAGCTGGTAGGGGATAGAGACACGTAAGTTTAACAAAAATAACCAATTTATATATTAACATTTCGTAAACGGATCACTGTATAGAAGAATATTCGTGACACAGCCACAATATTTTATAGATGTTTCGTAAACACTGTACAGAAAAAGTATTCATGACATACCCACAATATTTGATAGATGTTTCGTAAACGGATCACTGCATGGAAAAAGTATTCATGATATACACACAATATTTGATAGATGTTTCGTAAACGGATCATTATACAGAAGAAGTATTCATGACATACCCACAATATTTGATAGATGCTCCGTAAACGGATCACTGTATAGAAAAAATATTCATGATATACCCACAATATTTGAAAAACACCTGTCCAACGATACTCTACACAATGAAGTTGGTGATTAAAAAAATCACCCCCACTTTATATGTAGGGGAAGTACCGTAATTTTTTTAATTATTTCATTTTATAACATTTTAAAACCAATACTTGGGAGTAAAATGTGACGTACAGATAGATAGTCAACCGGACATGGCAAAACTATACGGTTTGGCAACGGACCCTAAGAAACTATTCAGTTTCGTTCACTTTTTGTGATACTCTTCTATGCACTTTTAAATTGTTTTCTTACATTATATATAAGGTTATTACTCAACTACGGTAAGGCGGGAAGGATTATTAATTTAGCAATCTATGCATGTGAATATATGGATATAGAGGTTCTAACCTTGGAACCAAACTACTGAATCGATTTTAACAAATTAGGTTCGCTCTAATATTAATACTACCGTAGACTATTTAAAAATACATTATGGCGGCCCACTAGCCGCCCAACCAGAGTCATTTTTAAAGTATATTAAAAAGAAATAAGATATGTATATTAAGAAGATCAAGAATTTTAAAGTATAATAAGAAGATGAATTAAAAAAAGCAATTATGCTACCGAATACTCAATCCACCTTTTTATATTGGTGTAATTTCTTATTACTCGTATTGTAGCAATACGAGATTTCAACTTAGTATTATCACATATATTTTAATCGGCTTTCGCAATCTAAACCACGGGATTTAGGCGGGGTAATGATTTTTTAATGCGACTGCCGTCTGATCTACGTAACCCAGAGGAAAAAATAGACCCTTCTGGGCTGGATTTCACATAATGGTTTAACGTACCGTCTGAAGCACCCTGGAGCTTATAAGATATTGTGCTCAATCACGCATCTTAATAATATATAAGAATATTATTAAGGTATGTAATTGAGCACAACCCATCCAAACACCGATCAGTGCGTGCGTTGCTTAACTTCTTTGTTCGAGTGAAATCAACTAGTACAAGTCGGCTATGAGCTCCTCACTCGTATTACAGCAATACGCTTAAAAAAGGATGTAAAAAGACAATAGTATGTATAAATGTAAACTAAAATTTTGCAAATATATATAAACTTACAGCAAACGCTGTAGAATCATATAATTTTTATCAACAACTTCTTATCATAGACAATTCACTCACTATAATTATTTTCAGTAAACTGGAAGAAATCCTTCATCATGAAGCCAGAAACATATGCTTAGTGGAATAAGAGCAGGAGTAGTTTCTAGAAACAATTGAATAGGACATTAAACATTTTTATTACTTAATACATTTTTTTTACGACCAACAAGTTTCCAAGCTTAAAAATAGTACGACACGACGAGAATTGTACGACATCTTCAGTTGCGGAAGCGGATATTTGAAAAAAGGCATTATAGATATGCTCATTCGCATTAACTTTTTTGACACTTTGTCGAAACTTACACATTATTTACATGTGTATGTATTACAGGATGTGAATTATCTCTTATATTGAGATATAAGTACTAAAAATACAAAATTCCTTTCAAAAAACCTTCTTCAATACTTATTGAAAGTATTTTATGATGTGTTTTTAATTCAAATTTGACAAAATCTTTTCTAAAAATTAATAAATAGCTTTATACTTTTCATTGGCACTATATTTATTCATAAGTAATATTTATAACTTACGATTTACGATTACGATACGAACGCTTTAAACATTTTTTGCGGATGGTACGCGATCGCGGATGGAGATGTCGATGTCTGCAACATCCCTAATAAGCACAAAGCAAGTATGTCTTAAAAGTACTCAGGCTGAATAGCAATCGCAGAGGAGAATAAAAGTTTACATTCAGAAACTTTTATTAAAGTTCAAATTTTGGACTAGATTTTTGTTGTACATAATATTTCATTTATTGTATAATATACGATAAATTGTTTGACAAAACGAGCTCGGCTTCCAAAACAGGAATCCTAGCCCGGACTACGTCACGCCGCACTAGGTGACGTCACGTACAAAGATCGCACCAGTAGCTGTCACCCCTCCCAAGGGGCTAAACTTGTAGCCGGCCCGTCGGGACAAAATTGAAATTCTCAAAACGGCAAACGCCCGCCGGCCTTCAGCGCTCGCCCGCGGCGCCCGTCCGCGACGCGCGCCCGCACGTTACCTCATTTTGCTGAACCGAATTTACATAGTTTGAATACAAAAGACGTATGTCACGTCGGGCCCATTCAGCCGGCGTCCGTATTGAGTTACGTCAAAGTATCTGCGCCCTCCTCGCTTACCCTCCGATTTGCGCATCTCTCCCCGTGAGGGTGTAAATAAAAAAAAGAGAAACGCACGACGCTTTTCGCGCATCGCCGTGGCGCAGATATAACCCGAAAAATATTCCGAGCTGTAAAAGATTTTTATTATGAACAGATAAAATATTGAATCAGTGGAAGTTTTATGACGAAAAAATATTATTGGACAAGCACGCGGGCGCGTTTTGTTGCTCATGTCCGGGATTGCGTTGCGAAATTAATTTAAAAATGCTCTTTGTTTAGATGGTAAAATAATCAAATAAAAATGAAATTAAACATTTAAGAAAACTAGTTATAATGACGGTGAAATCATATTGGCACTGTACCTTAGTACAGATTGTTGCACTAAATTCTTGTTCATGCCCGGGAAATTAACTTAAGAATGCTTCTCGTTTAAATGGTAAAATTATTCAAATACATATTAAATTAAACATTTGAGGAAACTAGCTTTAATTGGGTATATGACTAAATTTTTTTTATTTCATCAATCATAATTTCAAGGTACAAGATGATGAAGAGTAAATTTTCACACTTCTTTTTAATAATCTTAAAAATTTACCGAGTTATAAAAGTTTAAATTTAATCTTTAGACAAGGACGGCAATACTGTGTTGTGAGGTCATTTTTAATACTTCAGATTATATTCTACAAGAGGAAAAGAGACAGGGATATACCCAACCCTATCCGTATCTTCAAATTTAGAAGCTTATAACTTATTGGCTTATTTTTCAATCAATTTTTGACTTTTTTTCAAGACTGGTTTTTAATTAACTTATATTTCACAATATTGTACGAAAATATTAAAATTTAGAATGAGTCAACTACCGTATGCCGGCGAAATCATATTCGAACTGCGCTTCAATATCGATTGGTGTCCAATAGCAAGTAAACTGTGAATAATTTTGAGCAAGTGCTTCTCAATCCGTACACGTTATTTGTATTTTTTTCTATCGCAAGCTATTTCTGCAACTGTCATCTGTGAAAGTCACAAGTATTGCAAACTTCCTACAAGTACTTGCAAACTTGTATCCACGTGTTTTGCCCACAATTAATATGAAATGTTTTGCCACAAGAAACGAGCAGCGGCTATTTTAATGACCATAATAACAACATAAAGACAATAATATGTTACTAAGTGAGCTGAAGATTCTGGGAAATTGAAAGATTTTTATATACTACGGAATTCAATTTTCCAAATTTGTTGCAAAAGGTACGCCCTCATATTGAAAGAGTGGATACTCAAATGGATATTTTCCGTTCATGTCCATCTTATATCACTCTTCGATACCTAGCTACAGGTAAATAAATACATTTTTTTAGAAATATATATTATTATTTGAATATTTCTGGGAAATTGAAGGATTTTTATATACTACGGAATTCAATTTTCTAAATTTGTTGCAAAAGGTATGCCCTCATATTGAAAGAGTGGATACTCAAATGGATATTTTCCGTTCATGTCCATCTTATATCACTCTTTGATACCTAGCTACAGGTAAATAAATACATTTTTTTAGAAATATATATTATTATTTGAATATTTCTGGGAAACTGAAGGATTTTTATATACTACGGAATTCAATTTTCGAAATTTGTTGCAAAAGGTATGCCCTCATATTGAAAGAGTGGATACTCAAATGGATATTTTCCGTTCATGTCCATCTTATATCACTCTTTGATACCTAGCTACAGGTAAATAAATACATTTTTTTAGAAATATATATTATTATTTGAATATTTCTGGGAAATTGAAGGATTTGTATATACTACGGAATTCAATTTTCTAAATTTGTTCCAAAAGGTATGCCCTCATATTGAAAGAGTGGATACTCAAATGGATATTTTCCGTTCATGTCCATCTTATATCACTCTTTGATACCTAGCTACAGGTAAATAAATACATTTTTTTAGAAATATATATTATTATTTGAATACCATACAAATTAAACAAAATTATATAACTCTTCCTTTTTACTTGTTTCGTAGCATTCTTATTAGCACAATGTATAGTTAACTTTTCCTTTTTACCTGTTTTGTAGCATTCTTATTAGCACAATGTGTAGTTAACTCTTAATTTTTATGTATTTCATAGCATTCTTATTAGCACAATGTATAGTTAATTCTTCGTTTTTACGTGTTTCATAGCATTCTTATTAGTACTATTTTTGTACTATATTTTTCTGTCACTCATGGTAAACACTTGCAGTAGAAGTCAAAAAAGTTATTTAGCATTAACAAATAAATACGAAACCCTCACAAAGTTTGAAAAAAAACTTTGTACACATTTAACATGCAGCCAATAGCGTAAGTTGCTTCAATTTTCAGAAATTAATTAAACATGAATGTTTATATGATACAACCCTATAGGAGTATTGTCTTGTGGAAGTTTTATTGTTAGTGGACACAGCGCTTAAAAGCAGAGATAAACAATGTTATACACGAAATCGTTTCGAAATATTAATGTCAATGACTTTTCTTTTTGATAGCCTGATATTTTCAATATTGGATTTAAATTAAAATTAAATAAATGTATTGCTTTGAAAGTTGTCTTCAAAATTATATTTTCTTTATAGTTGAATTTTTTTCAGAGATGTCCCTTTTAACGAATCGTACGTCATTAGATTATCCGCATCTAGCATATACTGTAAATATTTTGAAAACTCCAACTATCACAAAGAAAGAAAGAATTAAAATGAATCGTCAGATTCAAGTATTAACGAAAAACGGAGGAACGAAAAAATTAATGTTGTGATACTCGACCTATTTGAAGTTAACCTGTGTAAAATGAAATATACGTTTTTAACGCTAATACTATGAGAGATCCGCAAAAAAGAATAAATTTGTAGAATAAATAGATTCAGGTACTTAATTCATAAAATTTATGAAGGCATTAACTTTTTAAAAGACTAAAGGTCTTTTAAAAAGTTACTAACTTTTAAAGAAGCGTAAACTTTTTAATCCGTAAATCAGATAGATGACACTAGCAGCTTTTAAATGTTGATAGAAATTCGCATGGGGAAAAACTAGAAAACGAGAATAGAAAAAAAAGACTTTGCCCTATAAGTCTTTTCATTCTAAATATACCAATGAACGTTTTTTCTTCATCTAATAATTCTAACAAATATCAATTACTCTAAAAACATAATTCAAGTATCCTCGTATCGTATAAAAATCTCGTATCCAATGGCCATATTTTGTCATCTTGCAATAACAAATCCGACATTAGAACAAATGATTATTACCAATCCACGACTCGAAGGCACAGTGCGACATAGAAAAAATCCCACTTAGTGCCCGGGCACAATCGGAATAACCCATTGTCTGACTAGTACAAAGCGCCATCGGGTGAAATCTTGCGGAAAATATCGATTCGGGGCAGCTTCCCTTCGATATCTAATTTTTCCGCGGCCGGAAAAGTGGGAAACTAACAAAGGACAAACTGTGCGTCTGCGGGCTAGTCGGTTTTCCACCTGAATAATTACATATATTCGAGTGGATTGGGCGCTTGGAGACACAGCTGTGGTTATTGTATTTATAGAAAAATAATAGTCCTAGTGATAGATGACTTTATTTTATTAAGGCTTTATATATACAGATACAATAGGTAGAAATATAGATCCGATGAGCTTTCGGAATAGAATTTAAATTCGAGCTTATGAGTGTATTTGTATAGGCAAAGCTATATTCATAACCAAAGTTTTTCTTTTTATACGTCAAATAGCTACAGCGTGCAGTTCCCTAATAAAGAGTACTTAGCATGCTCTCTGTACCTAGTCAGCATATTAACACCATCACTGGAAAATAACACCTCTGGAAAGGTAGTCAATTTATATTTTCCATGATATGCTATGGACTTAATATGATAGGATTATATAATAGGATGATTATTATTTTATAGAATATAAAACGAGAGAATTATTGAAGTAATTTTATTTTCATATCTCCGAATATATTTTGATGAAAAACTAATATATATATATATATATATATATATATACATATGTATATATATATATATATATATATATATATATACATATATATATATATATATATATATACATATATATATATATATATATATACATATATATATATATATATATATATATACATATATATATATATATATATATATATATATATATATATATAATTAAAATAGAGTGAATCTGTACATGAAAAATATTTTAAAAAGAGTGATTGGTTTAGCATATAGAACAGTAATATAAGCCAGGAATTCCATTTTTAGAATTTTTATCCGTCAGTCTGTTAATTTATTCTTCAATCACGCGAAATCTACTAAACGGATTTTGATAAAATTTTGTATGGTAATAGTTTATACCCTTGAGCCACATATAGAATAATTTTTGTCTGGATATTACAGACTTAGAAAAACCCTCCCATTATGAATATTACGATATTGGTACTGCCAACGCCATCTAAAAAAGTTTTAGTAAATTTTATATTCATAGATATTGTAAAAATAAACAAAAAAACCAGAGAAATGATAACGTTTATTATTCCTAAGACATTATTATTCCTTTTCTTATT
The DNA here is from genome assembly GCA_039881145.1 of Druceiella hillmani. Classification (NCBI taxonomy): domain Eukaryota; kingdom Metazoa; phylum Arthropoda; class Insecta; order Lepidoptera; family Hepialidae; genus Druceiella; species Druceiella hillmani. The sequence continues at coordinate 92,825,265 of JAYKKI010000001.1, forward strand.
CCGAATTTCACGCGAACGAAGATGCAGGCACAGCTAGCATTATTAAGTGTCATAATAATCTTATTATTCTAGAAGTATTGTCCAATCCAGTATCGAAAAAAAATTCTAAATACTAAGACTAGTTACAAAATATACTCCTTTTACATAAATTAGGAAATAAACTTAATGTCTTAGAAAATAAGATCAAAAGAAAATCATAGTTCGTCGAACAAAATGTACTTCATGAATCTTTAAAAATTACACAATCGTATGGACAACCTTAAGCCATTCTGAATTTTAGGGAGTATTTATAGGTTTTATATAACATTGATAGGTTCTATACTTGGCTTTGTCGGTAAATGATGAAATATTTCACAAGTCCAGTGGAAATCCATTAAATCAAAAACACAATCCGTCTTTAAACAGACGGATTGTTTTGAAATAACAAAGCAAAATATAATAATACTCCCGCGTTCTCGGAGGTTATAACCTGCAAAACCTGATTTTGTAACGCGAAAAGAACAAATGTAAAGAATTATATTGTATCGGGGAAGAAAAAAACTTCATGAATAATATCCTAGGGGACTGCGGAATGAAGGCCACTTTATTCCTCACTCAGCGATTGTTTACTAATGCATGAGGAGTTTGAAGGTGCCTCCGCTGACGTTCCCCTGACGCTGAAAGCTCTCCGTCGCAAGGGCGGACGTGGGGGCGAGGGCAATAGCGCGGGCGGGAAACAGGTTTTACTTAGCTCATTGTTTGAGAGGGTATTTTTTATTATTTATTTTTGATGCATTATGCAAACTTAAGTGACTTCCGGTTGTAAAGTACAGGTGACGACTGAAAGTGTTTGTAGTTCCAGGCGGCAATAAATATTATTTCTAAACCTTAGGTGAAAGTCCGTTAGTAATTGGAACTCATAAAATGTTAATTTTACGAAGTCGATACTATCGTTTACGATGCAAGACGATCGATATACGAAGCCTATCCATACGTTTACAATACGAAGTAGATTCCATAGTAGTCGATTTGATGAAGCTTTGAATATTTCATTTTGTCCTGCGTTTCTATTGTTGAACTACGTAAGACCTTAAGTTTGAAGAATCATTTTTAAATGGATAAATACCATATATTTCAAAGTTCACACATAACTTTGCGCCCAAATAAATGTCAATAACTAAATATAAAAAAAATACTAGCCGCCTATTTACTTTGTTCGTATAAAATTAATTAAATTTATAAGCTTGATATATGCAGAAAATGAATTCTGCGAAGCTCTAGATTTTCTCTGTTTCTATTTTTCTCTTTATTGTTTACTCAATAGTCCGTCGAGAATTTGGGACATTTGTTCACGTGAATGTTTTCCGTGAAAATTTAAAAATGTTTGTAAAAATGAATTAAAATTGTACTTTTTCTTTAAACTTTCATTATTTTATGAAAATGGATTTCTGTTTACATTTCCGGCTAATATTTTTTTTTAATAATGATACGTACTGTATCTGTACCGTGGGTGTGGACGTAGAGCCTTATCTCCGTGTACAGAGGAAACTATTTTTGAATGAAATATTTTGAAAATCAGTTCAAAAAATGAATTTGATTCTATTTTATTATTCTATCACATTTTACAACGTTTAGACATTGTATACTCGTAGTATTAGTTAGTTTAGAATAAATTAGAACAAAGTTAATCATGTGAAATATGTTTTTTATCAATAAAACAAAATGAATGACATACAAACATGATATTATTACTAGACAGATAATTAGATCTGTCGACGCACAGTTCCTATCGTCAATAATTTTAAATGACGGTAGGTAGCCGATTGCTTTTATAAAGAAAGTATATTAAAAAAAGCAAATAAACAACAATTGTCATTCACCTTGCGCCAACGCGATAAACTGAGCGCGGTATCATAAAGATATACCACACGCGCACAAATAAACTAAGGTGTAACGACCCCTGTGACGAGCTTAGCCTCGCAACTGTTTCCTCTTTAAACATAAAACCAAGAAAATACGGCTGCCTCTTTAGGAGATCTAAAAATCTCCTTATTGCACACCCGTTCACTCGACGGCGCGTGACTGCCACCCGGGCGGGGCGGCCCGCCCTATTAACATTTTGATAACTTCCGCCGGAAACTGCAATTGCACACTGCAGCCATCGTACGAGCGCGTTTATACACAATGCAACCTCGCCCAAGCTACCTTTTCATTTAACCGTTTGCGCTGCTGGCACTTACCTTTCTCGAGAATACGGAAACAGGATGAATAAAGTTCCGTTCTACTGCAATACTATTCCAGAAGTACATATTATGCTGATAGCACGTATAGGTGATAAGTAGACGCTTTAGGAAAAACGTGATTAAAGTAAATATTTAACTAAAATTGCATACTACAAAGGAATTGTTTTGATATTTATAAGTTGTATGGTACAAAGAATACCGACTGAATTAGCCTAATATGAAAACTGGCATAGCAGACACAGCGCTACATCTGTGTCTGCTATGCATGTGACGCTCAAATATTATGTGTTCATATTAAGAATTCTGAACACTTGAAATTTAATATATAATATTTGTTGCTACTCCTAAGAGATTGTTACCAGTTTTCAGATTTTTCAGATGGCAAGAGCTTTATGAATCAAAAGCGAGCAGTTTTATGAGCTTTGGAGAAATCAGTTTTTTTAGAGTTATTAGTTAACTTTATTAAAATTGTAAGAACAATATTTGGTTCAAAATTTCGTAATAAAATTAATAATTCGTTTATAAATTATATTTTTTAATATTTTCTTCAGCGTACACCTATGTATAATAGGAGGATTCATTTTTCTATTTTTTTTTGTATATTAGGAACATATAACAGAAAGCTTTAAAAAAATCAAGATAGAAATAACTTAGTAGACATCTGCTGAATGTTTAAATATATAAGGCTTTCTTAATGTTCTTCTTATTTTTTTATATAAGTTTTAAGTAAATACAACGCAAAAGTATTCTTAGTAGTAATACTGTGTTTGAGAATAAACGAAGTAGAGATTTTAAAAGTAGATTTAGATTTGAGTATGAGAAAGTTATTTTACAATTTGTGTCTAGATATAACATAATAATCATTATAAGGTAGCAAATTTCAAGTTTACCGAAACAAAGTCCAATTTAATCTTCCATAAATTAACTATCTACATTGATATTCAACCAAGTCGTATAACTTACCATCTCATGGTACCTTTAACCCTGACCGCATTATCCATAAATTCCCTCAAACAAACCCACATAATCCCCACACTAAATAACAACTAAAAGCTGAAGTACTCGTATTGTTATAACGTGCCTGTTGGCTCGTTATAGTTTTGCTCTCAGTATTTGTCTCGTGTAAAGGTATTTTACAACCGAAACTAACTTGAGTTAATAAGACTTAAGTCACTCCTCACATATCGCGGGGTTGGTGAGTACAACAACCTGGCCAGGTGACGCTTTCACACAGTACATTCAGTAGCGTAGTACGAGGAACTTTGTTGGATGTTCTGTAACTGTCATAGACTAATTGTTGGCTTAATAATTGAACAAGTGGCACACGAACGTCACACGTTTAAGTTCTTAACGCGAGTTAAAAAGTAAGTTAAATTTTCAAACTAATTTCTGTATTAATTACTTCACGCATACTTACCAATTCACAGCTTTTAAAATTTGTTTGTACTCAATAACTTAAAACTAATGAAACAATCGATGTGAAAGTTCATGTATGAAAAGTTTTTATAAATGTTCGATAGATATAATGTTGTTAAGTTGGTACAGAAAACCGGATTCTATAATGTTGTTAAGTTGGTATAGCAAGCCGGGTGGAAAATAAGACGATTATCAATATATTTTTTCCCAACTCATCTCGTTTTCGAGAAACTAAACTATTTAAACGTTAATGCAAAAGTTAATAGTCCTGCATTACATGCACATTAAGCGCCGCGTGGCGTATCAAGTTGATACGACGCAACGCGACGAACCCCTTATTCAGCGGTGAACAGTGAGCGGTAGCAGAAAAAAAAGAGTATGCAGATGATTCGGTGTTTTCCTTATGTTTTTTTTCCGGGGAGATTCTTTTTATGATAATGAAACTTTAAATTATATTATAGTTGGAAAAATGTTAAAAGTAAAACATATTTTGTTATAACATAATTTCTTCACAATAAAAGTCCAAATCAAAAAATGTCATAGATTATTTTCGTTTCATTTTTTTGAGAAAAATGCAAAAACAAAATTCTTTCGGTACTAATTAAAGAATATTCAGTAAAGTTTATAAAGTGACACGATTTCACGATGATGATAATATATTTCACTTACTTTATAATATATTGAAAGATCAGATCGCACTAAATTTTATTTACGTAAAACTAACAGTCATCTAATAACGAGTGAGTTCAGAATTTACTCCTGCCGTGCCCGGCGATATAATGTAAAAATTTAATTGAATGATATCTATGATAGAAATATATAAATTGAATTGACGTAAAAGTTTATGCATGAAACATTTGTATAATTGTCTCATATATAATTTTTATAGCGACGCACTTTTATGACGTATAATAACGTAGGAAAAAATAAACATTATTTTGTTCCTTTACGATGTATACACTCTCATCGTGATTGGTAATACGGTATAAGAGTTTATTTATATATTTCTGTACTTTAATGTCTAATTGATACATATGGCGGAATTATTGCTACAAGAGCAATCTCTTACAGCCAACCAGCACAGCAGTTCAGCCCCGCTCGATGAGCGGCTGGGTATCGAACCCGGGTCCCCGCGGTGCGCCTCGTAGTCAAAGGCCATAAGCCTTGTGACCGACACAACACGGTGACGACGTGAATGGTATTCCTTTCTAACTTTAAAAATATGCTTGTTACTCAATTACATAAAATAATATAAGGTTTTCAGAAATGTCCAATATATGGTATATAAAACAAAACGATTTTGTCACTTGATAAGAGAGGAATAAAACAGTATACATTATACTATACCGATCACTGTGTAATATATTAAAGGATGAAATTGCATTCTCGCAAAATTTCATCTTGGAGGAAGAAGCTAAGACAATGTAAGTAGTAATGGTAGCTAAAGTCCTAGCTCGAAATATAGTGCGCTAACGGAGCTTCACTGTGACCTTATGCTCGGCACAAGAGTAATAGCGTTAAGTCAAAATAAGTCATTATTAATGTTATTTGTGAAAAAAATATTGACTTAAATGCGAAGCTTTATTAGCTTGGCTGTGCTACATAGCGTGTCTTCGTAGCTTCTTACTAGATTTGTCTTCGAATATGCTGTACGTATAATGAAATGCATTACCAAAATAAGTCGTTACTCAAGGGCATTTGTAAAAAATGTTTGGCAGCTAAATAAATTTGAAATGAAATGTGTCGTATCACCTAAATGCGAAGGTTTCATGAGGTCGTGGTATATCGTGTTAGCTTGACTGCAAAACGTTTCTTGTGCATAACGTTTCTTCATCGCTTCTTACTAGATGTCTTCAAATATGTCGTACGTTTAATGAAATGCATTACTTGTAAAATTATTTTAAAATTGACGGTAACTTGCTGATTTTTTAAGAATAAATTAGAAATGACATTGTTGTATAGTATAAATGCGAAGCCTTCTTGATGTCATTGTATTTCGCATTAGCTCGGCTGTGCTGCATAATGTTTCGTCACCGCTTCTTACTAGGTTTGTCTTCGAATATGCTGTACGTTTAATGAAATGCATTAATTATAAAATTATTTTAAAATTGATGACGGCAACTTACTAATTTTCTCACTATAAACTGACGGTGGAGAAATTATTATGCGTGCTGTCCAAAATTCAAAAAAATATACATGTTTTCTTTGGCTGTAACGATTGTATTAACTGAAGTCGACAAAACGTATTTGCAGTTTACTTATTTCTTTAATGTAAGACATTGATGTGAACACAGGTTAACATAATTATAAGTTTAGAGGATTTATCACGATAGCATTAAGGTATATATATTTCTACTTTCAATAAGCCATAATAACGACTATAAGGGTGGTACTACCCTTTCGTAATTCGCATGCTTGCGTTATTTATTTTGGTACTAGAGGTTATAACATACTTCAGTGTTTTACTATAAAATTAACATTTTTAGATTCACGATCGTAGAACGTTTGAGTAGTTAACGACAAAACATAATTTGTAATTTAGTTATATTCTGTACTCATTACATTCGCTCCGCTTTTTAAAAGTTTTCTCATTATCAAATTGAATTAAAAATAGACTTTTAAAATGACGGTGACCTTCTTACTAACGTGTATTACGAGTGTGTTGTGAGTGTAGTTTTACGTAACCATTTCGACGACTCTGGCAAATTTTGTGTATTCAGTATGATACATCTCTGTATAGAGATTGATTGTAATAGGACACTATCTGTACTTTGTTTCATTCTTGATAATTAAAAAAATCACGTATTTATAAATTACCATTATAAACTACTATGAAAACGAATTTTTTATAAACTACTATGAAAACTAACTTTTCGTAAAAAATCCTCATTTCGCTTTAAATAATTTTGAGTGGCTTATTATTATCATTTTCAGTATATAAGTACATTTTATTTTATTTTTCTTGTAAATTGACTAATGACGATCTCTCTTTGTATGTTGCATTGAATGAACCCGAAAAATATAGGTTAATGTTACATGTATTTTACAAGTTTCGTTAGTGAATATCAAAATACATTGAGTACAATACATAAAAAAACATATCGTCAAATTATTTTTTTCTGTTTTAAGTCTTTCTTTTTATAGAGTAATACTGGCCAATAGCCAAATTAGGGATAAGACTAACTTTCAATTATTTCTTGAATTTTCAAACTTTAAGCTCCTTAGTAGCAGTTAAATGAAATTATTTAATATATATATATATATATATATATATATATATATATATATATATATATTTTAAAAACTCATAACAACACTTCTGCCCGGTAAAAATGTCCATCGAAGATTAACGACTTGGCACAAAGTCCTACTTGGGAAAAACGCCCCATCGAAACTCAACGATTTCACAACTTCCTTTTCAATATTTACGCAATAAGCGTTAATAATATGCGTTAAAGAAGCATTATGCACAGCCCGATTCAGCTCAAAAAAACATTGGAAAGCTTTAGTACCGAAAAACATAGTGTCGGAAAGCACTGCGAACTTAACACGATGCTAAGATATGATAGTACACTTTGTTACCTTCCCGCAATGCTCGATACAAATGAGTACTTTGGACCATTAATGTGAAAGCAACTGGAAATATTAATATCAGATATTATCTGTCATGGTCTTTAAAGTTTCTATTGATAGTCCACCTGGATATGAAGGAATTAAACCATTCAAAGAGATAATAAACAATTGAATACTGCTCTTGAATTTTATCATATTTACAGATTAACTCGAATTACAGATTAACTTGAGCGAAGTTGAATTTAAAACTATAAGAACACAAGTTGGTACCAATATTGAAATCTCATCCATCATATTCATGCAGTCCTTTTTTATCAAATTTTTATTGCAACTATCACTTCTAAACATCTGGCATACTTTATAATTAGTTATATGAGATAGTATGGCTCGTACATACATTCTCAAAACTCGAGAGTATCAGCCGCTATAAGTTAGTATTTTTATATAGGCATTCCAGGTGCCATAAAAAACAAGTGTGAGGAAGTGGGTTAACAACTACAAAGAGACTGAGGTTGATGGTCTTTGCCATCGATGATCTCGCAAATAGGAGTGCAGAGTTGTTGACGACAATAGAAACAAAATGGTAGTGGCAGAACTTTCGGAGTAGCATTTTCCGTAAGCAGAAATGGTACTAACCAAAAAAGCATAAAAATCGAGTGTCACTTGGTTTTTGCTTGTTCAGTTTAAGCTGATTTTTAAAACATTGATGATTAGTATGATATATAAACACCAAACTAATTTAATATTAAACTACCTTCATAAATATAGATTGCCCATAAATAATAGGTTTTTAGGACTAGATAAATATAAATATACTTCAACTTTATCATTTAACTGCAGGTGAAGAAGTAGACATCCTTTTATTGATGGTATCAAATCTATCCAATTGTATTTGAAGGTATCAAGTTGACTGTAAGAATAGCTGTTTCTGATTACAGCCATGTATATTTTGGCAGTGATAAAGATTTACTCCAGTATCATATAAAGTAGGTGTCTATTAGGTTGGCAACTTATAAACCGGCCGTCTCTGTACACAAAATTTTCAACTTTTTATATGTAGTCAATAAAATCAATCGTTATTTATATAAGCACCGTGGGTATCTAACACTTGTCGCCGACGTGTAGGCAGAACTAAAGTTCCGTCGTTATAGAAATCTTTGTGCCTTTGACTGAAAAACCGGTGAAGTACGATTTTGAAATGACTTTCTTCTTTAAATTTTCCATGATTTAAATTATTAGACAGAGAGCGAAGCAGATGATAATTAGACGGCGAAAGATCTGGAGGGTAGGATGTGTGAAGTAGCAAACTTCATCCAAGTGATAGTAGTTCATCACGCGTTACTTTTGCTACGTGGGGTCAAGTATTGCCATGTAAAAAATAAACTTTGCTTTGATTTGAAGGAAGTTTAGCGGTGACTTTGCTCAATTGTTCACAATAAATCTTAGCTGTAATTATAATGTTAGCTTGACAGAGTTCCCAATAAATAACTCAATGAATAATTTCGTTTATACCTCACCATGCACTCAAAAGTATCGTTTGTCCAATATAATATTTTAGTCTCAGTACACCTTTTTCCCCAGCTCCTAGCCACTGGCGTCTACGCTAAAAATTAACATAAACCACTCACTATTCATTTGCTGTAACCAGATACTGTAGCCCTTCGTTGGCAACTCAGTAGCTCCAAGAACACATTAGCTCTCCACTGAAGTTGAAAGGGTGATAGCTCATGTGGTAGCCAAACAGAATATTTCGATATCTTTCTCAAAGCATGAAGTTGCTTTTCCATTACAGTATAAGAGCATGAAAATAGCTCTGGGAAACAACGCGAAATTAATCTGGGATATGTTTCAACAAGGCTTTTAAATTTTTCTAAATCAATTATAGGAGGTAGCTTTGGATGAAGTTTATCGGACAGGTCAAAATTCCCTTCTTTGAATCTTTGGAACCAGTGCTTGTATGTGTCATAAGAGGGGCTGTATGTGTCAACGTTCACCCATCGTTGTGTATATATTGTGTGATATTTCGCCCCAAACGACATGCATGACGAAAGAGTCTTTTAAGTTCACTTCGAACTATTTTTAAATTTATTCTTTACTCGCCGATTATTCAATTGTAAATTGAAAAGAAGTTCGAATGCCGCACTCTTTATATATCATACAATAAATATTCTAGAAGTTTTTATAATATTCCAGAAATCAGTTGAAAAAAGTGACAGGTTTAGAAGTTGCCAACCTATTATTTAGACTTTATACGCCTCATTCCGAAATTATCTTTTAACTCTGAAACTTCACGCACATGTATGTTAAAAATATATATTATATATAAAAATATTCTTAAGGAGAAAGTAAATAACTGATAAAAATATAAATAAAAAGCGGTAATAATTTGATATACTACTAAAAAAAGTTCGATCTGTCACCTGGCAACTCTACGATCGCAAGTCTCATGTAGCCGACGGTGGAATAAATAACGTTTTATGTAACACAAAAAATATATATTTGATATAGTTAGGTTAGTTAATAAAAAAAAACGTATAACGTAAACACAATAAGTTATTAAATACAGCTGGTCAATAATATCTTGAAGAAGAAAAACGAGACATATACAAGCATCATTCTATTTACTTCGTACAATTATATGGTTTTAAAAATACAACTATTATATGTTTTATGTTTATGTTCGTGTCTTGTAATTGACTGTGCTGTTATATATTTTTTTCTACGTTATAATTTTATCTATTATTACGTGATCCGATTTACAAGCTTTTGTTCCTTGAACAATGTCTTCTTTTGAGATGAAGAAAATTCACATTACGTTTTCTTTGACATTTCATATTTTTAATTGATTTTTTTTACTTAAAGAACGAAATGTCAAATGTATTAACGACGTATGAGGACACAACGCTTTGTTGATCTTAAGACCTTCATACATTTGTACGAAGGTCTTAAGATCAACAAAGCAAAAAATTGGAACTAAAAATTTTCACTTTTTAGAAGTGAAACTTTATTGTCGACAAATAAAATTGAATAGGTGAATTTAATTAAATTACAAAATATTTATAACATTTAAATGAACTTATCGATATGTGGTGACATGATAGCATTATATATCGGTTCACTCACTTGACAGTGGTCGTTAACTATTCCATGGCCATCTAATGGGTTAAAACTTGCATTACCTCGCAATAATTATGAAAATTTACCTGGTTTTAGGATAGCGTATGTTGATGAACGAGTATGTCGATGAAACATTATGGAATTATCACTCAACGCTTAAGTAACATTTTAAATACCTCAGACTTGAACGGCGTGATGCTTCCGGTAATTTATTTAATTAGCCATTAACCTTAGTTCTTGTCACTGACAATTTCGCTTTGTAAACAATATATCGATCATTAACTAAAGTTTGAAGTATTTTTTGAAATTGGATAATCAATATTTCAATGAACCTAATAAGATGTTTATGTCTTATATTTTCTATTCTATTTCAATATTTTCCATTTAAGTGCGAAATTTTATTTATCTTCGTCTCTACCATCTTTATCTCAGGATATGATGAACTGAACAGCAATGACAAATGATCACATGGTACTATGAGAATCACTCATCCCTGAGACATGGAGATTGACTAGCATTTCTGCTGTTGCTAGGATACGTAATACGTGTTAAAAAATCAGATCCAAAATTGCAATATTGTGGTCTGCTCATGGAAGATTTATAATTTGGTTTGAGGATGAATTATTTAAAATTTAGAATAGTATTTTCGCTTGCAAAGTGTTTGCTGCAAAAAATCCAAGAATATTTACCGATTGCTTCAAACTGAAACTAAAAGATACCTTAGAGAACGTCTATCTCTACTGGAAACAAAGAAAAAAACACTGAAACGAATTATTGCAGCGAGCAGCGGGATTTGGAACAATCATTAAGTCAGTCCGAGCCGTTAACGCGCTAGAACCGACCGTGGGTGGAGCGGCACCCTACTTATTTATTACACTCCTAGCGGGGATATATTTAATGATAATGGACAAAATAGATGTACAGTTAAAAAAATTATTTTTAAATGAATCTTATTTATAAAGAATTATTAACAGCAGTTCCTCAATTTTTGTAGCGCAGATTCGAATCGTTAGATGGCTCAAATAGGCGAGTACTGCTTTCGATCCAAGTGCTACGCTATGATGAATGGGAAATAAAAATGTGACGCTTTAGATTGATATCAATGGTAATAAAACAAATTACATAATATCTACTTAATTGTCATTATGTTACTATCTGTGAATTAGGATGACGGGGTTATATTAGTTACAAGAAAATATTATTTGCCAGTAGGGTCAGCTGAACTTCACCATTTTACATGAAAATATAACAAAAACTAATTTTATTGCTTGAAATTTTGTAATAAGGTATTTATATGTGCCTGTGTCAGTGTATATGTGCGTGAGTGGTTGCCCGTGTGTATTCATATTTTTGTATTGCTCGAATAAGCTCCGAAACGACACGATCGTTTTCATTCAAGTTCAATACATAAAATAATTCATATTTTCTTATATAATTTCTTTTTTCCAATAAAATAAGGGGAAAGGAGAGCAAACAAGAAAATAACTTTTTGATTCACATTAGTAATTTTCTTTTTTCGGAAATTTCAAGTCTATTTTCTTTAGAGGCCTTCAAAATTTATAGAATAATTTAACTTAAAATAAAATTTTTTAAGATTTGTAAAAAACATATTTTACAAACAGGGAAGGTTTTGTTACGAAGTCTATTACCATCTTTATTTTTATTGAATAAACTACACTCTACAAGTATAAATTGCATAATGTCTCAGCACGTTAAAAACGGATATTTTTTTATATAGTCAAGTCCATCATTCTTTAAATAATCCACACTCAAGCGCACTAGCTTCTGCCGACGAAAAAATTCTTCGCCGCGTCCGCCCTAGCGTGGCGGGCGCAGCGGTGGCATGCAGATTTACGAGGGCCCGCGGCACCTCGCGGCCATGATTTACGCGGAGGCGAATCGGAAACGCTTTACAATTAGGGCGGCCCGGCGAAATATGGAGCCGGGCGTGCCCTTTTATTAGCCCATTAGCCCTTCCACGTACTCGGCAGGCCGCCCGCCCGACCCAACTAATGATCTCTACGTTTTGACTCGACGCTGGCCAATCGTAGACCGTAGTAGCCCTTAAGTAGGTATAATCGAGAATTTTTGTTATTATTCCTGTTACGTACTTTACCAAGATCTCGGTCACACAATCGGCGTATTAACCGAATAAATTAGATTTTCAGACCTAATTACCCGATCATGACCTTGACAGCCACTATATGAGTAGCCAAAATTAGTCAGAGTTATTTAGAAGCAACTATTTCGAAAGCAATAAATAAATCTTTTTATTTAATGCACTTCTTTTTATTTAATGCAAATATTCGCAAGACAGTCTGAGCTCGTATAGATAGCACCAAATGATTAATTATCTATTAAACCTTTACTAAAAAAATTTCAACGGGTGATTTTTGTGTTTCGATGCCATAAAAATGCTCCATTTTTTCCTTATTATTTTAGAAACGTAGAACATAACACATGCTTCCAAATATTGAGACTCTTCATTTTGTGTCAAATGCGTTTACGGTAAAATTTGAAAGTTCAATATTCCATCATTCTAGAGCAAACGAGTTTTAAAACCTTACTCTAGTTAGTGATAAGAAGTGAGTGATAAGAACATCAATAGCATGCAACGTTTCCCCTGTGCTGGAAATTAGTAACTAGTTTCATGGTAATTTGATAACCTATTCTAGCGGTGATGGGGCGCAGTGTAAGCATAATAGATGATATGGAAGGAGACGGAAGAGCCGATAACCGCAGGCGGAAGTCTCCACAATATCGCGCGTCGTTCCCGGAAGCTAGCTGCGCAGCGGGGAGCGAACTGCTGTACCACACAGCAGTTAATCGTTGTGACACTTTAAGTAGTCGATTTTATATATTAAGAATCGTTGAGAAAATTCATATCTATAGTATATTATATAGAAGTAAAGTCCTGAAAAATAATGCGATTTGCGTCGTATAAATTAACCGCAAAGTAGAACTGAATGTTAATTGAATTCCCCGAGTCTTGATTGGGGGTTGCAGGAATCTTAAAACGGATCAGAAGCCTCAGCTTTAACTTATTTCGGACGTGCCTATATTTGAATATCCCTAACCGCGTCCCGGGAAAAATATTTTCCGGCGGGTATTATATTTGAATCACTTTCATGTACATTTAGCGCAATTAAATATACTTACATAGAAGTTGATCCCATCTAAATTATAAGAGTCCATCTTAACTTAAAATAAGGCTAGATTTTGATAATTTATCGATAACAATCTTTTTTCATAGATCGATATCTCTACATATGAAGCAAAAGTGCTCAATCATTTCAACGAGTTATTCAGTCAAACTTATTCATATCCGTCGATATATAATGTTTACGATCTAATTTGTCTTCAAAATTCAGTTCTAACCATAATAAATACATTTATTTTTTTTCAATATATTTAGACGCAGTAGGGCTCACGACAATAAATCACTCGATTAAAGCTAAGAAGTCGTTTGTCTAAAAGCAAATAAACTTTCTGGATAGTTTAATATACAATATAAGCACACAATTACGAATCACCTGCTTTCAGGTCAAATGTTCCCGGATACCAGACGCATAAAATTAATTACCACTGCTTTATCTGGCCGTAAAAAGAATGAACTTAAGTTCAGTTATACTTGCATTATCTTAATTGCAATTGTTGAAACGACACGATTACTGTTGCAATAAATAAAGGCTATCATGAATGTACTGATGAACGTTATAAAAAAGGTAATTAAATGATATTAACTATCTTCGAAAGAGTGTCGAACTTTTATAAAGATAGTTGGGCCTTTGAACCGAGCTTTTCAATGTTATTTATTAAATGTATACTAATTATCACATTGTCGTCAAGTGTAATGTTAACACGCAACTGACGTTTAATTAATATCACCTTCAATAGTGATGCATTCGTCAAATTTGTTCTTAAACTGCTTCTCAGATGAATGTATGTTCTGGTTCCAGGTGTTTAAGGAATATTAATGAAGGACAACGGAAATTACAGATATATATATATATATATATATATATATATATATTATATATATATATATATATATATATATATATATATATATATATATATATATAAGCACAAGTATTTTGTAAAGAAATCTAGTACAAGACTTAATTAAGACTTAAAGCAACATTAACAAAAATAATTAATTAAAAAGAAACTAGTTTCATATCCCTCTTCTTCGTCCTTAGCCATGTTCTACTGCATGGTGTAGTGGTGTAGGCCGCTTTCATTCTATATCACTCCTTTCGATTTTGTGTTTTTTCTAGGTTTTTCGCCCCGCGGTCTCCATTCACATTCACGGCTTTCTGCCAACGTGGCCAGTCCATTTTATTGAAACACGTTTTATAACATCCGCGACTTTGCTCTTTTCCCTTACACCCCCGTTCCTGTTTCGGTCTCTCAGCGTGACCCCTATCAGTTTCCTTTCAATTGCTCTCTGACCCACTCTGCTCTTGGTGGGAATTTCTTTTATAAACACTCAGCATTTAGCTTCTAAATAAGTACGGGTAAGATACACTGATCATGTATGCCAGCTTTCTATTCAGCCGTAATTTTTATTTTGAAGGTGAATTAAATTTTGGAGTAGGCATCTTATGCGCCAGTCTATTTCGTTGGTTTGGTTTTCTTTTCCACAACAACTTCTTGACCAATGTACACATATTTTTGTACTCTTTCTATAACGATTTGGTCTATCTTTATGCTCACTATACATTTCAAATAGTAAATAGTAATCTTGGTTTTGTCCAAGTTAATATCCAACCTAATTCGCCCAGAAGCGTCGCTTAGTTCTTGAATCATGGTTTTGAGGTCTCCTGGATCCTCCGAGAATAAAATAATGTCGTCAGTGAATCTTAAATTGTTCAGCCTATTTAATAATATAGCAGGCTATATTCTTACCATATATTAATTTAAGAAGTGTGGTCATTTATCTGAATAATGAATAATAATTTTAAATAAAATCAAATTTTGTAAAATTATTATATATTTAAAATTTTAGTTAATTTGATCTAAACCTGCATCAAATGTGTTGAAAATTTCAATAAAATGGATTGGAATTACATTGATTTTTATTAATGTGAATAAGATTGTTAATTTACGTGTATCATGATGAAGTAAATGTATTATGAGATTAAATTTAGCCATGTTTATTGACTGATGAAACCTTCAAATATTTTTTTTTCATTTCAGCCAAACCGTGAAAATGAAACTTTAAATAATTTAAATAATAATGTTTATTTGGCCATCTGTCTGTTTGTCCGTATGTCACAGCATACTATTTTTTGAGTATGACCATAATACAATTTTGCAGAAATACGCATATTAATTACGCCTCTACAAAACATTAAAAAACGACTAATTAATATTTTTAACCGAGCGATGTATTGAATAAAAAAGATCTATTAAATTGCAGTGAAAAATGTTAATATCGTTGTGATATATGGAGTTTGGGAAATGCTAAATAGAGCCCCCGCCTCCCTTTCTATCTCTAACTTTTTAATATTAAATTAAAGAGTTCAAATCAAATTATTTCTCTTAGACCTGCTAAATATTTGAAGGGAATATATTTATATGTTAAAAGCTAATGTGGGTACGGAACCCTCATAACGTGAGTTCTTCTTATACTTGATAATTTTTTTTAATGAATCCATTATTATATGTATATTTCTAAAATTATTAATGAGTCTGCTTATTGTGGTTAAAATCATTAACATAAAAAAATATGGCTTTAAAGCAAAGGTTTAAGGTTGAGTGTTACATTTATTTAATTCATAAGTGTTTTATTAATTTAATAAAATAACAGATCCACTACTAACACGAAATCAGAAATAAAGAAACAGTTTCACACGCGAACGTTTGTTTAACCTGGGCAAACATTTCGCTATACAAACATTATCCACATAACGAGGGTCACATCGCAACCTAAGCCACACACGCGAGTACCTCACCTGTCCTCGCCGCTTCACGCCAATCCATTTACACCAAGACAAAAGCAAAACGACCAACGGAACAAAGAAAATACGACGGAAAACTGTGGAAAACACCGCCCCCATCCCTCTGAGACTTCGTTTTCGCATCATCCCTCCTCTCTGTCGCTGTTTGTTATTCATTATTCATTTGTACCCAGCCGCGATTGCGTACGGCGACATGTCGAAGGCGGCTCGATAGCCGCGTCGCCTGCACGTCGGCGCCTGCATTATTTATTGCTCTTAGGAATAACGTGACGATAAATGTGGGATTTGTTTTCAATATTCATGCCAGGCTGATTTCTCGCAATATTTTCAGCCATTATATTTAGCCAAGAAACTGTAAAGTCACATATCTTATGTACCAAGGCAGAAAGACTCAATTTATTGAAAGAAACAATGTTATATCTTAAAAACAGACTAAACTGTATAAATATTTTAAAATCATTATATCAAATAAGAAAAGTCTTAATATTCTCACTGCTATTTGTGTTTACCTCTATGCCGTAAGAAATGGCGTGAACGTATAATATAAAGACAGATGGCTGTCCATGTGACATAGATATTTCAAAGAAAGGAAAGAAATAAACTAAATACAGTGGAAAGAAGAATTAAATACAACGTCAACCAAAATTACGAAACAAGTTGATCAGCATTCCCATACGTCAGAATACAAATTTATTTAACAGAATTCATCCATTGTCACCATATGTCACAACACAAATTTCTTTAACAGAATTCATCCATCGTTACCATACGACACAATACAAATTTATTTAACAGAATTCGTCCATTGTACATACGTCACAATACAAATTTATTTAACAGAATTCATCCATCGTCACCATACGTTACAATACAAACATATTTAACAGAATTCACCCATCTTTCGGAAACTGTAACTGATAGGTGGATACAAAGCAAATAACATTTAAAAATTTATTAGATTAGTCGCAGTTGATTTGTAAATCAAGTCCTTGAGAGGTCGACTAATATTCTGTAATCCAGTGAAACGTATCCACAGACATGATAGAACACTTTCCAATTTGCTTAACATTTTCAGAAAAGAGTGAAGCAGAATTTTACTTACATATTGAAAAGAATTTAAAAAATACATATTTTATTTCACAATTTTACATTTTTAATCTTTTCGGACCTCAATTTGACTTTTTTAAATATTTATCTACATCACGATGATATATAATCAGAATTCAGTTGCTGCTCGCTCTGCTTCAATTTTTTCACAAATATTACGTCTTTTTAGACTTTGACAGCATTATTAATCCAAAACTGTCAAACCAACCTTGGTTTATTACCTCCGCTCCTGATTTGGCCTCTTAACTTTATTGCCATCAATTTTTTGTCTATAATCTATCGTGTCTTGTGTTGTATTTTTATCGAACATTTAAAATAAAGTATTAAAGCTAGATCATAATATATATTTAATATTTCAAAATTAATTTCACAACGTGTACAACGTTCTTACAAAGTAGAGGCTCATATCACGAAAGCATTTCTGACTTGACTCGCTTATATTTTCGCTCCGCAGTCTTAGTTCCAGACAATGTATACGTAATAACCGTTCGATTGATATGATATATGACTCCTCGATACGGAATAATATGAAGTTATTATTTAGTTATTATTCTATAGATGGGAGTTTAACATCTTTCTGCGTTTTTAGTAAACAGTTATTTTAATTAATATCTTGACTACTTGGAAGAGGGAAGTTTATCTTGAGTATTAGTAACTAATTTTATTTTATTTTTCTATTCTGGAAAATATGTTATCGATGAAACGGTACCAATTCAAGTATACAAAACATATAATATACAAAACATATTAAATAACCACCATTTGGTTTTTTTTTAAATTTTTATTCTTCCAGTTACGAACAAACTATTGTCGATATGTAAATTTTTGAATAAGGCACCGAAGCTCTTAATAACGATTTTAGAGCGTTAAAGCTCTAACTTTAAAATATCCTATATGCTATACGATATAATAGACATATCTAATATAAACGCGACAAGTGTTCCTTAGCTGAATTGCATTTAATAGAAATTAAATATTATCTTTTAAATTTTTCTCGCTACTGCTTTAAAAGATTTGTAAAAATTTCCTTAAAGGAAGATTTCTATACGTAAGTAATATGATACATTTTTATATTCACAGTTTTAGCAGCTTTCATTTGACTTTCCTTATGAAGATGGAGTCGAGTAAAAAAAAATTGGCGTCTCATACGTACAAAATAGATATTAAAATTATGAATTGAAATGTTTGTACATTATGTTCAAATTTGGGTAATTATTAAGTATAATTATGATAAAACTCTGCACCATATGTCATATAACCTCTAAAAACTAGCTAAAAAGACAAAGGTTAATAATTATATATATTTTCTATCAGATTTATTCCTTCATAGATATGCTTTACGGTATGATGTTTTGAACTCGTAATAGTGCCTAGTACTTATTTATGTATACAGTGAGGACCTTAATAAATCAGCTTTTTTGTTACCTTTTAGCTATATAGCCATTTATTTATTCATTCAACAATTAATTAAAGCATATAATGTGACGTCATTTGAAAAAAATAACCAATATACAAAACTTGTTAATTATATAAAAAAGTTGTTAATTAAAAACACTTTCGAAAGTCCCCTAATAGTGTCCCGTATCTACAATCACAGCGCTTCCACCCAACAGGGTTAGAGTCTGCTCTTGCGCAATGTGTCATTTAGGACCTCCATTTTTTCAAGAACGCATTTAGCGAACGCTCTAAATGACTCAAAGATCGGACTATTCCCAACCAAGTCTCGGTGACTAAAGATACCACGTTCTAATATTATATGTTTAATATTATATGTTTTTGTACACCTTACCGTACATTTATTTATTCATTCCATAAATAACTAAAGCGTAAACTATGACTTAGTTTGAAAGAACCATCAAAGAACAAAACTAGTCGACGCACGCTCGCAAGTGAGTCATTTAGTCAGCATGTTTAACTGGCTTCGTTATCGGTGTTCTGTGGTAAAAGTAGTAAAAAATAGTTTTTCCATTTTCCAATATGCGTTCGAGCATTTGTCACTTCTGGGAACCTGAAGTTAAGTATATGTAAAACTCCCATTACAAAGGTTTTGGTACATTTATAAATATATATAGGTAAACATACGTACGCAGTTAAAAATATATATATATATATATATATATATATATATATATATATATATATATATATACATGTATATATTATTTTTCACTACGTACGTATATTTCCCTACCGTATTTCCCTTATAAGTCTTCACGATATTTTGCTCCTGTGAAGCTTTTCTTTTTTTTTTCACTGAACCTATAAGCTTTTTTTAATAAATTTTAATAAAAGCTTTAGTAACGCTGTTTTTCATAATTTTAACAATCGTATGTCCCCCGACTTTGTGAATATTTTCAATAATATATCCAGAACTATCTTACAGCATTAGTTTTACAACCCTTATAACTCGATCTTTCAATCGATACCGTACATGTCTAAGGAAATAATTTCTTTTAAAGCTTAATTTAACTTCTATAATATTTCCAAATCCATAATTTAAGGCTTAACTATATTAACTGGCTTAACTTAAATTTTATAACTATGCCAAATTTCAATATTCTGCGCCCGACAGATAGATGGACAGATATGTGAGTAGAGTAGTCGTCTAAAAGTTTCGTTTTCCACTTGACGTAGAGAACCCTGAAAAATCAGAAAAATTACTACGTATTCACCTCTGTAGCTCCGCGCAATTCCGACTGATTTAAATAAATTGTATTGGTGATCTTCATCCCTATAACTTGCGTGCTGCAACCGAAGAAAATATTAAAACGTAACATAAAACTTTTCCGATTTAAATTTGCTTCAACAAACTTCTTTCGAAGTGAAAATAGACTTTGCCTCCATTGAGTTCACGCGAGTAATTTGTGGACACTTCTCTCATATACGTACACGCTTGACAACACTCGTCGCCGTAAGCTGAATAAAAATAATAACGACCTACTTTAAACCGTATCGTTTCCAACTAATTTTTACGATAACGACCAAGTAAATCACATTCACTTCCGTGTAAGGCCAATCACTTCGTACAAAGCTCATTAAATTCCAATTCGATTCGATACATATTTATTGTCTTCGAAAAAAACAACAGTTAACGCATGGAAGGTACGTTGAAACAACGAGCCAGAGGTCATATTGCGCATCGACAAATGCATAGATATTGACGTCTTATTACGTAAAACTGTTTTCTCTAATCGCCGCACTGGCGTCGACACGTTGACCCAGATAGACATCTTTATCACACGGGTCACAGTTCGTGCACTGTCAACGCCACAGTCTGAAGATAAGATTCATCATTCGGCAATAGATCACAAGGATTACGATGAGTTATATGGCTAACAAAACATTATCGCTGGTCTCGTCATCTATTGAGAGCGCTGCCTCTATACTGGAAGCTCTAAAGTCCATTTCGGCAGCGTCTATCGCCCACATACTCAGCAAATGAGTGATGTATCCTTGAACACGAGATGATTAGTGGTTGTAATATCAAACAGTTTCTGTACACGAGTAACTAATGCACACAATCCTTATAAAGTTCACCTACTTTTTTATGTAAAAACTTTGTTTTAATACTAAAACCAGCCCTTGTGATAATTAACGTCTAACCTCTAATTTAACAGATACGAAATTGCTGATTAAACATGTTCAAAAGATGTTTCTTCAACATCTGTCCATGACAGTTTGGTTATTTTCTTTTTCCATTTCCTAGTGATTTTCTCCTAAATATATTAGATTTCATTGTTTGCAATTTTTAAATGATATTTCTCTTGCGGAAATTGATTTTTCAACTGTCAAACCGAAAGACGCCGTGTCCTGTGTCGTTATTAATAAATAACGACACAGGACACGGCGTCAATTATACACAATCGAAAATTAATAACTTCATTCACAACTAATAACTTCATTCGCTCGTGTAGTCATAATTCGATTATCCAGTATATAGAACAATATTACATTAAAATTTTCAACTTTCTCATGGTATTAAACTGATTACAGTTACACTAGACGGCTATTTGTTTGTGTTAAATGAAGATAAATTCCTTCACTCGTCATTTTGTTCTATAACGCAATAGAATTCATAAATGTTGTTCGTATAGTGTAATTAGTCCCCACTTATCTTTATTCAAATAAATAGATAACAAATGTAATGTTTCTATAGTAGCATGTTGATGAGTAAATAAAATAAAAATATCTAACCTTGATCGTATTCACTCACTGGCGACAATAATCGGAGTGTTATTGTACATTATCCTGAACATGTTCAAATGCAATCAAATGCAACTAAATGCTGTGCGAGATACCATAGTCGATTTTCCCTTTTTTTCTGTCCACTCTATTATATCTAAACGTATACTTTTTTCGCTTATTATAGTATGATATGCGTATAAAATAACTAAAAACCTTTTCTTTAAAGATACAGTACCCAAAGGGTATAAAAGGGTCTCTATTGTCACTACGTCCATCAGAGGCTCCCAGTTCTTAAATAGAAAAGTCTAAATCTAAAAGATTTAAACATATATTTCAGTGCTTTAAACCAAAACTAAAAAAATCTAAAAACAATGAAAATAAATTCTACCCGTATCGTAGGATATCATAGAAATAGAACACTCTCAGAAGAGTTGAAATTTTTTCAAAAAATAACGATAGGAGATGCCGGTAACGTAATCAAAATTAGGCAATTTACATTACCAACGCTATTTTGATAAACCTGATAGCTAGACGTTTGAAATTCTTGATGTACATTGTAAATAGCCTGTATTATATTACACTAGCGTGACCCGTGCGAAGTCTTCGCATTATTATTTATTCCATTATGAAGCTCAGATGACAGATCAAACAAATATTTTACTAAAATTGACATATAGAGGCGCAAGTATCAAAAGCATTGAGCTAAAGCGCCACTTTATTTATACGTGAGTGGATTTGAAATGAAACAAAAATATTACCGACCGTCAATCATATTGACGTTGAGCCGTTAGATGGCAGCATTGCTGTTTTGTGTATATAATTTTAATAATTAATTTGCAAAAACAATAGCAATAATAAATTTTTTAGTTGTGGATGCCGGTAGAGCAAGCAATTATCTATAAAATTATATTTAATTTATGTGGATTAGTTGTGAGGTTTTTTCTAAAAAGGGAGAGTAACATCTTAAAACCTTAGCGTATTAATTATATTACATTATGTATTTATAAGACGAATACTGAGGGACTAATCACAGTTTTCACAGCATCCATTCGCAATTTGCTGAATCGGTTTAGCTACATTTACGCGTATGAGTAGCGTCTTTCAAACGCGTACGTCTTTCAAAGCGGTGGCAATATTCGATAGTATGCGTAAGAGTACTTGTGTATACTATCAGCTATTTCTATCCTACACTATAACCTACTTAAAGACGTGCGAGAGCACATTTCTGATATAGAATAAGATACCCGCATTTATTCGGCGCGTGTATAGCGAAACGTGATTAAAAGCGCGTACGCAGCTCGTCACATCTTATAGATAGAGATCAGCTGCGTTCACACGCATAAGCATGCGTCAACATCCTTAGGCGTTCCAAATTATGGTTACACTTGTACGCATTTTAACTTATTTTGATTCGAAATTTGATTGATGCGAAAAGGTGAAGAAGGTAAGTAGAGGGCCGAGGGCAGCGTGAATTTGACTCGCACTTGATAGGTTTTATTTTTAATTACATAAATTATGCTATTTCATTTCATATATCGCTTTTTTACTTTTGTATATCTAGATTTAATAGTTTACCGTTTGTTGTCTTTTTTGACACACTTGCGTTTAGAACTTCGTCGACACAGTGGCAAGCGATAAAAAAATCCGTCAGGACTTTTTATTTTTAAAATGCTATATCCTCAATTCGGGAAATTTGTTTATTGTGGAATTAAGCGAAATTTAATAATTATATTATTTAATTAATTCCATTTCATATCCGTTGAAATTATAAGCTTATGTTCTTATCTTTTCTTCTTAATCATCTCATGTAAAGGAATTGAAAAATGTATATTTTTTCACCAATTATAATAAATTCACAAACCTCTGTTGGCTTTTAAACAAATTATACCGTTACATTACCGATTTTTGATATTATCACCAACATAAGCTGGATAGGAAAAACCAAATCGGTTGCTCCTTATTGGTAGAATAAGCCCTAACGTACACCTCTAAAGGTTCAAAAACATCAATCTCAAAATAAATGTTTATATGTTGGATTTGGGGAACAAATAATTTTAAACCTACTACAAAATGTACTAGAAGACCTAAGAGGGGGTAGAATTTGTACTAGAATACCTAAGAGGGGGCCGCCGGGCGCCAAATTGTGGAGTAAAGGAGATCCTGTATAGATTTTTAAAAATTATGGGAGAGGTTTGATACTTTTCCTTATATTATACGTATTTTTTCGGTTTACTTTTTTATATTAATTTGGGAATCTGAACTGCAAACAAAACTATTCCCAGCATCTTCAATATCCTGCTAACAAGCCATCAAAAGATTGTATGCACAAGAGGTTTTACTGGTGCTACATGAGATGCCACTTAAGAGATCTACATTCATCCTGTGATGTACTACCAGCGAGGCGGTCAAAAATAGTATGCCGAACAATAATCTCTACCCTTTCTTATGATGATATATCCGTAGAGTTGGAGATAATTTCTGGTAAACAATCACACTGTCAGTATCCAATTAAAGGCACAAACGACTCCACTAACTTATGGCACTGGATCCACAACAAAAATTTGAATTAAACATCGGAGAACCTGTACCATTTTGAAGACCTAAGTTCCTATCAGAAGCTGCCCCTTTTTTGATAGGCAGACTTCTCCGGGACGACATCGATGCAATGCCAAGGTCTCCCCATACTTTCTCAGAGTTATATCACTTGAAATGCTCGCCAGTAAGTATATCAGTGAATCCACATTTTTACCGATGGGTCGGTCACGGTCGATAGCAGATAGTGATAGCAGCTACTAGATGGGCTCCGTACTCATTGATCTTTTCATGGTCCCATTTTTTATTAATATTTTTATAATCGCATAGACAGTTTTACTAATTAGTAAAATTATTTCGCTTTACTTGATTTTTAGAGATTTTTGAACTCACACTGTCGATCCGAATATTTATTACCAATTAGCGACAGCATTATTAAAATAAACACTTATTACGAAATAAAAAAAGACAAATTTTATTAATTCCCTAATTAAATAAATTATTTATTCATTACAAGATATTAATAAATTTGCTATCATGTCGCTTAGTTGTTCAGTAGGAAATTACTGTCGACATTTTGTGACATTGCGATGTTAAAAACTGCCGTGTGAACATTTTAAAAACTAATATTACTTCGGCGAAACTTAGTAGTTTCGCAAAAAGACCTGTTCGAACTAAAGCCATTCAAAGAAAACTCGGTTGGAAGTTTTGTGTGGAGACGCGAGGATGTGGACACATCCTGGGAAATTCGTTCATAGAGGAAGTTTAAGACAGCTGGCGACTGCAAGATTCCGAGACTTCATTTGGTACGTTATTTAGTAGAATACAAGTTGATGTAACAATTAAATTATTTAGGTATTAATGAAATACGTTTTTAACTGTATTTGTTTTTGTACATAATGTTTTGGAGTATATAGTTATAACAAATATATTCAATATTAAAAAAGTAAAAAAAAACTTCCATAGATACATTAATGTTAATGTTAGCAGCACGGCCCATATCAATGTAATGAACTGAAAATAAATAAATAGACGAATTTATCAAAATTTACTGATAGTAACAGGTTTAAATAGAATATATAATACTTGGTTTTATGTCGATTCCAATCTAAATTAATGTAGAACAAGAAATTATAATTTTGAATATGATTAACTTTTATGGTCACAGTTCTAGTAGTGACATACAAATACCAATCGGTTAATTGATCACAGTGTGAAAAAAACAACTATACCAAACGATTAATTATAACTTTGGGGAAGGTTTAAACTTAACCTTTTTGGTCATAGTTCGAGTAAAGTTATTACACCAAACGATTGATCTATCACAATTCGAGTAGCGTCTCTATACCGATTGGTTAATTATCGCGCCCTAATCAAAATTTAAACTTCATCTTCTTAATCATGGTTTAAATAAAGTAAATACACTAATCCATTAGAATGACTAAATTATATGTAAATGAGAAGTACGTTGTACACTTGATTCTTGGAGTTCACTCTTGCTATTAATGTATTAACGTTATTTTCAGTTTATAAAATGGATTTCAAATTTTTTCTAGAATGACTTATGCTTCATAAACCATCGATACTGATCCTATTAGCTCAATTTATGGGTCAAATATCTGTAGCGGTTAATATTAATTGATATATGGTCTCCATATATATACCTTACTCGTAGCCGTAATTTCGCAGATTAACAACTGTTAAAGCTATAAAACGGAAGTATCATGATTATGTTTATAAAACCCCTGCCTCTAGCTGGATATGATAAACTCGCAGGCTGAGATGAGAAACTGGATTGAGAATTCACTAACACTTTCACCTGAAACTAATAACAATGGTGTTAAGCGACAGGTTTTTCAGAGGTGGTTCTAAGTATTAATTAGTTTTTGCCGTGGTTTTGTACGCGTGAATCTTTTATTCCTATTAGGTAAAATCCGGCCAACTCAGGCATCTGACCTTGTTCTTTATTAATTAATATCAACGAAAAACAGCAAAAACACATACCTACATAAAAACAGCTATAAAGGCGCAAAAGAAACTAATTATTTCAAAAATACGAACCTATACGCCTGTGTAATAGTTAAATCATAACATGTTTTAATTCTCACGTAACGTCATCTAACGTCTTAGGTTGAAATGATATACTCATAATACTATAATGGACTGTGTATGCTTAATTTTTACAATTAATTATAATGTTTTATTTTGATTTTAATAATATTTATAAAAATAACCATATGATACTGAAACTGCAGAAAAGTGTGTCAAAAATCGGGTATTTTGTATTGAATATCTTAAGGTTCATGTTTTTGAAGTCGGAGGTTAAGTCTAGAATATTATTTAAAAAAATATTACACGTAATTAACACACCCAGTACTTGCCTGGAGCATGGTGCTTACCCGGACAGCTAGAGTTTTCGCAGCTGTTCGTGGGTTATTTCCTCATCGAAGCTGAACAATGTGCGCAAGTATCGGGTGTAAGAAAAATATGACAAATAATGATGAATATTATTTTCAATTTTCTAGAAAAAGTCATCTTTTAAATTTTATTTTAACGACAATCAACTATTTTTCAATCAAGGAATAACGTGTTTCTTCGTCCGACACTTATTCCCGGACACCGTGTAAATGTATAAATAAAAAGTATAACAAAAACGTATTTAATGTTCATAAAACTGATTCTGTGCTTCAAATTGGATTAACTATATGACAATTGCAATGACAATAAACAGTAACTATATGACAATTGCAATGACAATAAACAGTAACTATATGACAATTGCAATGACAATAAACAGTAACTATATGACAATTGCAATGACAATAAACAGTAACTATATGACAATTCTCAACAGTTTCTGAAAACATTAAAGTCAAAGCTGCAACACCAGCGAAAAAAATTTAATCTTTTTTACAGAAACATGCTTCAAATATCAGCTTGGTCCGTAGAATAGCTTGTGTGAGTATACACCCATACACCCTTGTTATACCTTTTTGTATACCTATAGATATAAGAAGGAAATAACGTATTAATAGATACGTTCTTTCCTTGGTACTCCTGTGTACAAAAAATATGCATTATATATTTATACACACACACACACATATATATGTATGTATATATATATATATATATATATATATATATATCAGAACTTTCTCCCAGTTTCTTGATATTCAGATGTAGAGATGCTGTCGATATTCATATATTCATGTTTTCAGAGACCATTAAATGGATTGTCATTGACTACGAAATTTGAATAACGAGAAAATTATGTAAATTAAAAACCTTTAAACCAAAATTATTCTTGTTCAGCATAATTTCATTTATTTAAAAAATTCCTTGCCGATTCGCTAACGATAATAAACATTATACGATTGTTAATATACATAATCGAATCACTAGTTAGATTATTATATAATAAGGAATCAAGTACCAAATTTAATGACTGCATTCATTAGTAAAACACAAAGAAATCCGGCAGTCTCATTATTTCTGAGAACTTCAGTCATGCAAAGCGTCTGATAATGAAATTGGACATACAGATAATATCCTGCGGCCTAAACCTAATATCAATGAATTATCGGTACAATTATTACGTAATTTTATAATATTCATAATCAACGAAGCTTTTGTATAAAGAGAACATTCAACGCAATCAGTGAAGAAAGCACAAATGTAATTAGTTGTATAATTAGTACACGAAAATTGAGTTATTTGATTGTATTTAGACCAGTTTAATGAAATTGGACATACAGATAATATCCTGCGGCCCAAACCTAATAACAATGAATTATCGGTACAATTATTACGTAATTTTATAATATTCATAATCAACGAAGCTTTTGTATAAAGAGAACATTCAACGCAATCAGTGAAGAAAACACAAATGTAATTAGTTGTATAATTAGTACACGAAAATTGAGTTATTTGATTGTATTTAGACCAGTTTAAATGGTAGCGTATTTTTTAGAAGCGTAATCAAAATTTGCTCCAAAAATTTTCTTCGATTTGAATTTTCTTTGATTCAATTAATTTTTTATAAAAATATGTGAAAAAATATGTGTACACTCGTGCGCATATGGAATCATGCATATGAACTAATTAAAAACTCCTCCTTAACCATTATTTATTATATATTGGTTTGTTTATACATGTTTATATATATTTATATATGTTTAGATAATTAAATATGTTTTGTGTTCTTTCAGTTCGGGGAAAAAGAGTTTATATAATGACGATAAAGTTTATCAGGCAGGAAAAAAACTTTACATTATCAGGTAGACATTTTCCTTAATAACTTTTTAAACGAAATGTATTCCTTTTCTCAGGAAGTATAATTTATTATTTCTTATTGAAGGCTTTATTTTGAGGCTGTTTTGAAAACCTACTGTGCCCTTTGATAAACGTTAAACAAATGTGTTGTTTTTTTAAATTAATATTGAAGGTTAATAATTAATAAAAATAAGAAAACTAGTTAAGGATTGTAATAAAAATATCACCCCTAACAATGATACACTAGAGAAATTTTATGGAATAAAAAATATTTCAAATCTGAACTAAAAATGAAGTTCTTGTTGAATAAAAGTTTGACTAGACCTGAACTAACAAGCTGATCTGAGTCTTTGCTATATTTGAAACAAAGGTCCTACGCAGAATTTTGTGTGGTATCCATGCTAATGGAGTATGGCAAAAAAGAACTAATCTCTCACTATACAAAACATGCAGAGAACATGATGTAATAAAGTTTACAAAGACCTAAACAATGAAGTGGGACATCTATTTTATACGTATGGAAACCCCGAAAGAATTCGTCAGACCGAGTCTTTATGCGGCAAACCAAGAGAGAAACCGAGGTTGAGGTGGGTTGAGCGAGGATGACATGCCTCAAAAAAGTTTTAGCATCCTTACAACCAAGAACTGGAGAGCTATGGCCCGAAACAGATCATCTTGATCTAGAGAAGACTAAGTGGATCTCCACCAGAGGCTGTCGCGCCAGTGAAGGCGAAGAACAAGAACTTAATTGTAAAAATTTAAGAGTCGAGAAATCTAGTGACAGCTGAAAAGTCGTTTTTTGCCTTCTAAAACTTTTTCAATAGAAAACAGTAACATCAATTTTTGCTTAATTTTCCAATTTTCCAACTTCCTTTCACTTTTCTATTATTTTTTATATTTTCTACATTTTTTTGAAATGCAATGTTTGATATCAATATCCTCCAATGTATTATTCATTACATGTATTTGTATTGGCTTTTTATTACTATTTGTTACTTCCTTCTGTATATCATTTACTAGATCACCTGTCGCTTGATACTATTTTGATATAGAACTATATTCTACTCTCAACATTAGGGGTTCACTTTTAACGTAGAATGCAACGAAAATATGTCACAATCTGAGTGACCTTTATCTTTAGGACTAACAATCGTGAATCATAAATACCTGTAGCTATTGAATACCGTAGTAAAAATAACAAAATTGAGTTAAATTTTACATAATTTTGTATGCTGTGTTCTCCTATAGAAAAAAATCCAACAT
This sequence comes from Druceiella hillmani, assembly GCA_039881145.1. Classification (NCBI taxonomy): domain Eukaryota; kingdom Metazoa; phylum Arthropoda; class Insecta; order Lepidoptera; family Hepialidae; genus Druceiella; species Druceiella hillmani. The sequence continues at coordinate 92,854,921 of JAYKKI010000001.1, forward strand.
CAAAAACAAGAAAAATCGCACTTTTTAGATTTTTAAACATTTTTATCCTTACTGTTTAAGTATATTACTTTGAATATTGACTCAAAACCATTCATAGTATTTAACGTTATCGACTCGACAGTACCCTTATTTTCTATCTTATTTAGATCTAAAAAAAGAAATACTGATTGCCTAATGCAGTGTGCGTCTATTAGTCACAATTTTGTAACTAAACTTTATTTTCATTATTATCAACGTTAGTGACAATATGTACACTACCTTATAAGACGTATTTGGCATACAGTAAATATTGGCGTAAATATATTACTGTATGCCAATTATTCCTTATAAGGCAGTGTACATATTGCGTTACAAATACCCTCCTGGTGGATCAAAAATATAATCAAATTTTTGGAATTTTTTTATTAGCAGGACTTACAAATAATTTTGTTTTTGTGATGAAGATAAAAATGAACAAGCTTATTTTTATTGAACGCATAACACTGGAAAAAAAATAAATATATCAAACAGCATGTCACAGCATATCACACATAAGAATAGCACAAAGCTGTTTAGGCTATAGGAGGGAATAGAAGTCCAAACATACATACATTACTTCCTTCGCTTCACAGTCACAAATTGACTTCCGGAAATCATCTCATCGCACGCACGAGGTCACGTGCCTGCCGCATCGTAGGCGGTCGCATTTCACCGATTACGAATTTCGAATAAACTCGCTCAGCGATTACGAGCCCGATAGTGAGTAATTAATGCTCGCACTTCGCTACGAGGCCCGACTTAGGTAATAGATATTAAAGTCTGCCAACTTCCTGCCCGCGAGATAATTACGCCGTGGCCGCGCGGCGCCGCGGCATCCCGGCGCACTTCGCACGCAGGCTTCTTAATTACGCATTCGCGTCTGTCGCGCCGACGACGGTTGTTAAAACTTCGAATATGAAATATGCGGCTGGGCGGAAAGTTTAAGCCGAGCTACGAGCTCGATTGTGTTGGATCTAATTGATTTTCGACGCAGCGACTTAATTATCTGACGCGACTTATGGGCCGCCCGTCTCGCGAGTTCGTCGACAACGTCACTATGACTACATTAGGACGCGCCGTCTGCCGAGCGGATGTTTTGCGCTATGCGTAGATAATGTGTAAATAATTCCGACATAGTACTTAAATGTGACAATAAATGATGATTGTTTAATAAAACATTTGGGGGCTGGTACAGTGTTGTGCGTATAAAAAAATAAATATTACGAAAAGTAGATTATCATGACACTAAAACGGATCTATTTAATTTATAACTAAGTAAACGCTGGCATACTGCTCGTCATCATTTTTCTATTGCCCATTACCTTCTCCTAGTTAGTCAGTCGCCTAGTTTATAAAATAATGATAGTTTCAATTTTGTATGAAATCAAAATTATGGGTAAATTAGCACTCTATGTAAATAGCGCCAATAGTAAGTTCGCCAACGTGTAACATATTGTCAATTATCAAAAGTTCGATGAACAGTCCTTACGAAAAAAAGTATAAGGATGTGCGCTTAATTCGATATATTTGCTTCCTTTTATAATTTATTCATTTTCTAAGAACATATTTCATTTCATGACATCCATACTTCTTGAAAATTAGTTTGTGCACGCGTACACAATAATTAAAATTTAAATCATTTTGTTTTCAAATATATTTACGTACTTACTAAGGTCGATTCGTGCACCGTTAATCTAACCTAAAAGCTTCGCCAGCAATATTATTGCATTCGGTATGCTCTAAAATCGCGTACGAATATTTGCTAGCACTAAAAATGACATATTTATTAATTCCACCCACCTGAGAAAGAATTACAAAAATTTAACAAAAATCGCCGAAACACATTATGCTTAAAGCCAATCTAAAAAAATAACTGGAAATAACTATCTATTCAAAAAGATTCACATGTTATGATTGGTTTAAACAGACTGTTGTGAGTGTTGCCATATTAAATAGTAAGGAAACTATGCAAATTTGTTTTGAAATCGTAATTAAAATTAGACTAATATTACTAAGAAGCAAATAATAATTTATCTAAATGATAAATGGAACACTATCGTATTAATAGTTATTCAAATAAGTTAATCTGAAAATCGATGATAGTATTTTTTATAGCCTTGAATATTTGGGCGAATTATGGTTGTTAAAGATTTTCAAATGGCAATCATTTTTATTTACGAATTGTGTGTAACCTTGATCTTGATATGAAATTGACCTTGAAATTTAATTGTGATGCCTTTTTCCGATTTAATTTTTCACAACTAAATGAAACTATGTAATGTATTATTTCTACTTTATTTAAATTCTTTACCACGACTTAGGTTTCGTCGTATGACAACATGTTCAGTTGATGAGAAGTTGTAAAGACCTTTACACGATCAAGATGTGTGCGATTAGGTATTTTTTTATGAAAATAATTTTGAATAGTCAAATTTTTAGTCACGCGTGAAAATTAAAAAAATTATAAAATTTTTTTTTATATAAACCGACTCGGTTTTATCGTAATATCATTTCTTTCTATGAGAGGAAAAAAATCTGAACAGTAAATGTTGATCAAATTTTATTCTCTTCATTGAATGAGTGAGAATATACTAGAATATCCTCGTATGTACTAGAATAACTAGACCGGAAGATCGAGAATGTTCTGGAATGTTCGAGAAATATTATGTGCATATGTATCAGAATTAGATAGAATGTACTAGTATATCTATATGTAGAAAAACTAGTTATGACATATTATTTGACTTACAAAATACTAATAACGTGAAAAGTTAGAAGAAAATTGTTATTTTCTGAAAAAAATATTTTTTTTTATTTTTATGACTACAGAAACTATTTCGTATAATAAAATACTGTTTATGAGTATTTTGAGATACGACTAAAATGTATGTAAAAATAATAAAAACACTCGTAAAAACCAAACGTAATCCAAATCAATCCAATAATATAGGCATCAGATGGCGCGACACGCATGTGGGAACAGTCACTTTTTGAATTTCGATCTCTTTTTATGTCAACAGAAAGTAAACAATGGGCAGACTGAGGAGTAAATGTAAGCAAACGAATTCTACGCCAAGGATATATACTTTATATATATCCATGTCCCAGTTGGTTGCAATTCTAGTTGTCACCTCAATTTCCCTCGCGAAAAGTCGGAAATTAAGAACAAACTAAATTTATACTCAGCGGGCCTCCGCTGGGTTATTATTTAATTTAGTTCCATATCTAATGGCATTCACATTCTGCATAGGTTGGAAAAGAACAAAAAAAAAAGAAAAAAAAATGTATATATATATATATATATATATATATATATATATATATATATATATATAAGGAATAGAAAAACACAATTTCTATTAAGATTTTAGTAAATACTGGTGACAAGAAAGATTTTGCAACTGTCGAATATTGGGAATGGACTATGTCACTACTCGATCTTTTAGGATAAATCCCACCTGTGTGTCTTGGACTAACGTACGTAAATTTAGTAATGATTAATCAAATAACAGAGATATTTAGGTAACAAATAAACTGAAGAAATTAAAACCCATTTTTGCATTATACAATAAACTAGGACACACACTTCTATTGATTGGATCCTACGTTATAAATGGGATGTTCAGACATGTCAAAGACGTCCATTGGGTCCTAGTGATGAATAATAAATGAAGAGAATTTGCGTATTGCTCCGCACGCGTCTAATATTGTTTCAACAGTGATTATTACAATCCACTGACTTATATCACGCATAATCGAATTTGCATACATTAGCAGGCGCCAAGTTATTTCTTACGAGGGGCGTCTGTAAGGTTCGTAGGCTAAATCGGAAATTTGCATTACAAAATGACAAAATGATCGCATGAACATTTCGACGTCCCAATTCGTTTCACGACAAATCCTACCCGTGAACCGTCACACATAAATCATCGTTACTTACTCGTGCAAAAGGAGGCGACCGATATTTTAGTACATTAGTAATATATAAATAGTTTTTTGCACCTACGTACTGTTCTGGCCCTTAAATCTATCTACAAATGTTGAAAAGTTATAAATTAAAATATATAAAAGTGCTATTGAAAACAATTGTGCTGAGCGAAAGTTGACTCGATAACGGAGGTCATTTAATCCTTAGGTACATATAAGACATTTAAGTGCACGTAGACTTTCTACTAAACTATTTTTAAATATTGATATTATTATCCACAATATAGCCTGATATATCTTTCTTCTTAATCTTAATATATATAATTGTTGGTGCGTCTGTTAGTGATCGTGAAACTTCTGAACGACTTCACCGATTGAGGTCATATTTACACAATATATTTGTTTTGTCAAGACGATGGCTCATAGTATGATAGGATTTTATATGGGGGCGTTGTAGTCCAGTTACTAACAAATTCTCTATTTATGAGCTAAAATGACTCCTATACACCAATATACGTCAGTTTAGTGCCAAAAAAAAAAATCATAAAACCTGGGTCCGAAATGTGGCGCAGTGGTACAAAGGGCAGAACTTCGTCTGTCGTCGGCTAGAATAATAATCAAATTGAATGTTCTTAATCTAAAAATCACTCCTTGTTATTTAATCAGATCTCTGTTTATATAATTATCTGAAAAATGGACACTGACATCCAGAATTGAAAAAAATGATTATTGTATATGAAATAACGGTCCTACGAAGCATATTGTGTGGTATCCATACTAACGGAGTATGAACTAATCTCCAACGATATAAATACGTATAGGCAGCAAGATGTAACAACGTTTACAGAAGTCCAAAGAATGAAATGTGCCAGCCATTTTATGCGTATGGAATAGGGTATAAACCCCAAAATATTTTTTCAGGCCAAGTATTTATGCTCCAGACTGAGATGGGTCGACTGCCTTAAAAGAAATTTTAACATACTTAAAATCAATAATTGGGGAAATTAGGCCAGAAACAGATTCCCTAAAAGAAATTTTCGACTGCCTTAAAAGAAATTTTAACATACTTAAAATCAATAATTGGGGAAATTAGGCCAGAAACAGATTCCCTAAAAGAAATTTTCGACTGTCTTAAAAGAAGTGTTAACATACTTAAAATCAATAATTGGGGAAATTTGGCCATAAACAGCTCTTCTTCGTGAAACTACGAGTACTGGAAAAGGCTACGGGATGTTGCTGCGGAGAAGAAAAAGACTATATTCCACATAGGGCGTTAGGACAAATCTTTGGTTGCCTATTTTTTTTAGTTAAACAATCCAACTTGAGAGAAATTATATTTTTCATTGTGGTATTTCCTAAATTCAGTTTTTTTTTTAATTTTTTTGACGACATACGTCGTAGAGGCGGGAAGGATCGTGGCAAAGATAAACTGCAAAATGTTTGAAAAGTGATATCTCGCAAAGGAGATGCTACACCTAAAAATATCGTTAGACTTTTTCGATTACGTTATAAAACAACTTTTCAACGATATCCTAGTCGATAGAAAAGTGTTGTGTCCAGCTGGGGAGCTAATTAAAAAAAAATTTTTTTCACTTCTACATATTCGTGTAATTCAATTATATTTTTTTGTAAAATGCAAACTGGTCTTAAATTGATAATCACATCCGCACGACGCGATAGATATAATGAAATTATAAACCTTTATTGCCGCTACTTTGCTACGGAGCCCTAACAAAAGGATATCTAACCGTCATGTACTTTGTAAGTGAATTTGCTGTACGTTATTATTATATTATTTGGGAGGGAAAAATTAGTCTTAAATTGATAATCAAAATTAGTCTTAAATTGATAATCAAAAATTAGTCTTAAATTGATAATTGCAAATTAGTCTTAAATTGATAATCACATCCGCACGACTCCATAGATATGATGAAACTATAAACCTTTATTGCCGCTACTTTGCTACGGAGCCCTAACAAAAGAATATCTAACCATCATGTGCTTTATAAGTGAAATTTGCTATACGTTATTATTATATTATTTGGGAGGGAAAAAGACAAATATTAAGGTAATCGCATTATCATCTAGCAAAGACCAAAATTACATTGACTTAGAATATATATTATTAGTTAGTCGAAGTCGGAGGTATATTCTTTAATATTCGAGACGGGATTCAGTGGAAAAACTCGGATCATCATCAATAAATAGACCTCTCTCTACCGTGCACCGTTTATGCATTGTTTTCCGACTTTTCTTACATTTTTTATCGCTACTTCGCCTCTATAATTTGAAGCGTAATGATTAATAGCCTATATACTATTTCTCAAAGAATACGCCTTCTAAAACAAATCTATTTCAAAATATATATTCAAACAGAAATATATTTCAAAATATACTTAATCTATTGAAATTGGATATGTAACGAAACGTTTATGGCAATAATTTCAATCTATACATATAATAAAATTGTAAGAGAGTAAATTTTATACACAGAAAACATTTAAAAAAAAGTGATTAGTTTAGCATACTTAATGATAGTAGACGTAGATAATCTGCTTTTAGAATTTTCGTCTGTCTGTCTGTGTCTGATCGTCTATGTGTTAATTTGTTCTTCAATCACGCAAGATCTACTGCACGGATTTTGATGAAATTGGGTATGGTAATAGTTTAAACCCTCGAGAAACATATAGCATACTAGATATTACAGATATACAACATCCTGCATGAAGAATATCTTGATTAATAATGCGATATTGAATCCTGGATAATACGATATTGGTAAGGCCAACACCATCTATTGACGTTTTTAGTAAACTTTATGCTTATAGACATATTAGGATATGGTACTGCCAAATCAGTCTATTAGGGTTTTTAGTAAACTTAAGGCTAATAGAGAAAAGAAAAAAATTTAAAAATACACCAAAAGTTCCTAATAACTATATATATTTTCTTATACCGAATTCCACCTGAAATCTTGTCGGCACAGCTAGTATTACATATATTAAAATACATCATAGAATACTTTACTAAGCCTAAGAGCATAACGAAAACTGTAACACCTATATAAGGCTAATTTCAATGTCGATTTGACACGCTAAGTGACACGCTAGAGGGCAGAAGTCTACCTATCGCTTGCTCTCCTCACTCTCGATCTATTTCGTTTTTTGTTAGGGTCATTTTAGTCAGTATTCAAAATTACGCAGCTCAGACAATGAAAACTTAAATAAAATGTCCGTGGATCCAAAATTCATAACAGAGTAATTATATCCATGTTTTTAATGAATTACTTCAGTTAGACACACAAAATTAAGACAATTTCAGATAGAATATATTAAATGATCATTAAAGTATCAAAGAAATTAATAATCGAAATAATAAACACCACTTACAAAGTTCAGTTTAAGTTCCATATAAAGAGCGATCGAAGTATTTAATCTTGTATAAATTAGTCCAGTAATATTTTACCTGTAACAAAGTAAACAAACTGAATATAATTAAACTTTTCAAAATGTATATTAAAAGCGTAATTACCAATTAGATCTCGAGTATATAATTTGTATATTTGATTGTACATAACATTTGAAATATTATGAAATGTACATAACATTTGAAATTGACGGAAAGTTTTAATTATATACTTCACTTCTTAATTTATCCGTATTATTATATTTTGACGACAAAATATTTATAGTGAATTTTCTATTACTCATGAAATTTAATCCAATAAACAATATTCTATTTCCTGTGCCGCATTCAGTCTCTCAACCAAGTTAATTGATTTCCTAAAATGAATTAGAATATTTAGAAGCACATTAAAACATTAATTTATAATCAAACCATTGAATTTTTAATCTGTACTCTATAGAAATGCTTGAGGTAATTTAGTTAGTCTACAATTTATGAACTCATGAATTAGCAGTTATATAATCGACGGAAATAACAGTTATCATATAATAACAGGTATTATATTATATAGAAATAACATACATCGTAAGAGAGAATCTCCGACGTAAATTTTAACTCGCCGCTTCTAGATACAGATGTTTAAGGTTATATACATAATACGGTTTTCTAGTTTAATAATATACGAAATTATAATACAATAAACGAATAAAAAACTGTCCACAAAAAACCTTTTTTAAAATCAATATAAAAACTTTGAATTATAGAATTCTACCTAATGAAAATGTAGCAAAAATATGTGCTAAAAAATAAATGACCAGCGGTTCGCACGGACTTTGTACCAACACAATTAAGTTATTTAATTATGGTTTTTGACATGTTTTTTTACTTTATATATATTCCTTTCTTATGTATAAACCGCACTTTGTTTTAATAAACAATCTGCAAAATGAGATTCTTTTTGCTGACGATTGTATTATTAATTAAACCTAAAGTTCTTTATAGACAATATCTGTTGTTTAATTTGTGACATAAATAATTGCACTTTTGAAATCATTCTCTGTATCAATTTTAACCACTGTACACTATTTTTTATTTATTTTCGATGCCGTCTGAACATGAAATAATTATGACATTTCTTTTGATAACGATTAATAGATCGAAATAAACTTTATGTTCATTTTTTCGACTTTTGAATTAACATTTTTATATAAGCTATGTGAGCAGTGTTGTGTGATGCGACCACGACCCACCATTTCTTTTACTTATTCTTATATTATTAAACTGTTACTGTATTTTGCCTGATTGATTTTACTATAAGGCTTAAAATTCCGCCATATACAGTATCATTGTGTCCAGGATAGTTTTGACAGCATTTGTGACGACAGAGCCCGGATTGGTGATTTTTTTCCTGACTACGTTGAAATTACGTCACGTAGTTTTATGGCAATTTAATTCAAAGTTTTTGCGCGAATCTCTAAAAAAAAACAAACAAACAAAACTTCCGCCTTTTTAATATTGGTAGGATTAAATCTGCAACCGTAACATTTTATTTAGAATTGCATTTCAATTGCAGCTGGCTACACGCCAGGCGTCTCGATCTGTATTGGATGAAATTAAATATTTGCTAGAGTATCTAGCTAACAGTGAAAGTACTTTCGTGTGATTAGAGACGCGTTAAGAAATTTGAATTACAAAATTCTTGTTTATCGATCCAGTTTAAAAAAAAAAAATTTAAATTACAAAACTCTTGTCTTTCTTTCAAGCCGTTTTCTCAAAAAATGGATTGTCTTTTTTTCAAGCCGTCTTCTCAGAAAATGGATTGTGTCTTTCTTTCAAGCCGTTTTCTCAGAAAATGGATTGTGTCTTTCTTTCAAGCCGTTTTCTCAGAAAATGGATTGTCTTTTTTTCAAGCCGTCTTCTCAGAAAATGGATTGTGTCTTTCTTTCAAGCCGTTTTCTCAGAAAATGGATTATGTCTTTCTTTCAAGCCGTCTTCTCAGGAAATGAACTGCTAACTATGACACCTTTGTGGATTGAGATATCAAGAAAGTAAAGAATGTGTCGAATCATGTAGGTTTTTCTATATTCTGACCAAAGGAGTTAAGGAAATATATGTTTTGAAAACTATACTCGTTTTAATACTAATTTAGTTATTACGGATAATTTAAATTTGAAAAACATTTGTAAATACTCAGCGCTACGCGTATATTTACAACTTTATATACCTCTATCATTTATTATATTCCTATATTACTTTTTATTAAATCTACAATATTTTATTTTAGTTCTCGTCCCATCTACTACTTCCTTACTTGTCTCCTATTTACAAAATTGCTTTACTGACTGAATAAAAAAGAAATAAAAGAGAAAAAAATTAATTATTAAAAAGCAATATATTTCTCAAATATTGTCATTCCTCCAGAATATTATTGTTATTCTTCTTGAAATATCTAAAAGATATTTCTCTTAAAGAAATGCCAATTTTACATTCTTCCATAATCTAAATCTAAAACACGAAACAAATTTTAATTAAATGACGAAATATGTGTCAACTTAACGCGATTAATCTTAAATAATTTAGCATCACCATATACGTGTTTTTCATCCGATAAGCGCAAAATAAACATACACAATGTACAAAAGTTAGGACTAACTACGCATATCGTGCGACCGCCGTATAAAGCATAGCCCGCGACTCGCAATTGTAATAAACCACAAGCGAACAAAAGGTTTCTCGTGACCCTCTCCGCTCGCGTGAGCAGGGTACATCCAATATTAGATCGGGGCTAAGCTAATCTGCGGCGGCGCGGCGGAGCTTAATCCTAATTGGATCGTGCGAGTACCCGCGGATCGAGCCCGCTGCCCGCTTCTATCGCCTAACCATTCGACCGCATGGCTTGCACCAATTACCGGCCAGCCTGCGCGGTACATTTGGTAAAATGACCCATCAATGCGTGAGCTTTAGCGCAGAAGCTTTGAAACTAGCCAAAACGCCTATATTATTAATCTAACATCTACATATGTGCATAAGGTTAAATATTCATGTATCGAATTGGCTAGCTGATATATATTTTGCATGTATATGATGACTGAACAAATGGCAACGAGAGGGCTAAATGCTACTGTGATATTACAAGTTCAATGTAGTAGTTGTAACGTATTAAATCGTTTAGTATACGAGTGATATTGGCGTTGAATAGTATGACCTATTGAAATGCTAGCAAACATATTTTTGAATGACGATACAATAAATGACAGTGATAACATAAATATAAATATAAATAGTAATAACATACATAATTAATAATAGAAAAAAAAATTATATAATATTATCCTATTTATATTTCTTCTATTAAACTTCTTCTACCATTAATTATAACAGGGTCAAAATTTATATTTGGCATTACATAAATTTACGTGGTAATAGAAAAAATTGTGACCACTGATTTCTTGTTTGGTGTATGTACATTATCATCACTGAGTTGGAATTGTAGCGATTTTGTCTACAATCTTTCTCAAAGAGCTCCAATATACTTTAGTTACAATAGCGGAAGCTTGATGACAGGATTGAAAAGCAAATTATCACCAGAAACATCGAGGGAAATGGACTGCGGAGTGATTCAACCGTAGACGTTGAATGTAGCAAATCCGAGAAATGCTTGGCACTCCGTTCCACGATGCCTTATATGGCGTTGAAAATAGGAAAATATGGCGAAACATCATAAAGAAAAAGTACAATCAAAAGGAAGCAACAACACACAGCAGTAAGGGAACCTACTCAAGAAGAAGTACATTATAATAACAAAATAACTAAAATAAAGGAGCAAGATAACTAAATAAATTTCTGAACAAATAATAAAATATTTCAGTATAATATTTTCTAAAATATTTTTCAATCATAAGATTACTTTCATTTTGCTAGTTTCAAATATTTCCATCCAGTTTACAAAGAGCGCCTTTTGGGCTTTGTCTTAAAATGGTAACTCATCATCTCGCGAGGGCCTTTATTTGTGAGACATGGTTATTTAGAATGGTTGATTTCTTCGTTACCTTTGTAAAAATACTTTTTTTTGTAATACTTACGGAAATTATTGATCGTGTCAAAATTTGAGTCCGTATTAGCAGGATTAATTCCTGCACTGTCTAATGCCCTATACTAGTAAACAAACTCGTATCGAGAATATTTCTTGGAAATATTTTATCTATTGTTGACAGTTTTTCTTCAAAAATATTATGAAGACGCGTAGTAAACATTTCCATTGGAAAAAACAACAAGTGTTACATAAGGGGAACACGCGGAAATTGGTACACAATAATAATATTATTATTGGAATATTACATTACATTGAAGGCTGATATGATTCAATGCCATGTGACTATTTATATGTGGCTAATGGTGTTATCGGGCTGGTCGCAGGGGCCAAGTTCACAGACAGTTCGTTTATTTTTTTGAAGCACAATAATACCAAATACTGGCGAGTTCTAAAACTACTCTGTGTACCATTGTATGCATAAATAAGGAACTATAACCAATATATGTTTGTAATTTGCCTTCGGTCTTGATGGTCGGTGTCAACGAGATCACTCTAACATGTTTGCGATCTGGAAACAGACTTAGGTCACTCCAACAATCAAATCAAATACCACGAGAATGTCCTTTTTTGATTAGTTTACCAAGATAAAAAGTTTCACGGTGTGTCAAGTTTACTAAGTAGCAGTTCCAAAAATGTGTTCAAAGTATCGATAAGTTGGAAAAGATACATGTTCGAGTTTTCATATCTTTTAGTATAGACTGATTGGTTACAAATCTCACCGTTTATGAAACTCGTACGTATATACGAAAATGTTTTCTGCTTGTGTCCATTTTTTTATAATAATTTTCCTTTACAAAAATAATGAAGTCATTGAATCTCCTTGTAATTTATTATTAAAATAGTGGAATTTATTTAAGAAACTTCACTTCAGGATTACACATGACCGTTTGTTTTTTTTTTCTAATAGCATTAACATTAAATGATTATCTTTAAGCGTTGTTGCAATTTTTATCTCGTATATGTAACTGCTCTGTGTGCATAATAACAGTCGTAATTACAAGTTAAACAGTTTGGATTCGCGTCTTCGCATTTTAAAGGCTGCAAGGGATGCAGCGTAATAATGTCAGTTTGTGGTTGTGATTGGATGATAAGATGTTATAATGGGTTGAAAACAATTGTGCCATTGGACAAAAGGTGATTGGGAACAAATACAATTCCATTCCTGTTATAATAAATGAAAAAAAAATTGTTATAGAGGGAGATTTCCAAATTATATAGTTTCTGCATAAATTCCATACCAAAAATCAACTGGCAGGCTTATAGCTATTTTTAAATATGCTTCTGTTAACTTCACTTACGAAAACAAATTTCGTAAGACGTTTCTCACACCTTCCCATATCGTATCGATTTGAAACTTTGCAAACTTATGCTATTCTGATAAAAACGCAATAATATGGTGCTATAGAACTGGCAATATGATAGGGGAGGAAGATAGATAGAAGAACTCCTCAACGCCTAACAGCAAAGCCGTCAAGTATGGGCTCGTTTGACTTGCCTCCGTGAGTCCCTTGGTTACATATTATAACCGAGAGAATTTGATAATGGAGGAGACCACCTTGATGACTACCTCGGTTATGGGAATATCCCAGTTGTTAACAGTAAACCCATCGAGTTCGGTTCATTTCATTTGTCTCAATGGATCTTTTGATTACAGAAGAGTTTTAATTTTTAAAAAACTTATGGAGCCGAGTAGTTTCGATATGTTTTTGGTGCGCTCTGGGGAGATTAATAATTTACGTAATAAATTCGAAAAATAGTAAATGAGATCTTTGGATAAGAAAATTCCGTTGACCCCGAGGTCATAATGCATTTTAGTGAACTCGAACGTTTCGACGCGTTATATTATCACGTAAAATTGTGCGTTTCGAAATTGTCGGTAGAAAACGGTTCGTCAAATATTCCGGAATCGAGACCCAGATTACCGAAAATTGAAACTTTTTTTTGAAACTTTTAGCTCATTAATACATAATCAAACTAATATAATAAACATAGATAAATTTCATTATTTAATATCCTGCACAATGGGCACACCTTTAAATATCATAAAAAGCGTACCTATCACATCAGGTAATTATGAAGTCGTGTGGAATGCCTTGTTAGACAAATTAAAAGATCATAGAATTTTAGCCGTAAAGTATTTGGATTAAACGTTGAACTTCGTACAGCTCACTAAAGATCCGCCTGATAACCTATCTAATTTTTTGTTTTCGTTAATTCCGTGAAGACATTGGAAGCATTAAAAATCTAAAATTGATCTGCCCCAGATCCAAACTCGCATAAATTATTTGAACAAGGAATTGATCAAAAAACGATACCTACCTTCGAACAATTAAGAATTTTTTTACAAAACCCAATGAAGGCATACACATAAAATAGATACTTCATCTTTTATACCTAAACAACAACTTCATAATAATAAAAAAGTAAATAATAAATATTCAAATAAAAGGTTTAGTAGTAAATCGTATTCTCAAACCACTGAAAATAATTTACTTAAATGTTTACATTGTGATGCACAATCAACGCACAATTATACCGATGCGAGTCAGTTCGTAGATTAACTTCATAGCAACGTTTGAACGGTGCTAATGAACTTCATTTATGTCACAATTGTTTAAACACAAATCATATTTTGTCACAATGTAAGAGTAATTTTAATTGTTTTATTGTATTGAACCCCATCATGCACTTTTACATAATAATCGTACAGCGGATGTTGAACCTCGTGAAAATGATTCTTTTGATAATAATAAAAATGATAAGTTAGCTTGCCTTAACTCTCTTTCCAACAGAGGCAATTGTAGCGTAATTTTAGGGACTGCAGTTGTTTACATCTTGGATACATCAAGGATGAATCAACCTTGCCGTGTGCTGATCGATTCCGGGGCTCAATCGAATGTTATTTAGCTTAGTTGTTTAGATCGCCTATGGTTGTCAACCCGCAAATGTTCATTAAATATTTTTAGTTTAGGTGGTGAACAAATTAAAAATTGTGGCATGGTTTTGTGTACATTAAATTCCAGGCTAAACCAAAACTATATACTTAATATAGACGCCATCGTCTTAAATAAAGTAACTTGGGATTTACCGAATATAAATATTCCATAATCAGTGATTGTAAAACATAAAAACTTAGGTTTAGCTGACCCTGGGTTTCATAGACGGGCGCCTATCGATATAATCTTAGCTGGTGATATTATCCCTTACGTATATGATGGTCAAAAATTCATTATAAATGATAACTTGCCGATTGCTCTAAATAGTGTTTTTGGTTACGTAATTACTGGTAAATTAGAAGGCACAAATGATAATAAAAACGTAATACATACGTCAATATCAACCTGTGTGATAATGACTGCATCAAAAATTATTTGTGTAAATTTTTGGGAGATTGAAAGTTCACAGTGTGACATTCCTCCTAACCCTCAGGATGCCACTGCCGAAAACGTATTTAAACATTATCACGATGAAAGCGGTTGGTATACTTCACCCTTATTGCTCAACCCTATACTGCCATAGCTGGATGACTCATACAACAGGTCGCTTAAACGTTTTTTGCAACTGGAACGTAGACTAGACTAGTGCGCACCTCCGAGTTGTACAATTCTTACATTGAGTTTATGCATGAGTACAAGCATCTCGGACACAAGCAGGTGTACACCGGAAGTGACACTAAATGTTACACTCCTCAACACTGTGTAGTGCGAACTTGTAGCAGTCCCACAACTGTACGCGTGGTCATTGACGGTTCAGCAAAATCAAGTAATGGAAAATCATTAAATGATCTTTTTGAATTTTAACCGGTAAAAAATTACACCATGATATCTTAAAAATAATATTACAATTTAGATTATATAAAATATGTTTTTCGGCTGATATATCAAAAATGTATAGACAAGTATAAATCGATCCTTCTGAGCGTAATCATCAACACATCTTATAGAGTGAGAATCTATCAGAGCCTATAAACACTTATCAATTAAACACAAATAATTATGGACTTCGTAGAGCATCGTTTATTGCTGTCCGTACACTGCGCCAATTAGCGTCAAATAAGGACAAGAAATACCCGCCTGCAAGTTGCCTGCTTCGTGAAGGTTTCTTTGTGAATGATCTACTCTGGTCTGTTGATAGTGAGGAGGAAGCATTAGAGTTAAAGAGTGAGGTAACTTCATTATTAAAACTGGGCAGCTTCGTTTTACACAAATGGGCTAGCAGCGATATTGCCTTCATAAATAAATTATTTCCTGATAAAATAAAATTATTAATTTTGAAGACGGAACATCTGATAAGGTTCTTGGCTGAAAATGGTCGCCGATAGGTGATTATTTTTGTTTTAAATATTCATTTAGTGATACCGTCTATACTAAACGATCAATCTTAAAATTGCAAGCTAGTATTTTCGACCGAGTTGGCTTTATATCACTTTGTGTTATAAAATGTATTTTACAAGATCTTTGGAAACTTAGCACAGGATGGGATGAAGAGATACCCCCATAGAAAATAAAAACAAATGGTAAAACTTTATAAATAATGAACTTAGCAAATTATCTCGTTAAAACATCGAACGGCATTTATTAACATATAAATATATAAACATACAATTTATTGAATTTTGTGACGCGTCATCACGTGGCTGCGGTGCTAGTATTTACGCTCGTAGTGTAAACAAGACTGACGAGACCAAGGTTCAGTTACTGGTCAGCAAAACAAAAGTGGCTCCCTTAAAGCCACAGTCAATTCTGCGCTTAAAATTGATGGTAGCCGTGCTGCTTTCCAAATTTTACTAAATTACTAAATTTCCATTTTTACTAAATTTCTAATTTGTTACTAATAATTGTAAAGATTGCCAATATGATAAAATCACGCTCATTGATGCAAGTTTTGTACTTGCGTGGTTACGAACGCTACCACTTAAACTTAAAACTTTCCTAAGCTAAGGTAATCAAAATAAAATTATCAAATATAAAATATAAAAATATAAAATAAAGTAATCAAGGAAATTAACCTAAGGTAATCAAAATTGTGCCTCCCTTTTATTGGTATCATGTAAACTGCGAAAACAACGCGGCTGATTTGTGTTCGCGTGGGACGTGGCCCAGTATCCGGCATCCCACGTATATCACGTTGATAAGTGGCCCATATCACACTTCTATATAAAGAAGAACTCTGACGTTTCAGAATTAAAATCGAATATTGATACTTTTGCATTATAGTCACACATAGAGACAAATAGTATAGAAAACGTTTTTCTTAAATTCTCTTGTTTTAATAAATTAGATAACGTAATAGCATGGTGCTTTACACTTTATAATAATTGCAAATCATTAAAACTAAATTGTAATTATAGTAAAAGTGTATACTCTAGTGAATTAAAATATTCACATATTGCCATTATAAAGACTGTTCAAAATATTTCTTTTAACACAGAAATTATTAACATGAAATATAATCGTAATTTACAATATAAAAAATTATCACCGTTTAATGATTGTGACGGGTACCTCAGGGCGGGGTTAGGTTATATTTTATGCTTAAACATCTTTATTATTGTCGAAAAATTGTTATATAACAATCTTATGAATTGAATATCATCATAAGTATCTTCACGTTGGGCCCCGGACTTTTGCATAGCATCATTAGGAAAACATATTGGATTTTGTCAGCGCGTAATGTAATTAGGTCCGTGTTATGAAAATGCGTAATTTGTTTTAAATATAAACCGGTTATATATGGCCAACTTACCGGCCGTATATGGCCAACTTATCTAGCTCTTGCGTGCGTCCTGAAAAGCCGTTTAATTACGTAGGCTATGATATTGGAGGTCCGCTTTATACAAAAGGAAGTTTGTGTAAAAATGCTAAAATACATAAAGTACATTTATGTTTATTTATTTGCTTTTTCTACTAAGAAATTATTTTATTTCTTAGTAGAAAAAGCAAATAAATAAACTTAATAAATAAATTATTTTATTTAAATTAAATCATCTTGAAGTAATTAGTAATTTAACTAACGAGTGTTTCTTAGTCGCACTCGATAGGTTTGCGTCACGTCGCGGATTGTGCTCGTGCATTTATTCTGATTGTGGCACTAACTTTTACGCTGCCGCAAAACACTTTAATGAGGTTTCATAATTTTTGCGTTCGTCCAGTAACGTAATTCATAAAGGTTTTACTCGCCGTAACATTGAGTGGAAATTTAACCCTCCAAGTGCACCACATATGAGTTGCCTAACGGGAAGCTGCCATTAAATCAGCCAAGTACCATTTACAACGTAGTGTAGGCGACAAGTTACTCACGTTTGAGGAGCTTTCAATCGTATTTTGTAAAATCGATCCTATATTCACGACTTCTTTGCCACATATCTGATAACCCCGACGAATGTGAAGTACTTAGTGCCGGGCATTTCCTTACCGGTCAATCATTATTAAGCGTACCAGAGTAAAATCTCGAGACATAAAATTAAGTAGATTGACTCGATGGCAATATATTCAGCGTACTTTCCAAACGTTTTGGAAGGCATGGACAAATTATTATTTACACACTCAACAGGGAGTGAAATGGCACCAAGCTAGTAGTGACATAAAGATTGGTGATGTCTTAATAATTAAATCGGACGTAGGAAAACTGCTTGATTGGCCTCTTGGTAGAGTGCATCAATTACATCCGGGTCATGATAACCACGTTCGAGTCGTTACCTTAAAAACGGCAAAGGATTTCTTAAAACGACCAGTTAATAAACTATATCTTCTTCCTAAGTCGACATAACATTTCGTTTTTTTTATTTGTTTTCTGATTTATCATAATCTTAACGCATTTTTTTTTAGTAGTTTAACTCGTTAATTGTATAGTTAGTAGTGTTTTCTTTACCTTCGGATATGTCATTTAGAATATTCTTAAGTGTACACTTACACAATTAAATGAAACTACGTTAGCAAGATTATCTTTGCTATTAGCCCACCTGAAGATGTTGTAATACAACGAAACCTAGGTAGTGGTAAAGAAATTAAAGAAAGTAGAAATAATACTACATCACGTAGTTTCATTTAATTGTGAATAATGAATTTCTACAGAATTAACGTCAAATATATTAAATATTTGTACGCTTACAGTTAAATACCCTCGTTATTCGATTATGTTTATCTACCTTTTAGTTTTGCGGCTAATATATGTGCATAGTTTTTCATTAAAATAATCATGATGATTTTGGTGGAGTATGTGCGATCTGCTATGCCAGCTAGGGGTAAATGCTTTCATTTTGAGCTGCTACGCGCAAGCGCAGTCGCCCGTCAACCTCCGAAGACTCCGGAGACGCTGTTTTCGTACTCATTGACAAATACAACGACGTTCGTGGATTATTATTGCCAAATCTGTTGTCTGTGACAACTTCCTAGAACTCACCAAAACTCGTCATTGTGCCCGTACATCTACCATCCGAATCCTGGACGAGAGGATCCGACCAACAGGCGAACAGGTCAGTGGATTGTATGTGCATTTAGTAAGGTTTTGGTAGGTTAGGATGTTTATTGTGTGCATATATGAGTTATCGAAATCGTATTAGAGATAAGTAAATATAATAGAATAAATATTGAGACTATTTGCCGCCCTAAATGCACCATGTATATCTGTGAAACATACAGTAGGCAATATATTTACGTTGTGAACAAATTAATATTTGTAAATAATTCAACAGAAATGCTACAAACCCTTAAATATATATAAATGTGTTTGAAACCCTCGTAGTGGGAGTTCTACTCGTGCTTCACAGATTTTCTTATAGAAGCAGACTTCAAAGAGACTCAATTAGATGGGGAGAATCACTTGTATGAATAACCGATATTTTGTTTCTTACAATTTGTATGTACATATACGTGTATATTTCAAACCACTCAGCGACATACATCTCATTTTCCAGAGTTTCACTCGCTTCTGCATCACATTTTTATTATACCTCAATATTTTAATTACATTATATTTGAGTCTAGCGGTAATCCGTGATATAGAGCGAAATCACGGAAATTTACACGATCCGGTAATAATACAGATCAATCGATTTCTATTGACAAAGTTTGTTATAATATAACATTTCCAGAGACTTCGTAATTAGAGAGCTTGTATTTAGACAGTGTCTAGACAAGAAATCTGCAACGGTTTGCTATTGCTTGTCTTTATATAGGGATTTTTATTTGGCAAGGATATTTATATGGTTTGATAAATCTCCATGATAATAAATAACTTTTACGGTTGATTATTTACCACTTCTTGAAGCTTGCTAGGATTGCATCTAAACAGTACCCGAAATTGAAATTTTAAAACTAATTACAGGTCTTATCCATGGACGTCATCGCTTGTAGTGTTTCTGATTTTAACGTGACACATTCTTAAACGGTTTCTACAGATCTACCACAATGTTTCTTTAAATAAGATTAATTTACGTTCACAGGCAAACTCTTGGTCTTTGAGAAACGGACTTTTGTTTTTATTTTTTTACGATTATCATTACACTGAAGTAACAAATTGAAACATGTTCAAATTACACTGAAGTAACAAATTGAAACATATTTTCCAATCACATTTTCAATTCCAATGAATTTCAGTTACCATTCCGATAAAGGTTAAGGTATTCCAACACGATTTCACAACAAGCCTACCTTCACTCTTTACTGTTCTCATTATTTTCAGCGATATCTAGAGGTGACTTAGTCGATGCGGTCTTCCAGTCAATATTTCATTAGTGATATCTCATTTACGCATATATCAGTCAACCGTTACTTCATTTCATAAAATTCAATCAATTCGAAACGAAATACGGTCTATATGCTAATATTAAGAAACTAAACCAACGAAGCCTCACAATAACGATGGTATCGACCGAATTCATATACAGAACGTGCCTTTTACAAATATTTATAAAAATGTGGTATTTTAATTTATTTCTGTATTTATTTCAAACGTTATTTATTTAATAAGATAAATATTTAATAAGATAATAGACGTATCGTCTCAGAAAAAAGGAAATTAATTTATTATTGTCTTGTATTTTTTATCAAATTAAAATATTTAATATATTTAATGAAATCACAACAATGAAAGCATCATAATCTTTCATTGTGATTTTATATTAAAAAAAACTGCACGCACGGATCGACCACGGATGGAACTCGCATTACGAGGGTTCCGTACACATTTACGCATTTATAAATATTTAATAGTACATAATATTTCTATTAAACTATTTAGACAATTAATTTTTAGAATGAAAATATATTGCCTTTGTTTTTTATTTTATGATCTTTCACAGCGCAACAAAAATATTTTTTATGTGACATAACTATAAATTAACGACTTTCGTATTTTTTTTACCTTGCTACTTGCCAAATTTCATGATTCGAGGTCAACAGGAAGTAGGTAATAGGTTTTGATTTATCTGCGAGTGTCAAAAAATGCAACAGAAGTGGCCGTATTTTCAGTTTTTATTATTTATAAGCTTTTTATACAGCTTCAAGGGGCTGTAGACCTAAGTATATGATATTAATTTTAACTTGATACCTCTACGCGCTCTTGAGAAAAAGGATGTTGACGGACAGACAGACGAACAAAGAAGTGTTACTTTCCCTTTTTCCTTTTTAGGTACGAAACACTAAAATAGATAGATAATTGCACAAATCCAAATATAATTAGCAAATAACAGCACGATGTTTGAAGAACAAACGTCATTTAGAAAGACTTATGGCATTTTTTCGAATTGAAAGATGGGAGAATGGCAATAGGGAAGGCCTGAAAGGTGGCAGAATGACGTCAGCTAAAGTATTTCATACAGTGATTAGTATTCCGTACATAACACCTCATATGAAGTTCGAACACCCCATATCGCTATCAAAAAATGAGCTCAGCCGATTAAGAACCGTCCGTCATTAAACCCGTCTGATCGGTAAGCAGGATCGACCCTGTAATCGGCACACGCACATGTGCGAATGATTCCCGGATTGGATTCGCTGAATCTTAGGAAAATTTAAGAGCTGTATAAATGTGTCATCTCCCTATAAATTGTACTTAGGGTTTAATATTAATAATTCATGGAAATTATACCACAGTTATTCATAACATTTTTATGCGTTTATATGTTCGCATCTGCTATCATCTATACTTTCCTGATTTTTTTTATCAATCCAATTCATTATTGCTTTACTGATCCTTTATCGATTTCTACGAAATTATTCTCTCTGAATATGTTGTGTCGTCTAATTTTGGTTAATCAATCGGATTCTTTATCGAATTCTATGCAATTGGTTTATCATTCGAATTCTTTATCGAATTCAATTAAATTATGACATTTCATACGCACGCGTAACTTACATGTAAATTACCAAATAAATGATATATCCGTCCAACTACATTGCTAAAAAAATAACTATTTCTTCATAAAAATGAAGATTATTAATAAAAATAAAAAAAAATCTTGTCATTTTCACGAATTATAAGTTATTTACTCTTTATAGTGCGAGAAGAAAATAAAGATTTTCCAATTTAAATGAGTAAAAAAATATTATTTTAATAAAATAATAGGTTAAAAAATATAGTTTATTTCTATAATCCACGAATCAAATATTCAATAGACGAATCAAAGAATAGTGTTTGCAAACAATAATAAGAAAAGAAATCATATTATATAATTAATAAAATATCATATTATATAATTATTCCAATATGGTGTAAAGTTGTCAAGATTATTTAAAAAAAATAATTCTATCAAAACAAAAAAAAATAACATACAACTCTCAATCTACATTCATGCATAAAAATATTTTATTGCAATTAATACTTAATTATCAATAGTACATAAAACGTGTAAAAAATTATATAATTAACAATAATATTTTTTATTATTTAATGACCGCCATACAAAATTATAACTGATCTCAGTAATATTTAAAATTTTGAACACATAGTACTTAGATTATAAAGAATTAAAGATTACTTAGTAATTAGATTACGTAGTAAGTGAAATGTAACATGACAATACTGAAATCATTTGTAAGTTTAAATTTAAGTATTACTACCACTGATGTATCCAAACAGGTAATGAGGTATATAAGAGTTATGTGCGAATTAAACTAGCGCTTTTAAAACTTCCCACATGCCTTAAAGTAAATTTATATATATATATATATATATATATAAATATATATATATATATATATATATATAAATATATATATATATATATATATATATAAATATATATATATATATATATATATATATATATATATATATATATATATATATATTAATTCATTTCGTAAGAAGCTATTTCAATTATCTAACCATTTCTCATTTGGTATCTATAACAGAATTTTCGAAAATATTAATTTAATGTTTCAATTTTTGCACCCAAAATTTAATTGTTTATTAAATTTCAAAATTAATCGATTTACATAGGTAATACACGTTATTTCTTTAACTATAATATAATTAATTTTATGCAGATGGTTTCAACGGTTTTGAAGAAAATTGAAAGTGAAAAGACTTGAAAGCATTTCATTCGCTTCCGTAATGGATTAATTACATTAATTAAATATGGTACTCAAGTAGAGCAAGTGAAATTTTTGAGTCACATGATCAAAAGGAAATGTTAGCAGGTAGTTTACTTCAATTATTATATCGTCTAATCTTTATCTATCATTTTATTTGCTATCAACATTATGTTGAGAAAAAATTGCATAAACTCGTTTCCTCAAGACTGGCGAGTCGCATCCGTCGAAGTGTGCGCCGCATATGTACAACTACCCGCTACGTAACATATCGAACCCTCTACGTTTATCACGCGGCCATCCACAGAAGTCGTTCTGATGAATATTTAACAGGCCATCTAATCGAATTGTTCGGCTCGGGCGATCTAAAGAGTAAACAGTGCCCCCTTTGGGGCGTCAACCGTACGCTGGCCACACAGCGGCGAGCGTCCGGGATCCGTCGCCTGATACCGAAACGACTCCAAGTAATGGAATTTGGCAAAAGGATAAATATCATATAACTTTAACATTCGGCTAGAATTTAGGAAGCTATTGAATTGTCGCCGACATGCAGATACAGTTTGCTGACAGTTATCGACGTATTTAGTAGGGTTTCGGCGGAGGTGGGTGATGCGAAGATACTTAATCGTTACTGGTCATATAAGTATAGCCCATATATAGAGTTTACGTTCAGAAGCGTAATTATCTGATTCAGCAAATTCAGGCCTTTGTTTAGTGTAGTTCAGCATGTCAGAGTTTGCGCATTCGACATTATATTCACTAATTTTTTATTTTAACATTCTTTTTATTTTCGTATTCTGTTCTTTTCTAGTATTACTTTTTGCAGCCAGAGTTAAAATAAAATATAGGTTTAAAAGTTATTTAATCCTAAACTTATAGATAATATAAACAATAATTGGGTATCTGACTAAATTTTTGTTATTTTATTAATCATAATTTTAAGGTACAAGCTGATGAAAAGTGAATTTTTTTTTAAATAATCGTAAAAATTGACCGAGTTATAAAAGTTTAAATTTAACCTTTAGATAAGGACGGCAATACTGTGTTGTGAGGTCATCTTTAATATTGCACATTATATTCTACAAGAGGAAAAGAGACAGGGATATACCCAACTCTGCCTATAATTGCCTTATTTTTCAATCAATTTTTGAATTTTTTTCAAGACTGGTTTTTAATTGACTTATATTTCACAATATTGTACGAAAAATATTAAAATTTAAAATGAGTTAACTACCGGATTGATATAAACCATAATTGAAAGTAGATATTTACACAAAATGCTTTTGAGTAAATATCTACTTTCAATTATGTTATATTTAAAAGACCTGTGTAACCACATAAAATGAACGAAAATGTAGGCTCAAGTGGTGTTCAGTCGTGAGCTGTGATGAAAAATATAGATAGTTAAAGAAAGTCCGTATATAAAAGAGATGGTTGTATCGAAGACCTTCATTTACCTTCTTTCGAGGATGACTTTTAGAAAGTTAATGACGTGCCTATTTAACATAATGTAATTACCTACGACACGTTATTTTCTGGCTATGCAGACAATAGTGGTTATGGAATGCCGTACAACTCCTTATGACGTATCTTTTGCTTTGTTTTTTCTGGGTTGTCCACGTTTTCTTTTCATCCACACTTCTCATGGCCGAGCTATTCTGACATTCCCTTTTTTGACTTCAGGATCCCCATCTTCGATGTAGCATTCTCGCGAATGCTACGACATAGAAAGCGATTTACATTTTTCTTCTTGTAGTGCCTTTCCCCATCGGAGCTTGGTAATCATTATAATTATTTGGACTTTGGAAATAGCTGCCCGAAAAAGGTAACGGGTACTTTTACTGTACCACGGGCTTAGGTTCTTCAGGGTATGCACCATCCTTCACCTACAAGACCTCCTTTTGCCCAATATCTTGTCTTGCATAATAACTCAAAGGAGTTGGTATTTCCTCTTACGTATGCTACATTCGACAACATTTGCATTCAATTTATCACATAAGAAGTTTACGTTTATATAGATCGTAATTTGTACACATACGCCATGTTACATACGAGAATAACATGCGCGCACGCATTCTCGCACATTTCACACGAACATAAGGTTGACACAACAAACACACGCTTGCACAAACACAGAGGCACGCAACAATAAAAGCTACACATTTTATAATTACTTGGAAGTGCTCATTTCTTTCTTGATTGGCCGAAATATATTGCAATAAATCCGTTCCATTTATTAATTTTGAGCGTAAATAAATAAACATACTGCACGTACATACACGCATGCATGCATATAGGCTTTATAAATTTTCCCCTAATTTGGAAAGAAAAATAAATCTAAGTACTATTAGAAGCTGTGCATCTCACAGGTATTACTAATTAAATACTAATTTCGTAACCGTCTACGCAATAGTTTCGTAGAGTCTCGAATCTCGGATGTTTCGAATGTCAATTAAATTCGAAGCACCCGTGAAAAATAAAGAGTAAAATATATATAATATGATGTTATTATAACATACTGTCTGCGGTTTAGCGATAACAATAATAGAGCGCGTGCAGGCGGCGGCACAAGTGCGCAAAAAATTGACATTGGACTAGTATATTTGTATTATCGATAACATTCGACTCGTCGAAAGGGAAGCGGCTTCTATCGAAGTTGAATTATCGACAAAAAATTGTGTCAAACGATTGTCAATGTAAGTAGAACATAAATATTTGCATCGTTGATTAGGACGCCGGGGTGGCCAAGGAACGCAGGTCTACTTACATATGTATGTATTAATATTTATTTGGAAGTTATTTGAAGGTTGCAATCGATTCTCATTGAGTTTTTAGAGTTACCACAACAAGAATTAAACGTGGCAGTTGCCTATTTTTAATATAATATTTATCTCCAAGTTTCTTTAAGCCTTCTTCAAGGCAGCATAAGGAAGGCTTAAGAAGGTAAGGGATAAATATTCATGAGTTTTAGGGTTTCGTATCTTAAAAAGACAGAATCTTTATAAGGTCGCTCACGTGTCCGTCTGTCACAACCGTCTTTTCTCAGAAACCGCTTAACACGGAATCTTAAAATTTGGCATAATAGTAAAGTACAATATCTTAACCGCTAGTACAATATATATATATATATATATATATATATATATATATATATATATATATATATATATATATATATATATATATATATATATATTTGGGTACTTGATTTTTTTTAGTTCTATTTACATATAATAGGGGTATTGTTTGAAACGACTAGTTATAGGGTCTGAAAAACATTTTTCATAATTTTCAGAGATATATTGAAATATGTGAAAAATTAAAAATAGATCCCCTTATTTTTGAAATTCCTGAATCTAAAATTATGAAAACACAGGGTTTTTAGAAGACTACGCAAATATTTTAGTAAAACTATTCTCGATGATATATGTAACGTGTCCTCCCTACCCAGTTGCATTACGTATTGATACATAATAATTGCACTAGTAAGTTCATTTTAGTAATTACTTATGGTAAGTAAAGAAATTTCACTTCACAATCATCGATGTTCGAGCCAAACTCGCACATGAGCGTTTTTTGTGTTTTCATTGTGACCTAATAGATTGGACTGACAAAACTGGAGATATCAACATAAAACGTTAGAGGATAGAAATATTGCATTACTTTATATTGTTCTTGATATTTCATTGGTAATTAGTAGGAAAATTATAATTTACTGCCCGAGAAAAAGGGTGAAAAAAGCTGATCGCTCTCGGCATTTAAAATGGATAATTATTCATTAATTCCACTATAAATAATATTACATTTTTTTTGTATTCACAAATAGACTAAGGTTCTTCCGAATTATCTTATGATGACACTAAATTCCGAATTATCTTATATACAAACATTTTGCAAAAGCAGAAGTATTTAGAATTTGAAAAAAATAGTTTTGGGGTTGAAAGCCACTTTCCTACCTAAACCTAATTCAAATGTCTAATATCACATAGATTTAACTTTTATTTTATCTCGAGCTATTTTAAGTTCTAATTACTAAATATATATCCGTTTTCATTTATTTCCAGTTCATTCGCAACTAAAAGTTGTTTCAAGCTCTGTGTTTTTTGCTTAACGTTTTAAACAGTGTTTAATTTTTTTAAACACAATAAAAAAAGTTGTTACATTTCAAACTGTTTTAAACACTATTCAAACACGTTTTTTAAAACAATTCGTTTTAATCATGCCAACCCTGCTTATCTTACAAAGGCTCCATATGGATGTGGTTGGTGTTATCTCGTGAAACTGTACCATTTGGTTATAGTTTTGGCTTTCCAAACATGGGGTTTTTTATAGGGATATCCTTCTAGGCCCTTTGTGTGTTAAATGGAAATATACTTGTATAGTTCCATCAATATATAATGTGCATAATTCTCTGCCTATCAATCTTCTTCTCTCAACATGTCGTCATAAACCTTCACGACGATAACACCAAAGTAAAGTGGGTCACTTAGATAAAACGTTCAGAATCGGGTGAGTAGCGTTGCGGTGGTTCCCCGTTCAGGCGGTCCGAGATTTGGTCAGAAATGGTGGGGAATTCCCCTGTTTACTTTCTTCGCCCCTTTCCTTGTTAAATCGATTTTTTGCCGTTACAGGAATTGGATCAATAACTTTTGCCACACTTTTGGCTACGTCAAGTCGGAAAAGAATCGTTTACTACAGGAACATATTGCTTATCCCTATTGTCACTATAACTAAATGTTGATACATGGTTTTCTCAGACGTGGAGGAAATATTAAAAGAATACCGCATGATACATCCTATTTCATGGTTACAACAGTTGCGATTCGTAACAGTTATAGCAGATATATTAAGTGTGTTAAAGATAAGAGTGAACTCCACAATTCTTTGATATTACTTAAAAAAAGGTTTTTCCAGGTGTCAATAATATATTAAAGCTTCCTGCTTACATAAAATATATGAATGTTTATTTTAATAAATAAAATCATCCTTGCGTTTTTAAACTTTCATACCTCAAAATAAAAATGATATTATTCTGCCCGTCGATTAGTCGATTATATATTTAACTATTTAACATTAAAAATTTAGAACTTGGACTAAAAGCAGATTTTAGCTAATGCACACACAATACTTATACGTTATATTAAGAAAAAAAAAACTAATGAAACTCATCAGAAAGCTCAACGCAAAATATATGTAAATGTTCTTTTATCATATTATTAAAGTAGAAAGCTAAGTAAATAAAAAAATCCAAAACTTACGTAGTAATGTAATAATTAGAGAAAAACAGTTTTGATTTTGGTCTGCCTTTACAAACAATTTTTACTTGTATTTTATTTATTCCTTTTCATTGTTACTTTAGTATAATGATTTAATGAATCGAAAAAAATAGAAACAATCCAAAAAAAAATAAGGAATAAACATTAGACAACCACCGAAAAAAATCAAGCTAGAATTTGACTAGCTTTTTATGATTATTGATTCAGCTTTAAATTGGGGACAAAAGTCACTCTTAGCTATAGACAACTTTCTGGGACAAAAAAACCGTCTAAAATACAACAGTTACTGTAACTGAATAACAGTCATATATATCTATTGGAATAGATTGTTTCGATGTTTTAATCACGACAGGAGAGGATTTGATTATATAAATTTATATGTAGATTACACAGATCGTTTAGTTACATACTTGTTCGCTGATTACAGTAAACAAACAAGGACAAAGGACATATAATTATGTGATAAATTGAAATACAATTTCATATATATTTCGTTATCTGCTACACGTGTAACGGACAAGTACACAACAAGAGCGGTGCGTCACGAGTCGTAAATATTATGATTGAGCAAATGTTTGTTAAGGATTGCTGTGCGTAGGTGCGTGCTATTATTTGTTGACGTAAATTCTTATTGGGACGATCAACTCGGTGACTAACTGTGGAGTTGATGAAGGAAATTGGAGAAACTTATATTTCTTGAAAATCAATAACGTTCCTTAGGAGAAAAAAGCAGAATTAGGCTCGAAAGTGAATTTTAATTCTTACATTTTAAATTTAACTAAATCAAATTTGTTGTGCTGAACGATAAAGTAATCAAATAACGCAAGTTTTGTAAATACAATTATGTACTGACGGGAAACAAAGCTTGAACTTTCGGATATCTTATTTATAATCTAAACCTAAACCACTTCTATATTTTCCTATGCGAGGGTTGACGAATGACTATATTAAAGTTAAATCAAAATTTATTGCGATATATTACTTAGCGCGAAGGGAAGGAGATGGCGATATCTTGTTATCATACTACCAAATAGGCGCCTTTCCTGCCGCCAGCACATATTTAGATATATAAATTATAGCCCAAGTGAGGTTAGGTTAGGAATTAATTAATCGCATTTGTTTTAAGCAACTTGAGTATACAATTATGTACTGATGAGAAACAAAGTTGAATAAATGATTGAACTTTCAGATATTTTATTTATTGTCTAAACCTAAACCACTTCTATATTTTACATTGTGAGGGCTCACGAATGACCATACCAGAGTTACAACAAAATTTATTGCGATGTGTTACTGTTATTTTAAGCAACTTGAGTATTTAAAAAAAGTATCGGTATCCTTTTTCTTTACGGTTTTTCATACTTTTTTCTTCGTTCGATGTTAAAACACTGTTTAGCAACTTTATGAATTCTATTACCTATTCATACAGGAAAACTATTAAAAAGTATTACGCCCGTATATACTTGCAATAAATCCCGTAAACACATTTTACAAAATTATTAAGCATGCTACAACAGAAACAGGTACAGTAAATTTCTTGACCAAAGTATTTATCGCGAGACAAGTATTACAATATAAGTCTAACGATATAATCATAACAAGTTTGATTACAAGTTTGATTTGAGATTATGATATCGAGTTAATAAATTGAGATTCATGACGGCTTTTGAGTATGTCGGTGATTTTTCTTATTAATGAGTTATTAATTATAAAAATTATTTATATCAATATAAATAATAATTAATATATTAACTTTAAGAGAAATAAATAAATAAATAATTTTACAAGAAAAACCCGTTTGTCTTCATGTACGGAATTGTTTTAAGAACTACCCCTAATGAGTGGACAATTACGTAAACGTTGGCTAATTTGTATTTTGTTGTCCACTAGCTGTCTTATCGAATTTTATTAAGAATATAATAAATGTCGCCATTTATTTATCTTTCAAAGAATTCACTGGAAACCCAAAACAAACTTACCGTTATGAAAATAATCCGTTCCAGCCAACCGATTTTACGCAGTAAGTATTTTAGAAGATTATTGAAAACATATTGAAAGGAATAGAACATATTTGCAAAAACTATGATTTGACTCCTATAATTGTCCTTAAAACTATTTAAACCTTAACTCTACTTATATAATACTGGTATACAACTTTGATTCGGCTTTGCAATTTTAATTTAATAATATAATTATTGCACAAGGTTCAAGTAATTTTATCTAACGCCTACACAGCTATGTTATTCTTATACTGGCATACGATTTTGATTCAGCTTGGCAATTTTGATTTGATAATAATTTTTGACACAAGATACAAAAGGTTTTATCTAACACTGGCGGTATACAACTTTGATTCGGCTTTGCAGTTTTAATTTTATAATATACTCATTGCCACAGGGTTCAAATGATTTTATCTAACGCCTACAGAGTTATACTATTCTCATACTGGTATACAACTTGATTCAGGTTTATAATTTTGATTTGACAATAATTATTGTCACAAGATATAAATGACTTTATTTAACACCTATGCAGCTATGATACTCTCATATAGGTATGTAACTTTGATTTGGCTTTGCAACTTTTATTTAACATTAACGTTTGATGTCTATATATTAATAATATATTAATATATTGAAATAAATCGCTTAATACGAGAAAAAGTTCTATAAATATTATATACGCATCAAAAGTTTGTAAAATGACTTTATTTCCATAAATTGTAATTTAATTTTTGCGATACCTGCGTTTCGGCCACCATCAATTCATCGCTCGTACCCTGCTATTTTTCCAAGCATACAATTTGCCAAAAAATATAAAAAAGCGACAAAAAACCCAAAACGAGGGTGAGTACGAGTTCCAATGCCGCCCTTCATCCCTTTAAAGAGCCGAGTATATTTGGCTTTTATTAATTTAAACTTCTTTTAAACATCACAGACCTTCATTACGCTTCGGCAGCCGGCCACCGACTGCCGAGAAACGGGCGAGCCCTAAGAGGGCAAAACGACGCTCGAATTTCCCGCTTTTTAATTTTATCCCGCCCAACTCTGTGCCAGCTCTGCAGATACGGCGGGGTGCGCGCCGGCCGCGGGGGCGGCGGAAATGAACGCCCTCCCTGTGAATCGGAAACAGAGTTAATGAACGACTTCTTTCCTCGCCGTAATAATTGTTATTGCTTCTTCGGCGAGCGCCATCTTCCGCCGCGAAGTCTGCCCCGGCAAAATTATTTTCCCAAAGATGAATATTAATTGCGGTCGAACATGCTATATTAGTTATTCTGGTTCGGAAGCCGGCAATTAAAATGAAATATTAAACTTTGAATGTGGGCTAATTCTGTAATTTGTCTTATCCATCGCATCTGAGGATGGGCGCAGAATTAGGGAGTTTTATTTTGGAAACGTATATTGATCGTAGCTTTGTAGTGTCTATTTCTATACGGTATTTGTTCTTCATATATTTTGTTTTAAGACTATAGTTTGAAATAAAAGATATCTTGGAAATATCATAAGCCATAGAATTGATTATTAAATATTTTTAGAATATTTTATACTAATTTAAAGAAATTAGAAAATATCACAAGCCATAGAATTGATTATTAAATATTTTTAGAATATTTTATACCATTGTAAAGAAATTAGGAAATATCATAAGCCATTGAGTTGATTATTAAATATTTTTAGAATATTTTATACCATTGTAAAGAAATTAGGAAATATCATAAGCCATAGAATTGATTATTAAATATTTTTAGAATATTTTATACCATTGTAAACAAATTAGGAAATATCATAAGCCATAGAGTTGATTGTTAAATATTTTTAGAATATTTTATACCATTGTAAAGAAATTAGGAAATATCATAAGCCATAGAGTTGATTATTAAATATTTTTAGAATATTTTATACCATTGTAAAGAAATTAGGAAATATCATAAGCCATAGAGTTGATTATTAAATATTTTTAGAATATTTTATACCATTGTAAAGAAATTAGCAAATATCATAAGCCATAGAGTTGATTATTAAATATTTTTAGAATATTTTATACTAATTTAAAGAAATTAGAAAATATCATAAGCCATAGAATTGATTATTAAATATTATTCGAATATTTTATACCATTTTAAAGAAATTAGGAAATATCCTAAGCCATAGAATTGATTATTAAATATTTTTAGAATATTTTATACCATTTTAAAGAAATTAGGAAATATCATAAGCCATAGAATTGATTATTAAATATTTTTAGAATATTTTATACCATTTTAAAGAAATTAGGAAAAATCATAAGCCATAGAATTGATTATTAAATATTTTTAGAATATTTTATGCCATTTTAAAGAAATTAGGAAATATAAGCCATAGAATTGATTATTAAATATTTTTCGAATATTTTATACCATTTTAAAGAAATTAGGAAACATCATAAGCCATAGAATTGATTATTAAATATTTTTAGAATATTTTATACCATTTTAAAGAAATTAGGAAATATCATAAGCCATAGAATTGATTATTAAATATTTTTAGAATATTTTATACCATTTTAAAGAAATTAGAAAATATAAGCCATAGAATTGATTATTAAATATTTTTAGAATATTTTATACCATTTTAAAGAAATTACGAAATATCATAAGCCATAGAATTAATTATTAAATATTTTTAGAATATTTTATACCATTGTAAAGAAATTAGGAAATATCATAAGCCATAGAATTGATTATTAAATATTTTTAGAATATTTTATACCATTTTAGAGAAATTAGGAAATACCATAAGCCATAGAATTGATTATTAAATATTTTTAGAATATTTTATACCACTTTAAAGAAATTAGGAAATATCATAAGCCATAGAATTGATTATTAAATATTTTTAGAATATTTTATACCATTTTAAAGAAATTCATATATATTATACCTACGTACATTTCTCAAAAGGTAAATTATATTTTACTGGAACTACTTGAATCATGTGTCTGTTTGTAAGCATTTTTAGAATTTTGTACTTGTAAAAGATAAAAAAGGAACCCTTATGGTGAGACTTCTGTGTATGTCTGTCTGTAGGTCACGACTGCTTTTCTCAGGAACTAATAGTGCTATTAACTTGAAATTTGTTATAGTTGTATAGGTTGATTTTCCGCATCTATTCTAAAGGAAAACAATATTAGAAATATTTTAATACTTAGACGTTTGTAGTTTTGGGGAGAAATAAAATTACATTTTCTTCCTTTTCAATTCCTTATTTCTAAACTATAATTGTGTAAATATTTATATAATGAGATAACATTGTTATTTTATTATTATAATTCCTAATATCCAGGCTACGGAACCCTCAGCGTGCGAGTTCTAACTGCACTAGACGGATTTTATTGAGTAATATTAACATTGACATAAAGGCATGTGCGCTCTCAATATGTTTAGTAGGATCAGGGTATCTTGAACATTTGTCTTTTTATAAAAATGCAAAAAATAATTTATAATGTTCTATCTTCGTGGCGTCGACACAATCGTGAAATATTTATTTATTTATACACACACATTTATTGATGCATCACAGGTAAACTATTCGTAACGAAATTAATGGTTTAACAAAGTTTAAACATTTAGATTAAACATAAATATAAAAGTACACAAGAACTCCAAAAGATAACGACGACTTTTGTAGTTCTTGTGAAGTTTACTTTCACTAACAAATCACACTCTGATGCCACCACTATCAGGTGGTTGAGCAATTGAATACCGCGGGAAACTGGAGAGTTTCGATGTAATTCGGTTCGTGAGTGCAGGAAATTGTTAGGTATGAAAAATGAAAGTTAACTCAATTATACAGGGGATATGATTTTTCCTTTTAATAGCTGGTAGATAAATTTCATAACCGCAACGTATCTTCTGAGTGCCAAAGTATGGAAACCTAACACATTCAAGACGAAATCGGTAGGAAATAGAAAGGGGAAGTAATCATACTGTCTCACATACAAATTTCGGAGGAATGTCTTTTGCACATGTTCAATCATCAAGCTGAACTTGGCTTCGTGGGGCCTCCAAATAATGGAGCCAGATTCTAATAAGCTCTACACTAATGAAGTCTACAGTAGGCAAATGATGACATTGACTGAAAATCCTTTGAACGAATCCAAGTTTCCGAAACAATTTTTTTGCTATATTCACCATATGCCAACGAAATGTAAATACGGAATTAAATCCGATTCTCAAATCAACGACCTCATCCCGCTGACCGTATAATCCTATTTAATACGAGCGTGTGTTCGGCTGTATTGAATATTTGTTTATGTTAAGCCATAAGCCGGTCGTTGCGCTTCACTCAACGATGGCGCTGATATTAAGCTGCGGCGATAAATTAATGCTATTAAAAATGCTAACATCCACACGCTTCCAAACGTTCTTTTGAAAACTTAATTCTTTCAAAATAAAAGTTAACATAAAAAAATATGTAAAAAAAAACCTTCCTAAACTTTTCACTGATAAGAAAACAGTATTCCTGTCCAACGACGAATACAAGTTATAAGCAACGCGCGCCACGATGAGGTCGCTGCGACCGGAAGCCAGTGCGACGTCGCCCTCTGCTGGCGCGAGCCCAGCGACTCGGGCACCGCTTCGACCGGAAACGCCGGTCGACTCGACGTGCTGTCCGCTCCTATTTTACCTATTGTCAGTTAGGAATGGCGCCATTTTTCCATTAAACATTGTTTTCTTTCTTGGCGCCACTTATATAGTTAGCCCGTTTATAGGAAAGTTATGAGCGGAAATTAACTTCTATTGCGAAGAGATATTGATTTCAAACGGAAGCAAGTTCTTTTCCGGGATACTATATTCTCAGGCGATTATTACGTTATATATATACGCTGTAGAAAATGTTTGTTAGGTTGAATTTAAGAACAAACATATCATTAAAATCCTTTGTTAGCGGATGTGATAGGGAGAGAGCCAACCTTTATCAAAGATTATTCAGATAAACCTTTATAAGTATATTAAATGCATTTCGCAACCCAATGTGGTTTTAATGACTTATACCAAAGAATTCTGTGGCAATTTTGATACATAGCGCTAAATTATACCCGTTCAACAAAAAAACACGAAAAAAACGCACGCCATACTAATTTTATCCTTTTTCGTGCTTCGCCAAAATTCACTGGTAAAATATATTTACATAACAGCTCAAACTGAATCATTTGCAAAATTCATAGCACACAGTTTTCACTACTGCTACGTTACTTTCGTCACGTATTTTCGTGATGAGCCGGTTTTTATTCAATTGAACAATTTTCCTCCGATTCACCCTTATAGAATTACCATTTGGTATTTGTTTGCGTGGAACTAAAGGGAACATTTACAAAACAATTTCAATTTAACTGAGCGAGATGGAGACTTCTAAGTAGATCGTGCCAAACAATTTTTGTAAAAGATTTAAAATATACATCATATTTATAAAATATACATCAATAAAAGATTTTAAATATACAACATATATGTAATATTTTTGATAGACCGGGTAATTTACAAATAAAATCCTATTTTTTCAATCAATTTTGTTAAACTAAGATACAAACATTACCAAATTTTATGGACGTTCCTTATATCAGGATATTTCGTTACTCGAAATGTATTTGAAAGCATCAAGTTACTCGAAATGTAGCTTTTCCTTGCGATTCCTTAGGTAGAGTTTTCATCCACGAGTTTAAGTTTTTTTAAGCCTTTATATTTTATCATATCTGTCCCCGCATATATTTTATATCAGCACATTTTTCATTAGTATGTTCAAAATCTTTTCCAGTTCGAGCGAAATCCATAAAACCATAACTGTGAAAATTTAATTAGTTAAAATAATGGATCGCAAATAAAGGAATCCAAATAACTCTCACAATACAAAAAAAATCATTAATTTACCATGATTTTATATTCAACAGGTTGTAATGGAACAAAACGTATATGGCTTAATATATATTAATAACATAAAATGTCATTACAACACAATATACAAACTTTATTTATTGTCTATATACGAAACCATTTCCTTCAAGACCTGCCGTAGGAGATATTTATTACAATATAAACATTGCTAATTATGAATTCATACCTAACGCTTGCACAAAACCAACAACAGCACGTCGACGCGTGCACAATTCTCTCGCAAAACTCAACGCCTTCGCACACTACAATTATCATTTCCACTGGATATAAGACAAACAGGTAATAATACCCGGTTGACTTACCCACCCCTCCGCAATTTTACACAATGCCAACGAATTTCCAACCCTCTCGCGCACTTCTCCGCACCACACATCATCGCTACACCCACGTCGGTCCCTCTGTCCCCATAACTCAGTTACCGGGTAATCTTAAACCCATCAGCCGCCCCCGCCTATTTGTTTACCTTAATCTCCATATGAAGACAATGGAGAGTGGAATATATTTAAATAATTGCGAGCGGTGCGCGCGGGAGGGGCAGTAAACAAACGAGGCGAAAAAATAAAACAGTCGGTCTGAATAATGAAATTTGTAATGTAATTTATTGTACCCACAAGTGCGGTTGTGCTGCGAGCGCTTCCCCGCGCAGGCTTTAAGGCCTCGCGAATGCTGAAAGCAAAGTTCACCTGCGTGACTTTCCACGCGAAACTGGGTCAATGTATTGCTTTTTGCCAATGTAGATGTTCAGTGAACACATCAGTTTATGCGGTATTACTGAACGTGAACTTCGATTTCCGAGAAGGCTTTCTTATGTTGCGTAAAGCTTCAACGAGGCATATTGAATCACCGTATATCCTCAACGTACTCTATACGCTTTAGATCTATTGCAGCATGGCAGGTAGTTATTAAAATTTGAGTGATCATTACAGGAAATTCAAAGGAATCTACCAGTCAGAATTTGAAACATACACTAACAATAGGTTAGAGCAAATTATGTAGATAAAGTACCTGATGCACACAAGCGAAAAAAACGTATCAGATTTTACCGATCAATGACCCGGTTGTTGTTTACGATACCGCAAAGTTAGTACTGTACCTATGTGGTTCAGTATAACCGAAGGAAAGCACAGAGTATTGACATAAACTATTTATGCTTTGAAGAGTTCTACTTTGGATGCGAGTTTAAATGCCTATTTTAATAAATAAGAACGTCTACTGTTTGGCTTTAACAGTTTGAAGTTCCATTGAAGAGTTTTAATTAAATAAAAAAGACGTTAGGTGTCGTGTTATACTCTACAGAAGGGAAGCTTTTTACATGTTGCATAAAAAATTAATTTTTAATTGGTAATTAGTATAATATCGACACAGTAATAAATAATAGAAATTTTTACAAATAATTTTCGAATTATCTATCATAGAATAAAAAAACACTTACATACATAATCAGGTTAAGTTTACCGAATAAATCTCTACGTGAGATAATGATGTCTTTTTTCTACTACATGCACATGTGTGTAGTAACAAGCACTTACATTCTCTCATTGAGTCTCACTATACACACATATATATTTATATATTTAAAAAGAACGATGGTAGGAGAGAGGCAGCGATATGCGCTACCCAGCCAATGAGGAACGTTTCATTGCCCTATCGTGACGATTAATTTTTTTTTTGTTAGGTTCCCATTCCTCGCTTCAAAAATACCGATGCTAGTTGATATTGCATATAACGCAAGACAATGTTTGTTTTTA
This sequence comes from Druceiella hillmani, assembly GCA_039881145.1. Lineage (NCBI taxonomy): Eukaryota > Metazoa > Arthropoda > Insecta > Lepidoptera > Hepialidae > Druceiella > Druceiella hillmani. The sequence continues at coordinate 92,892,855 of JAYKKI010000001.1, forward strand.
TCCCTAGACGTGAATGCTTTTTTGGACTACATTAAGGGAAGGTTCTCAGAAAACAAAAAGGATAGAAAAACATTTTGAATTTTGGATTGTATCGATAAGTTTCCTGAGTTTTGCAGAGAATTACTTTTTTTTCCATTTATTTTGTACACTGCGCTTTGTTATGTAAGCCAGTTATACAAAGAAATAATAAAGACAGTAGTGATTTAGAACTTATGGCCTATAGTTTTAAATTATAAAAAAACGCGCCATCTTGGACAGTACATTGTAGATTAAAACTTTGAATATTTTAATATTTATTACGGGTAAGTAAGCCATGGTTTTAAACTAATCCAATTTCAGACACACCTTTCTGTGGCAATCTCTTTACTTTTCGGATTACCAACGTGATTTTAGAGCACAACATTAATTTTTCAATATTATCAAATACCTCATCGAATTGCTAAAACATGACACTTCTTATTTTTATACACATTATTACCATTATAATTATTTATCTCATTACTAATAACAGTTTATCTATATATAATTTATCTCATTACTAATAACAGTTTATCTAACACTTTGGTGATGTTTGAACAATTTTGGGGAAATTTTAACAGTCGTCCAATATTGTGTCGATTAAAATTCAAAGTTTAAAGTCAAGTTCCGATTAACATTTATAGAAAAATGTAAATGGGTATTATTCAATTTGGATGATAAACAAAGGCGCTTCTTTAATAACTACAAATAAATATTCTGTTATGCTTAGCTCATATACTTATACTCTAAGTAATATGTTCACTCTAGCGAGCACAATTTATATGAAACACGAAAGTAAACTAAAATATAAGTCTGTACTCCATATTCTTAGAAAAATATGACTGCTATTCTCACTTGAATATGCTGAAATACAAGATACGGTTTCAATTTAAAGATGACTATAAATACTTTGACGTTACTATTAAGTTATGACAGTTATAAAAATAGTACCAGTTGGCATTTACGCCTAGCGATATGTTAAATCTACGTGCTTACGACTTCAGAAAACGAATCTGACGAACGAAATCTGCTACTCAATATCAATTGCTATAAACATAAAATATATATATAGAGAGGGAGTTATAAAAATATTATTAGTTGGCATTTATGCCCAGCGATATGTTAAATCTACGTGTTTACGACTTCAGAAAACGAATCTGAGGAAGGAAATCTGCTACTCAATATCAATTGCTATAAACATAAAATGAGAGAGTGAGTGAAATAACGAAAAAAGTCGACAATTTATTTAAACACGGCCCGCTTCTTCGACTACACAATAGCGCGCGGCATTAAATTGGCCTTATTCAACGCTTCAAGAGACAAGCATAATTCACTCCAGCGCGGGATGGCGTATGAATATGAATATACACCTTCTCGGTTTATGCGACGCGGGGGGCGTATTTTGTAATGGCGTCGAATGAAACGCGCCGACGACTGAGGTGGAATAAGGCCGCGTGGTTGTATGACAGGTGACAAAAATCGACGACGATCACAACTAATTTTAGGTGAATGTTCCATATTTGCAGTAATTTCAACTTTGGTATTTCAGATAAATTTAGTACGTCTCAACCGATCATAACTCCTAGACACAAAATCCAATGTAACATTGAAAATATATACATATGCATGTATACGTATACGTATACGTATACATATACGTATATGTATTCAATGTGGCGGGCGTTAAAAACTGCAAAAAAAACCGCCCACAAATACATAAAAGAAACATTGTCGAAAAGAAAATATCACAACTTTTGGCTGAAACATTTTTCGGTCTCTTATGAGAAAAATGGAACACACCCTAAATTGTATTTTAACTTCATAGTATGTGAATAAAGTATTTTACTATTTTTTTCTTCATCTATTACAGAAAGTGTTTCCATGCACTGTTATTTGATTTTGTAATTTTTTTTTATGAAAAATGATACGTATTTATTTTAAGTGCATTTATAAACAAAAATCTCGCCAATAAATAAATTAATTAATGATTAATTATAATTAAGCTATCTCGTGTGACTTAAATGATTCCACGATTTAGCATAAAAGTTGTACAACAAAATTAACGGCTAATTAAGTTATTACTAGAAGTTAACTCGATGGCGCTCTATTATTACTCAGAAATATTGAATTTCTCTCCAGGATTATTTTTGAAAATCAAAATTTAGCAGTGAGTTTTTGGATAACTCAAATATAAAATATTTGTTCCTTGTACACGTGTATGATCATTATTTCTCCTGTAGAATATAAAGAGCACAAGTAATCAAAAACTCTACGAAATTCACATTCCGATAGGGGCTCGCAATACACTGCATACTCTGCGGACATTTTTTTATGTAAATAAAAGAAAACATTAAGCGGAAGCGCGGGATTGTAGCGCATTTTCTGATAGCCGGACTATTTGTATGTCGATTTCCCAAAGACCATTGGATGTAGCCAGCTGGGATTAACGGCGATCATTTTAATATTTGAAACACTTTGTAAACTATTGTTTTGCAGAGTTGACAAAATAAGTAAAAGTAGTATTTATATATATATATATATATATATATATATATATATATATATATATATATATATATATATATATATGTCATATATATACATGATGAAAAATGAGAAAAATAACTAAAGAAATATTGGCGTCGTAAATAGTAAAGATGTGATCTCTGAAATTTTAATACATTCTTTCACCGTGATAAATCATTATGAATAATTTTTTATTTACCTATTCGTTTATTAACATACATTTACATAAACGTAATTTAAACTGACATTAATTACTGATTACTAAATTAAGTAATTTGACACAAATAACATTTAGCATAAAGAAAGAAAACACATTTTCAAAAATATTTCAAGCACTAATTGTAAATTAACAATACTCGATGCATTTCGTAGTAAATAGATTTGGGGAGAATATCTACGAAATATGTAAATTCCACTATTAACAGCTTCTAGACTATAGTAATGAAAAATGGGATATTTGTTTGAATGCAAAATGTTATTGCACATAAAGAACAAATACTTTTCTCAATAATGGAAATAAAATTGTCACACAAGCAAACTGAATCGCGAAAAGAAAGAGCTAGCCTTTCCAGTAGGAAGTCATATGAGAATCATTTCTTTTCTGTCGCAAACGTGTCCTTTCATAAAATATAGAAATATTGTGAAAATATATTTTGTACACGCTTTCTTACTTGTTATACTCTACTTTGTTACTTTGTTATTGCTCTTTCGTAGCATATTATGAAACGAAACGAAAACTTGTATACTAACCTCATTATTATATTAAAATTAATTAAATAAACTTTTTGTAATACCATGACATTATATGATAAACATCCATATTTAATATAAAATGAAACAAAACACATTAATACATACATATAGTAAATGTTCTACAAACTTTTAAAAATCGTTCAAAAATATTATTATTAGAACGTAGCCCTCGCACGGTCATTATGTCGCTCTTCGACTGCGATGCCATTATTCCTCATTTACTTAGTCTTTTCCGCTTCAAGATCGCAAATCTCGTTCAGACTCCCCCGGAGACGCAAAGCTCCGAATGACACAGATTTAAATGATCACTTCATTCGCGTCCGCTCGCCAAGTTGGCATCGTTTGCTGCTCGCACGTAGCCGCTGCTACGTTGCTACGACACGGTTCCGAATCAGCGATACGACGAACTCGTAGCAAATAATTAAGAATAGTATTTTCTTACGTAGACGGAGTTGAGTTAATTGAAAGATATTATCATTGCATATATTAATTGAAAGATATTATCATTACGTATAAGGGAAAATATTTTCAAATCTTTTTTATGAAAATATATAAAAATGTCAAATTCGCTTGTTCATTTTCGATATTTAGCTTATTTTTTAGTCGACTCGCTGTTTCTTAAAAAAAGGTAGCTTTATAACATAAACATCTCATCAAGTAGGATTAGAACTAGCACTACGAGAGTTTCATACACATTCAGGCACTTTTAAATATTTAAGGGTATATAAATACGTAAATATATTACCCACTATATAATTTAAAGATATAATAAATATACATTCTAAAACACAAAGTTACTTTTGCAGTTGATTTAAGTCGCCTGTGTGGAGTTTCTATGAATGTTTTATAGACCCAAGTACTTGTCATAAGTTGATCTACTATTACTTGTAAAGTAGTAAAGCCTACTTAGCTGTGATAATTTTCTTTTTAATTTCGTTATATATATATATATATATATATATATATATATATATATATATATATATATATATAGATATATATATATATGTATATATATATATATAAACTACAATTGTGAATACTTTCTGCTTTTCAAAAATAGTGATTTAGCTGGTAGAGGGTGGGAATACTCTAAGAAAAATGACCATTTTAAAGGTATTAAAATGGTCATTATTAATTATTGGGTCAAAGGCATTTAAAAGATATTTAGTAAACAAATTCCCGCATCGTAAAACTGTTTATGAAATACTTAATACTATATTCTTGAAATACCTTTTAAGCGATACCCTACAAATGCGGTACGTGAATGAAGCACATTTATATGTAGGGGAGGAACCCTAAAAACTTTTTTAATTTTAGGGTTTTTTTTGTAGGCATTATAAATATGTTCAACCATGCAAACTTTCAATTTCATAGCACAAATATTCTGCGAGTAAAACGGCTGTGATATGTAGACGGACAGACATAGAGACCGGATATTGTGAAATTATAAGTGTTTCTAGTTTAGCTACGGAACTCTAAAAAATAATCAATGTGCAGGGAACGAAAAGGTTTATTAAATTGGAGAAATTTTACTGGTGAAACACAAAACACTGGTTTTGATAGGAGCTAAATAGAAAAGATATATGTAAGATGTAACAAAAAGTTTTGTAATATATTTGTACAATATAGCGGCACACAATAAATTTCATTTTCTTTCATTCCATCTTTCCTTAGCTTAAGAATTGTGTGTTAAAAAACAAACACCAAACGATGTTTATTGTGAAGTCTTAGACGCATATCGGAATACATGCGTATAAAGCTGTTTTCGTTTGGCACTGTCAAAACAATTGTAGCAATATTCGGATTTATGGTACTTCCGTCTCCTTTAACTGATATAAGGAAAATGGCTGTTTCATTGATAACTAGCATTGCAGTCACAACGTAACAGGTGTCATGAAAACATATTGTCGCTGAACTATTTAGATACATAACAAATTTTATAAGAATCAATTAGTGAACTTTTTAATTATATTGTATCTTGGAGAACAAACAATAATCTCATTCGTCGCGAATTATTTCAATGGTTACACTCGTAGTTTAAATCGTCAACGAAGTATATCTACTTCCCAATGAGTTGCAACATCTTCAAGTGTAGTTGCAATTGTGTGAAGGCAATGTGTGCCGTCCGCAATGTTCATCTCGGGCACCAGTGCATTGTAGCTAGGAAATTGAAAACTGAATTCAATTTTCCATCGCCCGCCCTGTTTTACCTTTGTCCTTTTACGAGCGGTGCATCCGCCTTGAAGCCCACTCGACCGACTTGCGTCCATCGAGTTTGTATTATATTCGATTGAAGATAATATAAGTTATTTGAACGAGCAGGCAGGTAACATTATTTTGCTGCCATCTTTTCGTAGATCTTTGGACAAATTAATGTAGATATTTGAAATTTTTTTTACGTATTTTCTTTACATATTTTTCTTATCTTTTTATATTTTTCTTTTATTAATATAATACTCGATTTATAATCAATTGTGAGTATTATTCGACATATTTCTATCGATGTTTATAATTAATAGAGGTAGAAAAGTTAGTTGCTCGATATGAATTACTCGGTGAGGCGATGAAAATTATATTCGGTAAGTTTTAAGTTTTTTTTAATTCTCCGTAAATTACTGTATTGGCTAATATTTCCATACAACGTAGATACTGTAGTATCGTTACGCAGACTTATTTTAATTCACATATTATGTAACATAATATATAATCAATGGAATTTAAAACAATATGTCGGTATTGAACGTGTGCAAATTTCGAAAATTTGCAAATTTGTAATTAGCGAATCAGAGTCCTATGCCCCGATCTGTATAAATATAATCGCATCTTTTTTCAAATTCTCCGTAAATTACTGCATTCACCAATGTTTCTATTTAACGTAGATATTATAGTATCATTACGCAGACTTATTTTCATATCTTAGCTGTCAATATACATACTATGTAACATAATATATAATTAAAGGAATTTAAAACAATATTTCGCTATTAAACGTGTGAAAATTTGCACACCTGTAATTATCCAATCATAGTCCTATGCCCCGATCTGTATAAATATAATCGCATCTTTTTTCAAATTCTCCGTAAATTACTGTATTCACCAATGTTTCTATTTAACGTAGATTTTGTAGTATCATTACGCAGACTTATTTTAATATCTTAGCTGTCAATACACATACTATGTAACATAATATATAATTAAAGGAGTTTAAAACAATATTTCGCTATTAAACGTGTGAAAATTTTGAAAATTTGCACACTTGTAATTAGCGAATCATAGTCCTATGCCCTCCCCCCCCCCCCGATCTATATAAATAGAATCGATAGATTCGATTCTATTTACATAAAAAAAGGAGTGTTACAATTTTTCTCTCAAGTTTAGAAATATAAAATACCGGTTAAAACCTGTGCTTTCCAGCAAGTTGTAAACGATATTACCCCAAAGTTTTCACTATCAAACTACGTATACGTGCACATCCGTAGACTGAGTGTATTTTGTTGAGCGATAACTCATAAATCAACTTTTGCAAGACGCTCTAAGCGCAAGCAGTCGCCCAAGGCAACAACGTGCATTTGAAGACTTGCTACGGGCTGCATTCGGGCACGTTACAACTCGTACCGCTACGGATTTATTATCAAACTTCTGGATGCACGTGTAGTCATTTATAACTTTCGCGTCTGCAGCGTTTTAGGTTCTTATTTACGGAAAAATCCTTACACGAAGTTTTAAATTGTCTGATTTTATTATTTGTTGGAGCTTCATGAAAGCTGCGTTTCTTGTTTGATTGCTAAATCTACAGAAATCACCATTGGACTGACTACAATATCGTGTTTGATTGACTTCGAATATTCTATGTCTTTCATGTAACCTGGTTTTGTATCTATAATAGTCAATATTTTTATTGTTTCTAATACTAATGGAACAAAATAATCTGGCAAACCCACATTGCATGAAAAGTTTATTTTCACAATGAAAATTTGACTAGTGGTGCCTTTATGGGTTTTATCAAAAATTGCGCTAATGGCGTTTTTATCTACGATATTATCCTTAATAAAGAAATAATAACTTTAGTTTAAGAATCAATCTGAACCAATATTGGTTAAGTGCTAACCTTAGATGTCTTAGGTACGATATCAATAAAACCTTCATGAATGTCAATTCCTTAAATTTATTAAAGGCATTTATTGCCACAGCATGTAAAAAGGAGGCGAATAAAGAGTAATACTAATACATAAGTATATAATATTTGAAAATTTTTATTCTTTGATATATTTGAAAGTAAAATTGTTATAGAATATTAACAATATAATAAATAATTGTTAGAAACTAATTCAATACTTAAATTAATCATTAAATTAATTGATTATTCTAAACTCACCCTTAAATTAACATTGGAGACGTTTATAAAGACACTTGAATCTTAGATGTAAAAAGATTAAAAATATTTAATCACATAAATCTGTTATGAACTAGTGGAACTCGCACTAGCAGGGTTCTGTACATATAAACACAAATATTTAAGGGTACATATTATTTCTATAAAACGTATTATCTTTCAACATGTAAATATATAGCCTCGTATATCTTTGAAGGGTGTAAAAATATTAATTTCTCAGAAATAATATAACTGATTTGATTATTCATAACATTTTTATTATGATACATTTAGCTTTATAGTATTTGCTGTTTGAATTCTGGACATGAGAAATGTTAGAATCCAATTATAACTTCCTTTGTAACAACGTTTTTGAGGTAGACTTCGTAAAAAATGGGTCCGAAAATAGCATCTTTGTTGATCCAGTAAACCGTTATTTCTTTGTTAAAAAAAAGTTAAGAAAACAGATTTATGCTCTACTCAAAGAGTTCGTTCCAACAACATTTCCTTGAATATACAGAGTATTTTCTTTTCAAAATTTACAAGTACAGCACCCCACTCAAAATATAATTTTATACGAATCTAAATACCATTTCTAGTATCGGCCCGAGGAACTACACAATATGTGTGAATTTCAAATCCCTATTTTATTCCGTTAAAAGTTGGAAGCCCGTAACAGATATACAGACTGAAGGATAGATAGACGATGTTGTCACAGCAACAGGATTCGGTTCGAACCCTCGGGAATAGGGAATCAAATAAATTAGGTTATATCCAGTAATGCTATTAATTAAAATTTGATCTGTGTAGAGATATTAGATTGAAAGTAAACAAAAAATAGAGAATGAAAAATAAAGAAAAACAAAAATGAAAAAAACAAAATAGAAAATGAAAAATAGTAAATAGAAACTAATTTTTTCCTTATTTTTCTACTCAATTACAAATTTAATTTTATAACTGGAACACACAGAAAAAAGTTATCATTATAAATTATCACATTAGCTAATCGACTAAGAGTAAGAGATCACCAAAATTTTACGTTCTAATAATTTCTGAAAAATTCTTCATTGATGTCATTACCATTTTTTCCCGCAGCTCCGCTTCGTTGAAGTGATATGATAAGATCCACTATCCAGAGCCGCCGCTCCATCCATAGCTCTCCCTGCACTCTCCCGTATTCCAGGTTATGCCTAGTAACTATTAACATAGCTCCGCAATCACAACAATTAAACCAAATATTAGTTTAACTGAGACTTAAGACTAGAATCTTCCAGAATAAAAAACTTAAGCGATGGCAAAAATCGCATCAAAAACAATCCACTTGAACACAATTTATAAGGGAACAGACAGAAAGACACACAAACATTATAAACTCTTTCTATATATGGATACTTCTCTTATTTAGACAATTTTATTTCACAAAGATTTCTCAACGAAGTTAAATACATCGATCACTGAGAAACCTGAAAGAATTTCCCACTTAGATCTCTTAACGATATATGTTGTACCGTATCATTTCCTTTTGTATTCACATATCTTGGACGAAATTCCGCCCATATCTATCACATATTATCGATAAGTTTAATTTGTCATTAGATTTATTAGTGCAGCTATCATATTGTACTAACAGTGGAACAAAGAACCCTTAAAGTTTCGTCACTTCGGTCCGTTTGTCATAAATCACAGTTTTTATAGTTTTTAATCCGGGTAAAAGAAATTTTGCAAGTATACGTTTAATATGGGGATCTTAATTAATATACAGCAAAATATAATTTTTTTTAAATTTTATCTCCTCGTGTAAAGTGGTAGCAAATATTTTTAGCTTTGAGCATCCCATTAAGTGAGGTATAATAAAATGTGCCTTTTAAAGTATAATAAAGTTTTCGTTTAAGCTCCGTTTGTGAAAAATTAAGCTTCAACATCACATGTCATATATTCCTTTAAGTTTTCAACTAAACAATTCTAGACACTATCATTCGATTAGAATTTTCAAATGAAAGTATGTCGGTTAACTTACATTAACAATATCGGGAAGTATAGACAACTACGGAAAGCTATTTTGTGCGTGTTCCGACACTTAGTTTATTCACTTCATTTCTGTCTATCTATTTATTAACAAGAAAACTTAAAGGAATATATGATACGTGACGTTGAAGCTTAATATTTTACAAATAGAGCTTAAGAGTGAAAAATGGAACGAAACTTTAATTTTATTTTAAAAGGCACGTTTAATTACACCTCACTTAATGGGATACTCAAAGTTTAAAATTTTTGTTCCCATTTCACACGAGAACATAAATATTGAAATGAATATTTTGCTGTATATTAATTAAGACCGCCATATGAAGCGCATACTTGCAAAAGTTTCACCTTGATTTAAAACTGTAAAAAATCTTTATTTCAATAAATGCTATTCTTAAAAGTTCCTTATATAACTGTGAAAAATCGCCCAAAATAAACTCAAGTTTCGTAATGACAACAGCAAAAAACACACCTTTCTTTCTTTCGGCAGTTCAAAGTGACTTCGAACAGACTGCAACCACCTTCCAATAATCCTCGTTTGAGAGGTTCCGCAGGGATTCGTCGCAGAGATATCTCCCTAAAGGCGACGATTGCAAGTCGGCCGGTGCACTTCAATCAACACGGCTTTATCGGTCTCTCGGTACGTCAAGGGTTCTCAACTCTGAGTAATCAAACTTGTTTTACGAGCGACAGGCGGAGAAAGCCTATCCGGTCCTGCTTATGAGCGCCAGCAAGCCTAAAGCTAGCGTGAAATCAGACGTTGCGCGTAAATTTTAATTTACCAACTTATCTAAAAGTATAAGAAAAATTTCATTATTTTGAACTGTTTGTGAGTGTTAACATAACTTTTAAATGACTGAAGTATTTTAAGACGTTCGTTAAAAATTTCCGTAAAAAATTGTGGATGGAACTGTAATTTCCCTATATTAGATGTAAAAAACTTAAAACTTTGTAAAGCAGTAATTCAATACTGCCTTCAAATATACACTTGTTTAAAAAATATAAAAACAGTGGAAAGTAACAAATGTCAATCTCCTCACTTTTCGTACGGGATCCACAAAGACAATTTGAAACAAAAAACAAAGTATATTTTCCGAGAAATAATCCTAAGAAGTTATCTTAGCTTTTCCAAGCTGAAAAAATAACAAGCTCCAGGCACTTATAATAATCATGATCAATTCTGTATTCTAGAATGTTTCTTGTACGAAACACATTTTTCATTCAAGAATTTTCCATAAAATTAAATGTTTTCTTTAGTATATAGACTATTTCCGCGCAATTTATATTAAACCGTTTTTCCCCCATTTATCGACATCCAATTCTCGAACAAGTCGTAAGAAAAATGATTTTGTTACACAAATGCTCGTAAAAATAACATATTACATCTTTTTTTTAGCATTCAGCAGATATCTTTGACTGCTAAATGTTATTGAACTTATTTTGCCCTTCATTTGTACGATATACACCTGGTTTGCTGTTACATCCCAGTGACTTGTAAATTTTAAACAGGATATTTCACTTTACGGTTTAAGCTTGAAACCATAATTTCCGGACACAGAATAAGGTGGTACTGTTTATTACAAGCATTAAATTTCTAATATAAATGTTTATAGATAGAAACTTAACTTCAAAATGTACAATTATATATATATATACATATACATATATATATATATATATATATATATATAGAACTTATCGTCTTTATAACATACCTCTCATTATGTAAATGAAATTTCGTGGGAGAATTTAATTAAAGAAAAAAGTGTCATGCAATTCTATTTTAGGATATTAGGGTCGAGTGATATTGAGGTTACTGGTTGCTTTGCACTAAACGGATAAATAAAGCCACGTTCAGCACAAGGTGGTAGCCGCGTGTTTCCGTTTATATGGGGGGTTTCTAAGGAGTGTGTAGGGGTTTCTATGATAATTTGCGTTGTGAATTTTGCATTTGTGACTATTTTGTTGCTTTCTAATCTTTTCTAAACTGGTTCCTAAATTTATTTTTAATATCGTTATAGTCGTTGTTGAACAAACTCGATAGGGTACATTTGCGGTATAGCACTTAGAGAATACGATCAAGAATTTGATCAAAAACAAAACTCCAAAAATATAACATTAGTATTGAGAAGAGCATTTCTAATAAGCATTATTATATATTTTGGAACAAATACTCTTTAACACCAATTTATTACTACATGAGAGAATACACGTTAAAGGTGGTGTGTTTTTTCAAAAATCATTTTCGGTGACGATTAATTCATTATAAAAAATTCAAATGAAAAATAGTTCCCATACAAAGTGGATTTTTTTAAGGAAGAATTCGACCCACTAAATATGTAAATACAAACATGAATTGATATAAAAAAAAAATAAAAAATCTTATTATAAATTTAAATAAGTAAAAAGGATCGCATAGAGATAGGTTGCAGATTTGATGTTTGAGAGCCAATTGCCAGTCGTTAGTCGCTAAGTCACCAATCGCCATAGTGAAAGCATTTTCCGAATCGATTTTTTTTATTAAAATAACCGCGAAAGAAAATGTTTTTTTTAAAATACGTTACTGTTTATTAAAATTCTTTCATTAGAATAAAGCAAAAAAAATAAATTATAAATGGTACTAAACAGCAATTATACCTTTATTGCACTTAAATAAAATATGGTTATGGTACAAAGGTATTATGTATAACTAGCTGACCCGTGGGAAGTCTTCGCACTATATCGCCATCTAGCGTGTTCCAAGTATACAATTTGGATAAGATATTTGATGTGTCGCCCACAGATGGCGCTCATGCCAATTGTTATAAAAATTAATTTTTTTATTAACAAAAATATTTTTTTTAATTTTTTTTATATTTTTCGCCCAAAGTAGAAAACATAAGCTTTAAGTGGGTATTTTTTTTATTTTTTTTGGTGCAGTAGTTAAAGAGATCGAGCCGCTCGACCAAAAACACCTTTTAGAAATAATATATTTAGATTATATTTATTTCTCGTTGTACAATTGCTATTTGATACATGGAGCATATAATAATCTTATTATACGGACTTACCCTAAATTGAATAAGAGTAAAAGAGGGGAGTTGTCCGAAATAGTGAAAGTTTTGTCGTTATGCTCCATTAAATTGAGAGATAGAGATACAAAGGATTAACACTACGTGATATAGCAAAAAAGCAACAGTGAAGCATCATTTACAGTGTCTGAACTCGCCATTGGGCGACAACAGACTAATTCAGACATTTACAGTGCCTGAATTCATCTGTTGTCGTCCAGAATTACACTGAGAATGCACTACTAATTATTATTGATATAATACTGGGTTCCATAGCAGCGTTGCCTACGTTTTTCTGGAATGAGTTAGAATTTGATTTTCAAACAGATATCAAAACAGGGGTATAACAATTTTCTTGGTGTCAGATTACGCAACAAGAAGATGTGGCCCTTTAAAGTGTATTTTTTTATTATTTATACCGTCATCAAAACATATATGGTACTTCCGGTCGACTTAGAATCTTGACAGTCGGCATAATTGGAGGTCTTATAGCACAAGTAAAAGGAAAAATCCAAAACCCAAAGATTTCTATTGTAATTCCATGTGAAATAATATTTTTTTATATGACGCTGGGTTTCGCAGTATCTACTGATCTAATGCTGGGTTCCATAGCAACGTAGTCATTCCCTTTGGAATGTAGTTATAGTTTGATTGTCAAATAGATATTTTCATTGGTAATAGTCGAATTTATAGTAGATTGTCAAATATATTTTTTCATTGGTACTAGTTGACATTATAGTAGATTGTCAAATAGATATTTTCATTGGTGCTAGTCGAAATTATAGTAGATTGTCAAATAGATATTTTTATTGGTACTAGTCGAAACTATAGTAGATTGTCAAATATATATTTTCATTGGTAATAGTCATAACAATTTTCTTGGTTTAGGATTGTTTGTGTTTTATTAAACGCTTTGTTTGAATGCTATTAAGGTGCTTAATCATATGTATTTCATCCTGCTTTTGAAATCTTTTTCAAGGTGTATTTCTATTAACAATGTTTGATATTGTTTGGTATAAACAATTGGAATCAATTTTGTACATAAAGAGGGAACCTAGAACGCTATACGCGAAGGAAATTTGGAAATTGGAAGAAAATTTAACTGCGATGTATTACGTGTTAATACGAAGGGCACATTTTTAGTGTACATTCTGATATGCACTTATGTATGTATGTATATATACACACACACATACATATATAACACAGTAAAATTTGTCGACGCGACTGATTTCGTATACTCTTGAGATGTAGAATTCATGTCGACAGATTACACAGACGCAATAAATTGATTGTCAAAACAAATTCATGTTTTTTATTATTTCTCCTCGAATTAGAAAAATACTGCCTTTACAAAATCAAATGGAATATTTTCAAAATATTATATAAAGACACAAAATAAATATTTTAAAGGCTTAACTTATTAAGAAAAATACATTTATCACAACAGATAAAAAATACATAAATAACGCGTAGCCAAATATGGAACAAAAATCGAACTAAATCTCCATACTAATTTTTACGGACAGTATTACATGTCAAACATCGTTATATGGCTCGCCGTAATCGGTAGACGATGCTGAAAAATTGAGTACACTTCTAAATAGCAGCCTCCTATATTTTTATCTTACTAAAACATTGCGTAAGCCATGGTATTATAGACAAAAATGTAGCAACGCCGGATCAATAGCGGAAGACGATATTTCCCATTCTCCTCAAGATGCATCGCCGATGCGGCTCGCAACGAATCGTGTAGTTGCATCAGCCGCCGCCGTGAGAGACATGATGCAACTCACGGTGTTCGCTGTTCACCACGTCCGGACAGGTGTAATTGGAGAGTCGACATTCCTGAGCGCAGACAGCGCGCGCTTAATTTCGAGCTTGGCTGGATGACGAAATAAAGTCTGATGAAATAGCTTGAGTCAAAAGAATAATGCCTTATTTTCATAAGTGACACGACACGTTAATAATTTATTTATGTACTTATGCATTAAGGAATCATTTCATTTATATACTTATGCATTAAGAAATCATTTCTTTTATATACTTAGGCATTAAGGAATCATTTCATTTATATACTTATGCATTAAGGAATCATTTAATTTATATACTTATGCATTAAGGAATCATTTCATTTATATACTTATGCATCAAGGAATCATTTTATTTATATACTTACACATTAAGGAATCATTTCATTTATATGCTTACGCATTGAGGAAAGTAAATACATATTTTCTTCGACTTAGAGTTATCCTATATTTTTAAATTAGGATATGCTATCTAATCCAAGCAATTTAGCCAGGATGCTGATTTTTATGCAAACCCACTGCCATCTGACCTTCGCGACCCATAGGAGAAACTGAATTTTTCTTCGGCTAGACTTCCGGTTTTATTGGAGCCCTTGTTAAAGAACATAGATGTACAAATCAAAATAGTCAATAAAAGTGATACAAAATGATTTTGTTTAATTATGTTTGCTTATTTAGTAAAAAATTGATCCGAATTGCAAGTCGATGGGTAACATATATGGGACTATCATATTTTAATATATCTAAACACTTTGAAGAAAAAAGTTAATTGAAAGTTCTAATGTAATGTTAGTTAAAAATGTTAGAATTTTTTTACATTCTTGAAACCCGAAATTTAAAAATTCAGAAAACAGAAAAAGTAGAGACTTGCCTTATAATTTGGAAGGGTATTTTTGTACAAAAAGTACGTTTCCAAATGATATGGCATGTCTCTTCATGATATTTCAAAAAACCTATCCTCACTCAAAGAAATGAGGAACAAAATTTTACCGTCCCCCCTCCACTTACATGTGCGAAGAGGTCCTTTATTTTACCACAGAACTCCAAAAATACAACAAAAAACAATGATAGCAACAAAAAACTATCAGATGGACAACTCGTGCAGTAAATTGTAATTGATTATGTTTAATACGCCAAGACATGCTACACTCGTTTATTAATACCACGAATTGAATAAATAAAATCCAATAAGTTTAGTTGAAAATTGCAGGTGATAGACAAAACTAGGTTTGTATACGAACTTTTTAATACAATAGAAACACCTAAAATTTCATTACATGTGAATTATCCATGGAAATTCTTGTGATAAATTTAAAGATATGCAGCGGTAAATATATATATATATATATATATATATATATATATATATATATATATATATATAATATATAACACTAGATACTTGCAAACTTATCAACGTTTGTCATATATAAATAAAACATAAGCATAACAATACTGGCCAGAGTGGAGATTTGAAATGTTTTCTTTTAATATTTTTTTAACCATTTAAACTTGATGCACTTAGTATTTGCATTGTTATACATTAATTGCGTAAACTATAGTTTTTATATATTAATTTTATTAAACTTTACATTAAAAAATATTATAATAAAAAAGACCCATATCAATATGAAATACAAACCGGAACAATCCCGTCTTGTACATTATTTAAGTACAACATACCATAATACCTATTTTGACTACAAATTTAAAGTTAATTTTATTCGTCGGTTTTATTACCTTCAGGGACATTTTTTGAAAACCCATAACTGCACATAAATTTAGTAAATTGCAAGTTATGTGAAGTTAGAGGAGACAGGCTTAGTCTATATGATTTTTCAAGACAAAAATATATTCGACATATAACTACGAGTGTGTAAATATATCCAAAAAACAATCCACAAACACACACACACACACACATATATATATATATA
Organism: Druceiella hillmani; assembly: GCA_039881145.1. Lineage (NCBI taxonomy): Eukaryota > Metazoa > Arthropoda > Insecta > Lepidoptera > Hepialidae > Druceiella > Druceiella hillmani. Next base: position 92,909,347 of record JAYKKI010000001.1, read on the forward strand.
TATATATATATATATATATATATATATATATATATATATGTAGCATATCCTATCGCATAAACGTACGAATACGTTTATGCGATAGGATATGCTATATATTGAATATATTTGGTGTTAATTTTGTAGAAATTCATTATTCACAATTAAATGAAACTACGCGATGTAGTATTATTTCTACTTTCTTCAAGTTCTTTACCATGACCTAGGTTTCGTTGTATTACAAAGATTATTAGCAAAGATTACTACATTACGTAGTTTCATTTAATTGTCAATCTATGCTATATTTGGTATGATATCATGACGTTATATTATGTCATTAGAGCTCTAAATGTGGTCTTTACAATTCAAAAAGTAATTTTTCAAGTAATTGAATACGACTCTCGTTTATAGTCGTAATTTTGTGAATTCTATGTATTTATATCTAGCAGACATCTATTTGGGATATATTTTTTACAGTTTTATATGGATATAACGTATCTATTGAGAATAACGTCATTGACAGCGTATGCTGAACAACAATGATCTAAATATTCTTATGTCAAACGCTTTAAATAAATTTTTTTTTATACAGAAAGTTATAATCGTCTTATCCTCATCCATTCTCGCCCAGCCAGCATAAATAACGGTACAAAGCGACCTACGGGCATCGAGCCAGCCACATGGCGAATCGGCCAACGTCTAATTTACGGCGCCGATTGCAAGCCGAGTAATTTATTCCTCACGCGGAGCAATTTAAGTCGGTAGCAATTACACGTATTGACTGCAATCGTCGGTAATTGCGGAGTAAATCGGAGTTGGCGATTCGACGACCAGTTACCGCCTAGTAAAACTGCTGGCTAACGTGTTCCTGCTCCGGGTAACCGATTACCGGTGACGACGGAACCGATGAAAGGATATATTATTAAACGGAGAAATAATTGAATAATAGTTTACGCATTAAAAAGCTAATTACCAACGCGGTTAACGGAAAACAACAAGTTTTTTAAGGTTTTCAATTAGGTAGAATTACACATAAAATAGTAAATACGAAAAACAATTTTACGGTTCTGTTAACGGAAAACAACAAGTTTTTTAAGGTTTTCAATTAGGTAGAATTACACATATAATAGTAAATACGAAAAACAATTTTACGGTTCTGTTAACGGAAAACAATAAGTTTTTTAAGGTTTTTAATTAGGTAGAATTACACGTATAATAGTAAATAAGAAAAACAATTTTACGGTTCTGTACCTCACAAAAGAAAAAAAATATAGGAACACTTCGTTGTGCGTCTTCGTTGTCGTCCGAACGTCCTTTTTCTCAGGAACGCGTGGAGGTATGAAGTTAAAATTAATATCAAATACTTAGGTCTACGGTCTCTTGGAGCTGTAAAATCAAGCTTCTAAGTCAACGTAATTAAAAATACGGCTATTTATGCCCCGTATTTTGACACTCGCAAATAATAAATATATTTAGCATTATTTTTTTAGAAATATATTTTAATTTAATTTTTCACAACGAAATGAAACTATGTGATGTAGTATTATTTCCACTTTTTTAAAATTCATTACTACGACCTAGGTTTCGTTGTATATATTCAGGTGGACAATTTGTAAAGATGGCATTTTGGCATGGCACCTGCAGATGTTGTCACCTGAAGATGTTGGAACCTAGGTCATGGTACAGAATTTAAAGTAAAAATAATACTACAGCATGAAGTTTCATTTAGTCCTGAAATATTAAATTAAAACTACCAAATAAATCAAAACCTATAGGATATTTCCCGTTGACCTAGAATCGTGAAATTTGACAAGAATCAAGATCTCACAGCTTAAGTAGAGGAAAAAAATAATTAATTCTAGAAAACAGTTAATTTGAAAATAGTTAAAAGTTCGACATTCGTTAATTTGTAGTTAGATCGCGTAAAAAATGTTTTTTTAAATATGCGCCTGTGAAAAATATAGTAGGCAATATATTTTCGTTGTAAAAAATTAAAATGTTGTTAATAGTTTAATAAGAACATTATGTACCATTAAATGTTTATAAATGCCTAAATGTGTGCGAGTTCCATTCGTGCTTGAAAGTTTTGTTTCTATTAAATTTCTTTGCAGGAAGTCGAGTATGTATTTACTGCCCTTTCATTATAAATAAATGAGTAGCAATTAAGAAATTTGGCGTTTCTCAATACAGAAACATACCTTTTATGATTAATTCGATCGAACAAAAAGAAAATTTAATCCATTATGATTTGAACACAGTTCTGATTAATTAGAAACGTAGTAAATTTAGCTACTAATCCTGTCCACAATATACGATCTTGAGTAAGGCCACAAAAGTTGAGGGAATAATAATTTATCAGGAAAGAGAAAGAGCTATTATTTATAGAATTGTTGAAAAGAAAATTTTACAGTTTGCAACTTAACCAGGAAAATATTTCAATTTATAACAGAGAAAATTTCCATAGTCTAACTTTATATTTAGCTGTGATGTTTAAAAATAAGACGTGATGTAGTTTGAGAGTATGTATTGCTCATTGCATTATTCGCGTGGATTTCCGATTAAAATGACAGGTTTCATCTTCAACACAATGAGGCTATCGCAAAGTTTATTTATAAATAATGTTAAATCCTTGATACATACACGATATGCCATTTAGTGGGATGTTGAAGTGTTAGATTTTTATAACTGAATAAACAATTTTTGGAGAAATAATGTTATTTCTTAGGTTAAAAGTACCCATATGTAGGTTTTAATCATGACCTAGTTCTACCAACTTTCATGAAAATATGTTCTGCTATTTAGGCGTGATTGAGTAACAAACACCCAAACATAGCTTTCGTGGTTTTAATATTCACCACGCGCGAAGAAGCGGATTTCGCACCGCGTGTGAAGCCTACTGTTACTTTGTCTCATGAAATATACCAACGCCAAATTTAGCAATAATTAATTTTTTTGTTACAAATTTAATAGGTAACAAACATACAAACTTTCGCATTTGTAATGTATGGTATACAATACCCAGAGCGCTATCACACCAAAAATATCTTCTCTGTTACCAAATAAGTCCATAAGGCCGATTTTGTAAGCATTCTATATAGAAATCGAACTATCTCCATTCTAGATTTCACATGGGAACACGAAAATCAGTATGTATATCTATAACCTAATATAAACGGAGGGCATATTTCTCAAAGCAAATGTTCGAGAAAATAAAATAATAAAAGAAAAAAAATATATTGACAAAAAACAAAAGAGTAAGGAATAAAAAAACAAGTGAACAATTGAAAATGTTACGGGACAAATCAACGCAGGTACAATTGAAAATGTTACGGGACAAATCAACGCAGGTACAATTTTTTCAGGCGATATTTGAAAGGTATACGGACGGTGAATTTCTGACGTAGAACAACTTCCATAACTTACTAGCGAAACATTAAAGGAATGTTTATAAAAGTAACAATGTTTAGGAATAAGAAGGGCCTGCGTAATTTACCAGATCCTAAATCTAGGTCATAGTTAGATAATTTCTTGAATCTGCCATCGAGGTACGAAGGTATTTGTAAATAATTTAAAATATTATAAAGTAAGGCAAGAAAATGAAAATTGCGCCGATCATGAAATCTCAAAAATGTGATCATATTTTTTAAGGCAAATAGGTAACGGAAACATATATTCTGAAGTTTGTATAGTTTTTTAAATAATTGGTTTTGTAAGATGTGGACAGAAAACGTTTGCATAGTTATGTAAAAATATTAAAAAATGTAACGGAAACATGTATTTTGAAGTTTGTATAGTTTTTTAAATAATTGATTTGTAAGATCTGGACAACAAACATTTCCATCGTTATGGTATATAATATTTTTAACATTAAAAAATTAATATAATAAGATTTAAGCCTTGAAGGGGTGAACCTTTAGAGACGTTTTAGAGAATGTATCCTATCGAAGATCAACGACTGATATCGTATACCTGGGTCTACCAACTGAGATTTCAATCAATCAATAAACCCAAGTCTTTTAGAGTACTAGAAAATAGTATTACAGAATGCTTAATGAATGCTTGTAATAGCTTTGTGTTGATTTTAGAAATTAACTTCTTGCTACCGACAATAATTGCCCGAGAATTGATTGAATTTACCAATAGACCCATGTTTTGAGCCCATCGATTAATCAATTTGAGATCTAAATTTAGGGATTTAATTGCGGCATGAATACTATTCAAATATGTAGTGTATAAACTTGTAGATTATGATTAATTAACTATATTAATTGTATTTACCAAATATTTAATTTTAAATGACAGATATAAACAAGAAGTTGAAACAATATTTTTTTCAGAAACCATGTGTACATAAAAACACAAATACAAATCCAAATAATACTATTAATAATTCACAACATATTTTTCTATCATACTTAAATAAATAAATGGGCAACGAATAATGTTTTGTTTTTATAAACTTGCGAACCCCTCTAAAAGAGTTTCATTAACCCTTAAATGCATGACTTTTACGCTTTCATGAAAAATTCACAATAAAACAAACTTTTCTTTAGTTTTCTACCTTATCGCAGATGATAAAAGCTAACAATTTTCATGAGCTGTATAGCTGATTTTAAGTCAAATATCAAATTTATCACAATGTTGTAACAAAAGGTTTTTAACCTCTCGTCGATTAAAAAGGTTTTATTTTAATCTAAGATGTCTTAATGAATTTAAATATCTGTTGTTCAGAAGTATAAAAATGTTGCGATTCCAGAAAAAAAGGCATCAGGACTAAACAATTACAACAGATATAACTTTATATCATATGTGCAATTGATACTAAACCTAGTTTATTGTTGCTGTAAAAACAACTGTAGTAAACCATAACTTCTAAACTAAGCTGTAAAAACAACTGTAGTAAACCATAAGCTTCTAAACTACTGCTAAATACGTCGAAATTACATATGTGAGCTTCCTTAGTCGACTTTAGCGGTTCAGTATAACGTATTTTTATCGCCTCTTTTTATTACGAACTAAAAGCAAGCGCGACAACTATCTTATCCACCCTACGGATTAACCACAGCAGCGTATGTTGACGAACTTAAAGGCCAAGCGAAGGCCAGTAAAACGAGGTTTGCTTTTAATTAAATTAAGCGAATAAACAAAGGACGAGGAATTTATGATAGAACGTGAATTTATTACGTGTTTTATGGGCAGAAGCCATGGCAAACGGTGGTAGTTAGAAGTTACGTTATAGATAAGTTACTAAGTAAAAATAGGGGGCTACCAAAGTGGACTTATTAGATACGATCATCGTCATTCTGTAGGAGAAATATCTCTGTAATTGGCCTGTAAAAAACCGATAAACCTGAAAAAGAAAAATTTAATTGTCATCCTCATTGTATGGTCAGTATTTCAAGTAATAACTTGTCAACATTCGATGATTAAATTGATAAATAATTAAATGTGACAATAGGAGATTCTATGATCCTTCGTTATGTTAACTGAACAAGTGAACAGTTAGTTAAATATTTGATTACTCGCAAACGGGTGGTCAAACAGGACGGCGCATTATTAAAAGCTTTGTTACAGGTTTTTATTATTTTATGATTCCAGCCGATTTAAATCACTTGCTAACTTTACAGGTTAGATTTCTTTTAGACAAGAGGTTCTTCTGAATTTAAGCATGAAGAAATAGTAAATTACGTTTTATTGGTTGGACCAAAAACTACCAATGGCGTCACGAGTATCACTGATAGAAATTGGAGATTATTTTACTGATCGGCGAAAGGCTTTCTTGTTATTTTCAAAAGGTTTAATTCTCCACTTCGTATATAAATTACTTAACCTGTAAATTTTTAGGTTTTTCTGCTAAAGGAAATACATAACAAGGATCCAGAGATCTCTTCGGTATACACAACTCCTTAAAATTAGAATTATTCATACTAACAGAAAAAGCTATACAAATATTTCACAAGTATAGCACAGATTGCAAAGATATTAAGACTACTGAAACAACGTTTTCGATACGATAGATTGTATATATGTATCAATATTAAACACAGGATAGCACCATTATTATTATCAATATTATCAAAAAATGTGAAATGCTACGTTTTCGAATTTTAAACGACTGGAAATTTTAAGTCGGCATTAGCAAAAGGTATTTTTTTATTTTAAATCAACCGATTAATTGCTAAATATATTCTTTATGTTACGAGTTGTCAACCAAAAAAAAAAAATATTCCCCACGATAAAATAAATAAATTTTGTTTAATTACCATGGCAACACTATTAAATAATGTTTCATTTCACAACAGTCAAACATTAATCAAAAAACCTCTCTACAAGATAACCATTGGTTAAATTTCTAGCTATAGATATATCAACTATAGTATTATCTAAAAGTAGATTTATTGTAATAAACTCATCTCTTCAACATTATTTTAAAAAAAATTTAGTAAATTATTGATTAGTTTGTAACCATTATTTAGAGTACAAAATATTAAAAGAAAAAATCGGGGTGTAAGTCTGTTCGCGATTACGTGTACATTAGCGGGTAATATTTTCTTACATTCCCGCCACCGATTCACTCTATCATATGGTGTTTTATGGATATTAGTAGATTGCTCTTGAGAAGCTCTTTCCAATCGTAAACGATTTCTATATTTTTATTAAGCGTTTCTACGAGTATAGACTGACATTGTATTAAGTTTTCTTAATTTTTAACTATAATACCATACATATCCGCCATGACCATTCCACACTATTTTTTATACGCTATCGATAAATCATGACGAGAGCTGTCGATTGAAACTCAAACGAGAGTCGTCCCTCTCCGCCGCGCGCGACGCGTCACAGTCCCCACTCAACGAAACGAATTCTCGTAACGAAATGTAATTAAATTTTGGATGTAGATGACAGTTATGTAGCTGTAACGCCAAACTCTCCAATCTAGCTTTCTGATTTGCCTCCCACTGTGAAAGCAAATTTAAAAACACATAAAAATTTAAAGACAATTTAAAAACATACAAATTTAATCACGTCAGAAGTAGTAAAATAAGAATTTTTTTTAAAAAACTAGAAACTTATTTCTTTTTGAAGATATTATGCAGATACATCTTATAAGGCAAAAGCAATGTATTCCAATTATTTACCAAAGTATTAAAAAATAACGGATACGATATGGACCACAGAAAAATATGAAAAGTATACTGATAAAGTAAGTTAATGATAGTATTAAATTCTAACTTTTGTATATACATATGTTTGTATATCTATTAAGATACACATAAAAGTTTAAACAATTAACAGTTTGTAGTATTAAGCTAATAAACATAATAAACATATTTTTTAAATTATTAATGCGAATTCATTATATTTTTCTATTTTATTTACTATCTCTTGTATTTTTCTTCATTTTTCACATGCATTTCACATCGTTTGAGGTATTAAATAAATAGAGATAATACTGGGAAACCTAAAAAAACATAACGTTTCTTTTTATCTTAAAATATCTTGACAAAATCTAACTCTTCTGCATTCGATGCAAAATATATAAAAATAACTAGGCAAATACGTAATGAAGTAAAAACATTACAGTAATTATTAGCTGAGCATACTGGCCAAAATTTGGAGACCACTAACAAAATATGTTTTGCTAGTTCATCAAGTTTTTCTTTTGATAAGTGTTTGCCGAAATTAAATGTGATTAAACTTTTATATAAGGAATTGAATAGAAAATTCGGGATTGCTGATTGACACATGGAAGAGCACCACAGAGTAGTTGAAATAATATTTTATTATACGAAAGCTCATAGCAAAAATATCAAAATTTGTGAAAAATCATCGAATGCAAAGTTTAGCGTGGTAACTTAATTATTGCATTTGTGTAGAGGTACAATACAATTTTAGTTAATTTAATTCCCCAATTTATTCCATATTTTAATTAAGCACGTATTAAAAAGACATTCTCTACTTTAAATTCTTATTTACAAGAATTTTTAAAGCGATCTTAAACTTTTAGTTGGCGTGACATGTTCAATTAATTGCATTTACAATACAGAACACTTATCGCACTAGTTCGAATCTCACTCTATTTTAGGGTTACATAAGTAATTGCCTTAAAAAATAATACTTAACTTCTTCTTATTTCAGCCTTATCTGTTATATTCTTGTATTTTCTACTTCATATATGCTTCATATGGAGATTTCAATAAATATATAGTAAATATTTAAAGAATTTTTTTAATGCACAAGTAAAGTACAAGCTATTTTTTTCCACACATCCCATCGAGTGGGACATCATTAGATGGGTTCATAGAAGTGATACTGAGGTTCTATTTACATTTTTAATTTTTCTCCCCTAATTTTTCCAGCAAAGTTTTGAAAAACCTAAAAAAATTATAAATAACAACATTTAATTTTAATTAAAATTATAATCATTTAATTAAATTGCAAATACTTAATATATTTCACGTTAATTTTGTAGGAATTCATTATCACTTAATTTTTATTCACAACTAAATGAAACTATGTCATATAGTATTATTTCTACTTTATTTAAATTCTTAAGCAAGACCAAACAGGGTTTCAGTGAATAGTTAAGGTTTCATTGTATGACAACACAAATTGCCCACCTGAAGATGTTTTTATACAACGAAAGCTAGGTCGTGGTTAAGAATTTAAATAAAGCAAAAATAATACTATATCACGTAGTTTCATTTAGTTGTGAACAAAATTTAAATGATAATGAATTCCTACATCACGTAGTTTCATTTAGTTGTGAATAAAAATTAAGTTAAAGTGCAACATTAATTTCAAAAGATGTTGACAACTACACAAATCTACACACACACAGTAGGTTGTTTTATGTAATGACATTCTCATATTCATGGCGAAAAAAAATTGGTAAAGACATTTATATTAGACACAGTATTTCCACAAAAGACTGTCAAATTATTCTCTCCTTCGTTTCCTGCTACAGTACCCCCAAGACTAATTTAAGCAATTCCGTTCCATTACACATCGATCAAAGCTTACGTCACCGCCATTATCCGGCCTTGTTTTACCCCGAACTAAGCTGCGGAAAATCTAATGCAAACGCTCTCCACTGCACCCTTTACCGGAAGGAAAGGGTGGCGATATCTACTCCGTTCGACCACGTGACGACGCTCCCTAAACGACTTCTCCGCTTCGATAACCCTTTGAGTGATACATATATATCTACAGATTAGTATATAATAGTAACAGAAAAGGAAACTGAAGGGTTTCTAAAGAAATTTCAAGATTAATAATAATAGTAGTTAAATTTTAATGCACAAATACGAAGAAAATCAATTTTATTAGGATCTAGGTTTGCAGGCGTTTTTATTCCCGACAAAGAAATTTTTCTCTGAAAGATTAATTAACCTATTACCAGAAGTTATAGCTCGATATAGTTTATCTTAAATGTTTTTAAAATTTTTAGTTATCCCTTAATTATAATAGTTTTTACTTATCGCTAAACGTATCGCTTTCTAAAATAACGTACAACTTCTCTAGCCGGAATATTCCCAATAATTTCAAATCTTTTTAGCGTATAATAATAATACGTAATTTATAAATCAATCAAAGATAAAAACTAAAGATTTCTATACTAAAATAAAATTGATTTCGAACATGAACATATACATAGATAAGTGGTAAAGAACATCACTTGTTAATCTAGTGCGATGATTTCAAAATTATAAGTAATTCTGAATTTTAAACAGATGACTGGAAATTATAAGTAATTCTGAATTTTAAACAGATGACTGGAGATTATAAGTAATTCTGAATTTTAAACAGATGACTGGAAATTATAAGTAATTTTGAATTTTAAACAGATGACTGGAAATTATAAGTAATTCTGAATTTTAAACAGATGACTGGAAATTATAAGTAATTCTGAATTTTAAACAGGTGATTGGACGCATTAGAAAAATCTATTCAGCACTTGTCTTAATAATAAAAAAATAAGAAAAAAAAAAATTAATTTTTGGCGCTTAAAACATTTGAACGAAGTTCGACACTATATATTTTCGCTAATAATTTAGTACACATCGAGTCTTAATAGTTTCATTACACATTATTACCCACAATGCAAACACGTATCACTTTACAAACCTTTTGTTTTTGCTATTTTGCAAACAGCAATTCTGATACGTAAAAACAAAATTATTGAAAATGTATTTATGAGAATTGATTGCACGTTTAATTCCTCGATTTTTTGGTAGAAGCCACCTGTATGAACCGCACGCCCCTGATACCTTACTGTCGTATGTTAATAGTACTTTTCCATGTGAGTGAATCAATAAATTAATCAACTCAAATTGAAAGTTCACATTAAATAGTTCTTTTTCTGACTTATTTGTTTAAAGTTTATATACTGACGATCAGAGTTAGTTTGAGGTTTGAATTCTATTAATAATTATTGTTAATAAATATTATAAAATATTGATATTTAATAATTATCTCGAAATTGCACATTTTGGATTGAGGTAACGCCTTAAAACGTTACAAATGACGACAAAACTGTATATAAATAAATAAATTCATATATATACATATATATATATATACATATACATATATATATATATATATATATATATATATATAAATATATATAATTTAAATTAGTGTGGTGGAATATTGCGTTTTGATAAATTTAGGTTTTTCTTTTCAAACGCAATTTAATTATCATGTGCTTAATGACAGAATATTATAAACAATTAGTCACTTTTTCTAGCTATTTATGAATTTTGTATAAATAAATTAATAAAATAAAAAAAAACTTCAAATACTCATAACTCGACATTATCAGTTAATGACTTCTTAATTCGAATTTCACAACTTTCTTATTTTATTTCAATCATGCTTATATTCATCTTACGCTCATTTATTTAATTTGTTTCTCAAATTTCATAACTTTCTTAATTCACTCACGCTTATATTCATCTTACACTCATTTATTTAATTTTTTTCTCCTTTTTGATACATTTCGTCCCGAACCGAGCATCACAGGGTTAATTGCGTGGCGCTGTCCGCCAAGGACAAAATCTTATTCCTCACTGTCGACTCGCCGCTGCGCCGCCCGCTCTGGGCAAAGAGTTTGAAAGTACTCGAAAATGGGATTTCCATATAAAGTGTTTCGTAAGCTTTTAATGAGTTTGTCATTCAGCGACAATTTGAATTGGCTGTAAATATTTAGCGCCACGGGCGAAATTATTTCGCTTTAATGCGTCGCGTTTACGTTTTCAAGTGAGATATTTAACAAAGCCAACAAGTAAATATTCCTTCTTGCCTGAATTTGCGAGAAATTTTGAGTCTCGAAAAAACGACACGTTTAAATTACGAATTAAATTTTTTTTGAATTCGAATTTCAATTTCAAAGTTTAATTACTTCTTTAAGCGGGTTCAGCGAAGAGTTCCGCCCTACATCGTTTTGTGTAAAATAGGCCGCTGAGATATGTCATTTGCGGTGAATAAATTTGTAAATTATTCCCAATTCAACGCCAATAGACGGTTGCGTCGTGTTGGGCCTAAAGTTCTTCATACATAAACAGTAGTTGAGCTTTGAGTTCTTTATAGGTATACATGTTCAATTCCACGATAACGATAAAATATAAGTATTATACCATTTAGAAAATGAGCTTAGGAATTATCTAAATGGAATAAGCTTATTCCAATTAGGAGCCAAAAACTTCTAGCATGGCGATAGGTAGCATTCGCCTCAATAATATGGTTTCATTCAAACTTTCTGGGCCAGAAACTTAAACAATTATAAGATATATTAAATTTAATATTATGGCTGGTATATCTGTTTGCTATCGACTCCAATTTAATTGTTACAGACGCACTGACGCCAATGGGTAATTTTTTATATCGAACAAACAAAGCGAAATATTTAAATATATTTCCGTTGACGTATAGTTTTTTTTTGTTAATTAATTATTACACCAATATATTTTATTTAAATTAATTTAGTTGTAATAGAATCGCTTCGTATTTTTGAAGTTATACTTCTTTAGGCGCGTTATGAAAAAATGATGAGAGTGAAATTTTAAGATTCGTCACACAAAAGTTACAGTATGAAGTTGCAGCGGTTGCAGTCTCGAAACAAAAGCTATTGGCACCATCGTCGCCTCTGTTCACTGTTTTCATATTCATAGTATTTATCCACATGTTTCTACTGTCTACATTCACACACGTGTTTTAGTTTCATATAAGTGCGATTTATATATGTGCTGATAAATTATATTCAGTAGTGATTTAAATTCAATATTTTGATTAATATATTTACTATTCGTAAATATTAGTGAAAAATTGTGTTTATAGACTTTTTCAAGTGCTCCAATATAATTGAGGTTATCTATCCGTATGTATTATTTAATGATGCCAAAGAAGTATAACTTCTCACGCGCGTACATAAGTACACGCACCCTTTTATATGAATCAATTGTTTTATGAGTAAATTACCACTTTATTATATAATGAGTATTATCTTACCGCAGTTATTTAAATTATTTAAAGGCCAACATAAATACTATTATCAAAGAAAAACTCATTAAAGATTCGATAAAATTATTTAGCATCAAAAATATGTAAAAAATATGTGCCCCTTATAATGTAAGGTAATATCTACTTACTGGTAGAAGATATTACCTTACATTATAAGGGGCACATATTTTTAATTACAGAAAAATAAAATACACCCATTATGATTTAGATAAAAAAAAATGGTGTTTCACTTGTAAAAAATGGCTCTGTTGGTCATAATTATATGGTAAACAAGCAATAAACACTCAGTCTGAGCACTCTCATTTAGACTGCAGTCGATTAAATGACTTAAACTCTAGCAAGAAAGCAAAGCTAGCCCATGGTTTCACTCGCGTGAAATTCGGAATAAAAAAAATTTACTCTTATATATTGATCTTGGTTATAAAATATTACCATACCAAATTTCATCAAAATCCGTCCAGTAAATTTTGCATGATTGACGCACAAAGTAACATACAGACAGAAATTAAAAAAAAAAAAACTTTTCCGACTTCCATTATAATTCTATACGTTAAATCAGTCATATTTTCCATATAAAGAATTTACTCTGTTACAATTTTATTGTATGTATAGATTGACATAGCACAGACCTACCATTTCAAAACATTCCGTTTCTCGATCGCCGTCAAACATTCCCATTTCAAATGACGTCAAAATTACAACCCCCCCCCATCATTTATTCTCCTTTGTATGACAAATAAAAAGTAAACACAACTCGTTCTCCCAACTAAACCGCAGTCGATTAAAAGGCTCACTTAGTACCGCAAAGTTTACACTCTTGGCATAGCGCAGACCTCCCATTTGAAAATATCACGTTTCTCTAGCAGCGTCAAGCGCTCCCATTTTAATTGACGTCAAATTTACAATCCCCCCTCATTTGTCGGCGGAGTTACCGTCGTGATTAAATTATTTCCTTCGTAATTAAATAACATTTTTCATAGCTTACATTTAATGAAACTCAACTTCAATTAGAGCGATAAAATACGACGCGGCGGCTTATTTTATACGGAAAATACCGAAAATCTTACGATTTCGCGTGCGCTCGATGTTGTACTGAAGATATTTAGGGAGAGGAAAATCCAATAAGAAATCACGCTTTCATTAATTTGTCGAACCAGATTTTCTACAAGTTATAAAAATACGGTTTTAAATTAAATTCAGTACGAGATATGGGGTGAAAGGAAGCATTTTGAATACACAGGCTGTAACCAAGGATGTGTCTATTATTTATACAGGTGATTCTTTGCATCACACTCAATATATATATATATATATATATACATATAATAAATTATATACAAAATATTGAAAATGCATTTCAAGGTTGTATATCAAATGTAATAAGGTTTCATCTGATACCAATACCATCTTGACATTTTTTTCGTTTCATTTCTCTCGCTTCAAAACTGTCCGCCAAAATGAGGCTATTTGTACTTAATGTCTGCAATTGAGACCCAATTTTTTACAACTACGTAGAATTTAAATTCTCTATGTCAAATGACTCCGGAAAAAGTGCTTGTAGACGGACTGAGTTGGTTGCAAAAGTTTTCTAATTTTGCCGTGGAACATCAAATAACATCAAAGGACGTATCAATTTGAAGGAAAAAAAAGACAAAACTGGAAAGGTGACATTCCGTTCGCTTATGTTACTTTAGAGGGACAGTACGTGGAGATACATATAATTAAATGTATAATTTTATATAAGACGATGTACATCAATTATAGATAAAAAAATCATTATTTATATACGTATTTATGCCACAAATATTGCTTTTCATATAAATGATGAGGAATATTTATTGCGTAAAACTTAACTCGATTCAAGCGTTTCAAGTTTAATTGCTCGTAAATACTTATTGGAATTAACTTAAGTGAAAGTCTTCAATAATAATAAGAGATATGAAAAATTGGCTTATAAATTATAATCAGAGTCGAAGTACGTTACTAAAGAAGAAAATTATCAATATTTAATACAATATGCTATATTTTAGCTACTTAATATTTGTTCATTTCTAATAATTAATATTCCTTTGACTAAAATAAAGTTAACCTAAAACATTTTCCGTGTAACTAAAAAAAAAGTTATTTGACTATGCATGCATTTTAAAAAAATTATGCATATTACATACATATTTAATATTATTATAATTATTATAGTAGTATTATTTATAACTTAATACATTAATTTTCAGATTTGAATGAAATTAAAAAAATACATATTTTAACAATATATAATGTGGAGTAGATTAGTAAAATTACAAAACTGAGTAACAGTTTTGATGTTTAATCCTAACTGCGTGAATTTTCACAACCAGTCTATTTTGCACATCATTATTCTGATGATTGCTGCGAGTACAGGGGGTGAATAAAAATGCAAATCAACTGACACTCTCCATCTTGTCTTCAATTACATTTGTCATGCAAGGGCTGGTAAATCCAATAACGCTAAGATACTGGCCGTTGCATTAACTGTAATAGTATACGTTTGCAATAAACCTCTTCTACGGTACAGGGTGACAAATTTAAGGATTCTACATAAAGACGGCAAACGTAGCCGTTGATAGAACGCAGTCGAAAACGACCGTCAAGAGTTCGAAACGAACTACGAGATTATGGAAAATTTATTTGAGGACGATTATACCACGTTTGTGAAAGCCATAAACATGTTAAGTCACTCGGAATGTTATGGTTTCCAGTTACCAATTTCTAACCCTTTATTCTGAATTCCCCAGATGATGCCCGTGGTTTTCTATAATTAATGATTGTAAACATTTCTACATATGAAGAGGATAAGGAACAATGATGAAAAATTGCATTGACTGCGTTCCGGTATACCCCACTATCTTTTTTCACTGACCTTCTGCTTTTTCATGATTTTACACTTTTTATTTTGTGAAATTTTCTGACTCAATTATAAAAATAAAAAAGAAATTTTCTGACCCAATTATATTTTGGGATCACTTCCGGACAAAGTGTTGCTTTTCTGTGTTTAGATTTTGTTTGTGTTTAAAAACAATCTCAATAAATCTTTCTCACTGATGACACATAAGTTGTATCATTGATGATCAATACAAGTGGCCCATGAGGCGTAGATTGCCTTTATAAGTAATTTTGGTTAGTTTTATGCAAAATGACAATTGTTCACAAGAAAAAAATTTATAATTAAATAGAATGAATGAAAATGAGCGACCTGGGAAAGCCTGTCTCAAGAGTCCGGTTATAAATTGATCAATATAATCCTAACTTATATTCTCCTTTTTTACTTAAGAACGTTCTAAAAGAAGGCTCAAAAATTTACGAATATTTTCCCCCATCCTTTCTTATTTATTCCAAATATAATTGATAACAACATTTCACTACTTTTTTTACTAACTCTACTTTTATATAAAAAAATTAGGGAAAACTGATAGATACTCAGGGCCAAAATAATAGACAGAAACAAAAACATTCAAAAACTAAAAGTAATATAATGACAACGCTGTAACCGTATATAAATAATCCACCGACACGCAAAATTCATTTAAATACATAAAATAGGCTTCAGCGCCATAGCTTTGCAAATTAACATTCATAACTCACTATAAAAAA
Source organism: Druceiella hillmani (assembly GCA_039881145.1). Lineage (NCBI taxonomy): Eukaryota > Metazoa > Arthropoda > Insecta > Lepidoptera > Hepialidae > Druceiella > Druceiella hillmani. The sequence continues at coordinate 92,925,478 of JAYKKI010000001.1, forward strand.
GAATCAATGCTACGCCGCGATGATTTATTTTCATTTTATTTTGCGAGAAAATACGAAAACGTGCTCTCTCCCAGGGTATGGGGCTAAATCTCTCAATTTCCGCTCCATAACCGCAGCCAGAGCGGTCTCCTCCAGCCGCAACTTACGTACCAACCACTCTGCGCGTTATTTACGTTGTTTTTATTCTCTAAAAACAGCCGCCGTCCGCTTAATGACCGTGTGCTAATTTTCACCCCGCACAACACCCCGCGCAACACCCCGCCCACCATCCGCCCCGAGACAAACAACACCCAGATAAAGAAACATTATAAAAGGAAGAAACATTATAAATTCATTAAAACAAATGAAGTCAAGAAGTTTTAAGTTTTTTTTTCTTTGGCGCGCACAAACAAACTTCGATGGTAATATCTTTCGAGGGCAGCTCCGCGCGAAGTGTCCTGAATTAAGCCCACGACCAAATTAGTTTCATTTCGAGTCTTTGTCAGGGCCGATGCCTTTTTCGTGTACGAAACAACAAAAAGACATTACAAAAAAAAACAAACAAACGTGACTGCTGAACGAAAATTAATTATTTTTTAATTAAAATTTTCATTTGAATAATCTTCTCGACAGCAGCGACTGCGGACAATGAAAGTAACAATAACACATACTCTTGAAGGTTTATAAATGGAAACTGTACGAAAATTTCAATTCCGATTCTGTCATATTTAGTTTGCTATTCATTTTTATATACGCTGAGACAAAAGTTCGTAGATCTCGTTTTTTATTGGGTTAATAATCAGTAAAAAAAAAGAAAATCCCTCATAAAAACGACAAGATTTCAAGTCATCCCTTACCTTGATTATGAGCAAATTATAATGAAAACTATATCGCACTTAATTAATTTTTTGTGAAAAAACAATTTCCTCTTTTCTGCTGGTCAAATTTAAATCTTGATTGCAAACCTACTAGACAAATATTATGTTCTCGATTACATAAACTAGTTCTTTTTTCAGAGGAAAAACAGTTTTTAATTATATTGTTATACTAACGTCACCATCGAATAATACTACAGTTAAAATTAATTTCGTATAGCTACATCTACTAGGCGAATCTTTGGGAAGTCTCACCATATCGACTTCTCCACCATCGAATTTAAATATTCTAATATTAAGCAGCGAAGACCCTTTGTCCTGGGGCAATTTGTCTTACAATATGTAGGAAAATGGAGGAAAACAGAAACATTTTCTAATTTTTACTGACGTAACTGACAAATTCACGATTTTATGTAATTTTCGTGTTTACTAGTCTTTTGATTATTTATTTCTGAATAAAACTTGAGTTCGACTGATAGCTTTTAAATTAATGAGTAACAAAGTGAATGTGGCCTGTGTGAACAATACTTTAGTCCGTTTTATTCGTATTTTACCCGTTAGTAGAGATGTATTTTCCTTATTTATATATTTACTTCCCAACGCCATCGTTACACCCTTGTGCGATGGTCTTTGTGCACTTTTCGTTTTTCTATACACTGTAATTTAATACTGCGTTGTAAATTAAGTTATTGAACAGAAAGTTTTAATTAATTCCTTCAACGTTTAAATGTAATGAATATGAAGGTAGCATTATCTCCTTGTTAGTAAACTACTTACGTAACACGAACATATTTAAAAAGTGTCATTTTTATATAAAATGCGATACGTTCTTCATTAAAAAGTGTGAAAATTGTACAGGATCGAGTGAAAAACCTAAACATAATTTTTTAGCAAAAAATATTGAGGTTAACGAGATTCCTATACGAAATTAATATTATCGTTTATCTATTATGCATCACGTTGGAAATTAGGAATTCCCTTGTGATTCAATTAGTTAAAAAGTGGCAAAGATACTTGCATTCAACTATTTTCTTTTTGTTGCCATTAGACTTCACATAATTATCGTGTTTTAATTAATTATTTTTATACTTCAGATATAATATTTATTTATTTAAACAACATCGGTGTAGGAAAAAAAATATTTTCCGTAACTGAATTTTCCACCCCTCTCGGTTGTATTTTGGTTATAGTTTAGATATTAAATTTGGTTGCAAATCACTAAATACAATAAACATTTTTAAAAAAGCTAAAACGTGCCTGTGAAATTTACGTTTAAAAGTTTTTGTATACAATAAACTACGTAGACATATTAAAATTGAAGACGATAAATTCATAGTGAAAGGAATGACTACTATGACCCACCTATAATCTAAATAGGGGTATTTAACCACGCAGCTAAGGTTTTAGTTATTTTATTTCAGTCGTTTTAGGGAGTAATTTTTTAACCGTTTTAGTAAAATGTTTACTAATAATTTATGATACACATTTCCTCCCCCACACCAGGAGCCCCATCATCGACCACGATTGATTTTAAATATATATTTTTGCCAGCGACACTTTCGTAACCATGACGAATCGTGGTTCATGGTTACGAAAGTGTCGCGTGAATCGTCATGGTTACGAAAATGACACCCCATTTATAAAAATCTGCCAGGTAGTTTAAGAGCTACGGAAGAACATTTATGTCCACACACACACACACACACACGCGCGCGCACGCACGTACGCACACCCACATACACACACACGCAGACACACACACACACACACACACACACACACACACATATATATATATATATATATATATATATATATATACACGTATACACATAGGGAGTTAAAATCATTACCTTTGTATTCGGTTTCGCCGCCTTCTGAAACAAGGAAATCTACGGCAAGCGCCATTCGAAAATACAAATTTTGACATTTTTTCGCAATTTAACGATCTTAATTATACATTATCTTAAAATGTGCGATTAAAATTAATTCTTCCATTTAAATCAATTCTTTAAATGTCAATGTTTTCGTAAAGAACATACTGGTTGTAACTAGAGCAAACTATTTGAATTTGAACAAAAAGTAAAACTTTTCGATTGCAATTTAAACACGTTTGTAAATGGTTCGCCGTATTTACCGTTTAAAATAAATGATGATTTCTTTTAAAACAGGAATTACATTGACAAAATTGTAGAAATGTTACACAAAAATTATAATTACAGATTGGAATACAGTGATTTACTTTTACATAAAAAGGTTTCTTTTTATTTACTATATGCTAAATTGCAAAAACTGATGAAAGTCTGACCTTCATTATTCTGTCGGATCAATTAAGGGGGTATCCTTTCAATTATAAATTTAACGATCCATTTCCGAAATACAAATTAATATTATGCTATATTTAACGATTTCGTTCGAATAACGTAAAGCATTTTGTCAAAACGAAACAAAATATTACTTGCGAGTATCAGTAAGAGGCAAAGATAAATGTTTTTTAGCAGTTAATCTATCTCTACTTATTCATTTACTGCTAAGTTTTAAAATTAAATTTTTAATTCATAATTACGTAAAAAAAGGGATTCAAATTTCATCATTATTTGTGAATTAAAAATGAATTTCAAATATTTATTTCTTTACCCAAAATAAACGGGTAACTGATACAAACATTAATTAACAAATTTAATAAAATAAATATTCAATATTTTTATTACGGCTACTTCGAGTGTAAATACGATCTTTTTTAACATTTTTAAAACATAGACGTGGTTGTCTCGAGTTAGTGAAAAACAGCAATGAAGTTTTTGTAGTTTTTCTCGTAATTGCTGTTGTTATAGCAATTTTGCAAGCTTATGATCAGGGTTTTTTACCTACAACAACAACGTCGAAATAGTTACTTTTTGTGTCTTTACCTGGTTTATTAATACTTTTCTTCGAATTGAGCAGATTTAGTTAACCAGATATATCAAATTGATATTTTACATACAATGAAGTTGTAAATGTTACTATGTTACTTACAAATATGCTAAGGTGAACGGTTTGTTTCCTTGCTGTTTAGTAGATACGGTTCTTACCTGGAACAATAAGAGAAATCATAATAAGTTACTATCTTTGTACGAATGAATTATCTGGAAATATAATAAAATCATACATAAATATATATATATATATATATCTATATATATATATACATATATATATATATATATATATATATATATATATATATATATATATATATATATATATATATATATATACATAAATACTAACTCATACTTATTAAATCGTTGGTAAAATAAAAAGCGCAAACTTCGCGTATATTTATTATTTATTAAATAAACAATTGTAAGGAAAAATCAAAATTATAAAACGATAAAAAAAGGGGCAAGAAGATCTGCATAAAATGGCGGCCAAGAACAGTCACCAAGCACGAAGAAGAGGCAGTTTTTGTAAAAAAAACAGTTTTCAAAAATTAAACTGTCTGACAAGTAATTGGGATCATCAATAGATCTTCAAAAAAAGAACCAAAATCAGACAAGAATTGCGACGTGTAACATGTCGTCATGCGTACATACGTACAGACTAATGGACGTAGATGCATGTTAGTTTTTAAATGCAAATTTAGAACATAATAAATATTTAACAAATTTTAAAAAAATATATCATTTATAGGGGAAGCTTTTCTACCTCCAAAAAGCTATATTAAAAGTTATTTACTTATGAAATCACCCGAGGTGTAATTACTTTATAGCAAACTAGAAGCTAGTCGCTAATGCAGATACATTTGCGCGGCTTCCGGAACAAAACTGTCATATCAATAATAAACGGGAGAACATTTATTTTTGATGTAAAACATCTAATGGCATGTTTGGATGGGAGTTAAAACGGTCTGATGGCAAGTTGTGACGTGCCGTTCGGACAGCTTCGTGTCTTGTCGGCTCTTTCCGGCTTCCCTCTGTACTACACCATACACACGCTACTTTACGTGTGTTAGCGTATAAGCATTGTTCTTTCTTTATTAACGCTTACAACTTCATTCGTTTATATCGGTGTATTGCATTAAACTGTCTTAAACATTAATAACGTTTATTAATTTAAAATATGAGTTACGGCGATAGTAAGAGTGAGTGCAAAAAAAATTTTCACATCTGCCAGGCGTCCCAAGATGACACATTTTTTTCATACCTTTTCATATTAATATTGTTGGTTTATTTATTTCTACCTTAGCTACCTTTTTTCTTATTCAATATTTAGCATATTTATGTGTTTCCTTCTTGATATGATACCTAATTTATTCTGCCATCGATGAAAAACATAAAGTCTTCAGTTTCGACACTGATATATCAGCAGTTAAACGTCAAGTATTGTTTTCAATTTTGTTTACAAAATTCAATTAGCTTCTCTATTTTTAATGTAATTACCCCAATGAATTTTAGTTTATCTATTTTTAATTCAACTGACGAATTAAATTAATCGTTTACTATTTGTCTTTACTACAAATCTTGTACCGATATATGAGTCTACGCCTAACAATATGCCGGCGACCACCTCAAAGCAAGGGCGGTTTCTTTAGTGCTATTGACGACGGAGTACACTAGACTGCACCGTTTCTCAGACGCTGGCCACTAAACTCAATGGGGCGCCTGGGCGTAATGCCAATATCTGTTTCCTGCCGCCTCAGACGTTTTGAAGAACTTAGCTGGCCATTTTCTGACCGTAGTTCAGGATGAGAATATAAACAATGAGCTTTCATGTAAATATATACATATATTTATTTTATTTATTTACTTTAAAGTGCACATTAAAACGTGTAAATGGTAGATTTTTGTTACAAAAACAATATCTTTCATTTAACCAAAGAAAGATATTCTGTAAGAAAAAGTGATATGGGAATTCACGCGATCGTGGATACGTTACAAAAATCAAAAAACGTAATAAAAATGGTAATTGCAACAAGACGTTTGACTTGATATATCAAAGGATGAAGCAAACAGGACAACGAGAGGGAATAGGAATGGGATTAGGCGAGATATGACTTTTTAAATCGACTTTTGAAAACGTGTTTAATTTCTGACCTGAGGAGCAAATGATTCCATAATTCAGCAGAAAAGACAGTGAATAATTATTTATGTTTTTGGTAATCAGAAACATATGCAGTTTTTCTGACGGTAGACCTAAGCCAGGAGAAAACAGAGGTCTGAATCCAGAAGCGAGATAAAAGGGATTACGTGGAAGTTAAAAAGGTGCTGAATGAATTTGAATTTGGTATCGATCTCAAATTTCCACCCACTTTACTTGCGTTATTCTTCTGTAGATGTACTAGCTTATTAAAATATACTAACTACGGTTACTACAAGTATATCAAAGTATATAATCTACGTTTGTTCTTCGTATTTATTAATTACTCGTTATATTATTTATCTATCTGTATTATTCTCTATCATTGTCCCACTTACCTATGGTAGTAGCATTATTTTCATCGCTTTGCTCATCCTCATGCATGTGTGAAATACACACCCTCTTTCATTTTTATGGCTACTCACAATACAATCCTTTCTGGTTGCTTTTCTCTTCTTCCACATATACATATTTGTAGTCTTTTTTTCTTCAAATACTCAACGTAACCTACATTATTATCTTTATCTTCGAAATGACGCTTTCTTTCAGATAGAACTTTTGTATAATATTTGCTTTTTCAGCACGTATCACGAAATAATCAATTTTTAACGGCTTCAATTTATTTTTATCCTTATTTTCTTCAACAATCGCTTCTACTAAAATCTAAATTTTTGGGGTATGGCAATGAAACAATGTGGTGCCATACATAGCTTTGTCAAATCCATCCGACGATCACAGTTTGAAACTTTTAAACGTTTTCGCATGAAATTTTGTTAAGTAGATTCTTTCGATGGAAATTTAAATTTATATGTAACAAAATATTAAAAAAAAAAATTTGATGTAGTAAAAATGGGGATGGTTTTTTTAGCCATAGGATGGTGTAGCACTGCGCAGGTTATCCAAAAAAATCAAAATAAGTTTTTGTTTACCAAATTCAATTTCAAAATGAGTTTTTGTTTACCATTTTTAAGTCCTGTACGTAAAATATTAACTTACATAGTAACATGTAATGTAACATTATTAACTTTCCCTCTCCTCGTCTAATTTTAAGAGCGGATTTGAAAATTGAAATTTTTAATTAAAATTACTTTGGTTTATTCGCATCAATTACTCAAGTGTACGTCTGTCTTTCCAACAGTCACAGCTCCGTTTCTTCAGAAAACATTTAACACAGATCATGTAGTGGACATTCAAAATTGCAAAAGCGACTTATACAAATTTATCGAAAGTTGAAATTTATATATATACATACATACATATATATATATATATATATATATATATATATATATATATATATACATATATATATATATACACTTATAGAAATGTTTGAAAGAAAAATAAAGTACCTAAATTTTCTTTTAGTTTCTTGTGACCTGTGAGATATCAAGTGAAAGCGCACGTTATAAGAACACCAAATATTTTTTTTTCAGAATTGTATGGGATATATATCAAATATATAAAAATATGGGATATATCAAAAAAATGGTTCCCAACCTTAAAATATACCTATCTCCGAAACTGCGTAAAATTTTAACAAAAACAGCATCACTAAAATTTTATACAAAGTTTACCGGGTAACTAAAGCAATGATCCTCCATTTCACAATTTTTTAAGATGTACACGATATTCTTACGCCTGTGAAAGACGTGCTAGGTAATTTATTTACACAATAAAAAATAATATTAACATTCGGCTAATATTTTTATGTAGTTAAATATGTACGGAACCCTCGTAGTGTGGAATTTTACTCATACTTGAAAGCTTTATCATTTTATCACAAACTTCATCCTCAGACATTTTAAAATAATCTCAACTTATCCAACAAAGACTTTCAGCTGCTAGCACTTAAAAGCAGTTATATACAGCTGCTCTCGCTTTCCTTGATACTTCTGTTCTACAATACTTTCATAGGAATTATGTTCTTCATTATTTTCTTAAACTTCTGTTCTTCATTACTATGAAAGTAATGAACTTCTTTACTGTCGGGCACACGAACTCGTAGTTTCACATCTTCTTATATCCTTTTATACCTTGAGGGTAAATGAACCCACGTTCTTGATTTATAACGCTTTGTTTATATTTATTTCATACATCGTTTTACATTCATTATTTTCAACGTAATTATTCTACATTTATCAACATTCCTAAGTCTATTTTTCCCTAAGCACACTTAAGATATTTGTGATATTAGACGCTGTCATCTTATTGTGCTAATAAGCAAGCACCATCTACATATACCAAATAATGGAACTAGTGTATTTCTTGTTCATATATCAAACAATAATCAAATTATATTTTGAGGAAACCATCGATATTTAGATTGAACAGCGAGGGAAACGCAAACCCGTGCCAAAACCGATGGTGTTACCATACTAAAAGGACACAATTCCCTGCTGATTCTAAAATTACCTTTATTTCTTAGGTTCTAATGGTATATTTGACATCTTAAATGACGAATTTACTGTTACAGATTTAACCGACTCATTAACGGTATTTTTGGCAGATGGTCTCAGTAGAAAAATCTATAGTTCGTGAAAACGTCTAGCGATATTGTAATATCAATTTACAGGTAGCTGCTTTCCTTTCATGTACTTGTTTCTTAGAAACTTAATTTTATATTCTTTCTTTTTGAGGTATCAAGTGTTTTGAGTTCTTGGGATTTCTCCCTTTAGTCCTAAAGTCTTACATAAACCTCTATTTGAAACGTCTCATCACTGTCACTGGGGTGACTACTCGTAGACGTACTACGAGGTTCAAATAGCATATGATGTTACGTCACAAAATCGTCTACATCATGTTATTACGTCAAAAAATGGCTTCTGCATTTTCACATAAACTATAAATTAAGCAAGAGATAAATATGAAAACCTAAAAATATGTACATACACACACACACATATTATATATATATATATATATATATATATATATATATATATATATATATATATATGTGTGTGTGTGTATATACGGCTTTATACAGTGAGATATACCCTAATAGACCCTAAGCTATATAAAGCCAACGAAGACTAAAAAAATGGTGATATCTGGTAGATGTTTAACATCTAAATTTTTTCATATTTTTATATTGAAATTTTTATTTAAACAAATGGAAAACGAAAAAACAAATATTCATATAGTAGTTAATATTAAAATATTAGTATAATTTTATTATTCTATTATTACCAAATCGTTTATCACAGAAATATTTTTTAACAATCTATTAAAATATATATATAAAATTATATAATACTGTTAACTGATAAAATGCGAAGGTGGCTGTTAGAACGTTGGCTAAGTGGCACGTCGCGATGTGCCATCAGATCGTTTTCACTCCCATTCAAACGCGCCATTAGATGTCTTACATTAAAAAAAAACAGTTAACGCAGCTTCGACCGTCATATTAGTTATCTATACGTCAATCCGGCCTCCCCCATTCCAGTTCTGACTGCGACTCGTTAAGAATGCGTACGCGACGTAAAAGTCCATGGGTCGCCGGTGAAACCCGGTTGGCCGGGAATAATATCAGAGAAAGCTAGTTCAGAACGCAACACGCAGCATCGATAGTCACCGCTTGATATCACCAGGTGTGTTGCATCAATTTATTTTAGATGACAATCATGAGAAAAAAGTGATAGCGGTTGCTAACACAGGTTATAAAAAAAAGTATTATAAATGATTTATAAACAAGATATTATAATAAATTCCACCACGACTATTTAAATAATCACATGTAAATTTGGAATTTCAAAGTCAGAAATCTTAGCAATTTATTATTACTTTGCTCCTTGCTGTCATCGTATGATTTCGCCATTCGTGTGACATGTTTAGTTTCGTTTCGTTTAATTTAGATGTTAATCAAAAGAAAAAAGTGATAGCGGTCGCTAACACCGGTGGTAGACAAACAAGTATAATAAATGATTTAGAAACAAGATATTATAATAAATTCTATCACGACTATTTAAATAATCACATGTAAATTTGGAATTTCAAAGTCATAAACATTAGCAATTTCTTATTATTATGCTCCTTGCTGTCATCGCATGATTTCACCATTCGTATTGCATGTTTAGTTTCGTTTAATTTAATTTAGATGACAACCATGAGAAAAAAGTGATAGAGGTCGCTAACACAGGTTATAGAAAAAAAGTATTAAAAATGATTTATAAACAATATATTATAACAAATTCTATCACGACTATTTAAATAATCACATGTAAATTTGGAATTTCAAAGTCATAAATCTTAGCATTTATTATTACTTTGCTCCTTGCTGTCATCGCATGATTTCACCATTCGTGTTGCATGTTTAGTTTCGTTTAGTTTAATTTAGATGACAGGCATGAGATAAAAGGATTAGTCTCAGATAAAATGTGTTATTCATTTTATCTGAGACTAATCCTTTTATCTGGGATAATAGGCTTATATTTTTGTAAATAACTTCGTAGACAATAAGAATTAACTTCTTATATAACAAAATGTAAATTCTATGTATGTTAAAAGATCGCGAAGCATTAGCCTTAGTATTTACTATATAACACCGTTCATTTCGTTGAACTAAGTATAAAATATAATCCATCACTTCCAGTCAATATTTACAACAACGTATAAAATGCAGTTAAGGTTTGTACGGAATTATTTATTTAGTAGTATTGGAAAATCAATGAAAATCAATAACATAATATTAACATAGGCTTTGGAAGTTAATAGGTTACTTTAATAAAGTATTATAACTTAATATTAAATAGATTTCAGTACTGGAGTTAATAAACAAAAAGTTATTAAAAAAGTTTAAACATATTTCGTTTTTATATAATAAAAAGAAAATTATTCAACAAAGTGTAATAATTCAAAAATAGTTTATTGATTGGATACGTCCAGTCAATTAGTCATTGAATCATTTTCAAAAATAGTGCATGTTAGATTTTTAGGCCCTTATAAGAACTTACTTTAATTTATAATGTTTATTTAAAATATAAATATTTAAAGGTACAACTTTACTGACTATAAGTTTACTAAGTAAATATCAAATATTACATACAAATTGTCGCTGTTATTGAATAATAAAATTAATATTTGAATTATCTGAAGAATGCAGAGTTATAAATAACGTAGATATATAAAAACAAACACATAATTATTACATATATATATATATACATATACATATATATATATATATATATATATATATATATATATATATATGAAAAAATCAAAAAAACGGCATGAGACTGATAATGAAGGATGACTGTGTTGTACTGTGCCACTGCAACTGTTTCAAAATGACTGATCAGTACAATACTGAGTTAACTTTCATACACTGATTTAATAAAATTTATACATATAATCGACTGTTCATTGATAAAAAAATATTGCAGAACTCAATACTAAATTAGATGTTCCACTGTTGTATCAAATATCAGTATTGTATTAAAATGCATAGCAAAATTAATGGTTAGTCATACGAGCTTCGGTTTTGTTATTTAGCTAAAATCCAAACAGCTGTATGAAATTTCTAATAATGTCAAAAAACAAAGAAAATATATTTTATCTGTCACAATTTACACATGGATATAATTTGAATTAATATTATTATTTCCTATCAAATGTTCCAAAGACAGCTCCATGATCCCCATAGTTCCAAAGACAGTCCCTTGATCTGCACAGTATTTGTCAATTTGTAAAACAAAAATTTATTTTAAAAAGTTCACGTATTTTTACTTTCGAAAGGTCCATTTCGAAAGGTATTTCCAGATTTTTCAAGCCCATGGTCGAAAGATAATCATAGTTCACGTTACTTTGAAGCTTAATATATAATATTGCAAACTTGGCTTAAAAATAAAAAAAAAATAGAAATCAATCCTTAACGTCGTTGCAAAAAAACCTATTCAATGAACCGTGAACGAAGAATCGTGAACGGAGTTCCATACTAATGCTCCCATACTCCAAGAACTCCGTATCAGGCAGCGTTTGTCCAATATTAACCTAGTATGCATCATGAAATTCTTTGGACACGTGCCATGGCGTATCGACGATAGTATTGCAAGCTTGGTGGTACAGGTTGCAAAGGAACGCACTAAACAGCCTGGGAAAGCGTCGATGAGATGGACAGAGCAGGTCAAAATAGCTATAGGCGATCCTCTTCATGAGTGTATTCAGAGAACGACTGCCAGAGACAAATGGCGATATATCGTTTGGAGATAACCACTATCGCTTTGCCAAGAGTGTAACAACTAAGAAGAATTTTGTTCATAGTTTTTTTCCCATTTAACAAAACATTCATTGTAAGTTAATTACATTAATAGAAAATTAATTAACACAAAATGTAAATTAAATTTTATTGAACGTTTAAAAATAAATTTACCCGGCAACGTTTTAAACATCCGATCAACGGGGTTCAAGCCGACAATACATTTTTGAATTCTAAACCTATCTATTAAACCTCCAGCTTCTAAACGACCCCTTCATGGATATCGATACTTTTATGTGATCTCGATACACTTCAACTCTGACAAACACTATCTCCATTAACCTTTATATACAAAATCTACAGGCACATTAGCGGCTTAGACCCGTATCCATTTCCTAGCGACCTGAGCCTAGCTGTATTGTCAACAACAATAGCGTCGCAGCAAACTTGCGCATTACATCAAAGCGTGGCGTTAAGTATCAAGGTTTGTAGGGGCAAGGGCGAGCTAGGTCGAGTGAGTTTAAATTTACTAAAAATATAGGCCTCGCCGGATTGATGGTAGCGCGCGGCGGCACCACCGTGCGGTTTGTCATTACGCAGAGTGTCATAAATTTATATTAAACTCCTCGGGTACGTAGAATAACCCCTTGGGATACGATGGATGCATATTAAATTTATTATTTAATTTAAATGGTATACTGAATTACCTACAAAATAGTAAACACCTTTTTTGGCTCCAACTCAGTTACATTTTTACTGGCTTTTCTGGTTTTTTTCAATTATTGGAGAAAGTGTAGTGTACACTTTACAGGGACACTGAGATATTTGCTTAGAGGCCCGAATTGGTATGAAACTATAAGTGTATTCTGCAGTAAAAATCATGAATGTGGTTCACGTTCAATAGATAAATCATAGGAAATAATAATTTTAATGTTTCCGCTGTTTTCTTAGATATATTATTTTTTCAAGTTACGGTATGGTTCGGTTTACATTCATATTCGTCTCCCTGAATCCTTCTCCTATTTTCCTGCCCCTCAATATTGCTTCAAAAGATCAAAATATTAATTAAATATTAAAAAGATAAACTTTTTTCTGTAAAAACTAACTTATCATATTTTGTCCCTTCCAGTCAACCATGACAATTGCTGTGGAAATTTAGTAGGTAGACTGTAAGAAATTTTACAACTAGACAAAAAAGAATAAAAAAAAATACAAAAGTATAAGTAATACATACTATTGATATGATTTGGGATGGGAAAGACACGAAAGAACAAGCGCACAAAGGAAAAGGTTTCAGGAGGGCAGGACTTTTTCACTCGATCTTTGAAAATGTTTAGGGACGTGATTTTCCTGATGTCAGGATCCAGGTGATTCCAAATGTTCCTGCTTGGACAGAGAAGGATTTTTCGATTTTTTTATTTTGCTGCTTGGACAGTGAAGGATTTTTCGTAAGTGGTAGAGGTATGTTTAGGAATAAGTAGGGTGAGTGAACTTTCAGATCGTAACCAAAGGTCGTGAGCAGACAATAATAAAAGTGGTAACCAATTTTATATGGATGTTTAAGGTAAACTAATTTTTTTGCGGCCGTGAATGAAATAAATATAAACATCAGGATTAAAATAAAAAGATTAAAAATGCAATTCAGCGTGGATTTTATAATTCAATATTAATAATGTCATCCTGTAAAAACTCTATGATAAAGATTACAATTTATGTTAGGTATATAATTAAACCTGCATAGGCCATATATAAAGATCAATTTTTCATATAAATATCACGTTTAAATGAGATATGGTACAAAAAGAAGGCCCGAGTATATATTTTTTTAGTATACGTAGTATATATTTTTTTAGTAGAAGAATCTTAGACTATGTTTTAAGTACAGTTTTGAAAGATGTCACTTTCAGTAGTCGCAATGGCAAGTAAGTTCAGTTGTTCTTGTATCATTGAAGATTTATGATAATTGTTCAGCATTTTTCTGAAATTGCGTTCTTGATGATAAGTAACATATAAATTATAAACGGCTTTATAATATTTGTGAGTATCGATTGTAACTTACAATCTATAAACAATCTATCCAGTTTGCAGAACGTAAATATTTTACCTGTTATATCTTTCACAGGCGCATATTAAAAAAAGAGTATATTTATATGTATATAAATATACATATACATATATATATATATATATATATATATATATATATATATATATATGTATATGTATATTTATATATATATATATATATATATATATATATATATATATATATATTTATATATATATATATATATATTACTTATGCTATAAAAGAGCTCATTACGCGGACTATCAAGATGATCGATTCGAAGTTCCTTGTAGTTTGGGATGATCAGTGAGTTTTGATTTAATGATCAGGAAGTTTTTCACCAGCAAATCTGGATTTGATGGCGTCAGAATTACCTCCTATTCAACCACTCGGGAAGACAAATAGGAACGTTTTCTCAAATTTGATTATCATTTGGCTAAATGTGTAATTTCTGCATGACCACGAAAAGCTAATCTACGTCATGAGAGCTATTTGATCACTCGTACTACTCTACAGAACTTTAATTCAGTATTCTTGTCCATCTTGTTGATCCGAATTATCAGAGTTTACATCTCGCAGGTTTTGCCTTTATTTGAAGGCAAAACCTGCGAGATGTAAACTCTGATAATTCGGATCGACAAAATAATATTATTTCACGAACGTTAAAGCTTCAAGCAGATTGATAAGCGATACGATCGTATCCTTAGAGCAAAAATATTTTCATTTTAAAGCAAGAAATCTGGCCATTATTCGAAGACAGATTAACTGTTCTTCTGAAATGACGCTTCACCCGATTGCAATATTTTTCATTCAAAGTGAATTTGCCCGAAATATTTATAAAATTTCTCCTAGAAGTTTTAAATTAGAAAATAAATTAATCTTTAAATAAATTATTTTTTAAAGTTAGTTACTATCTCTATCACTTGACACTAGTTTCGGACTCCATTGTAGGTTTTCTTTTAATACAGTTCGTACGTCACAGGGTTAACTGCCTCGCGCGGGCCGCTCTTCATATTGACGCTCGCGAGTGTCATCAGCCAGTTTATTATGGCAGATTTTGTAAAACGCCATTGCGGGGGCTTTAAGCTCGTATTAAATCGGTCCAGTCTGTCGGAGTTTACGACTCGGGACCGCGGTGCTGCGTGCTTAATTAGGCAGCTCGTTGTTGGGCGCGGAGCGGGCTGGGGCGGGCGGTTGAATGTTTGGTTAGGCTCTGTTATGCATACGTTAAAATATTGACGAAGCGGGGGTAACCTACATTTTGAAGACAAAAGACTTTTTGTATGAAATCTGTACCAGTCAATATTAAAGATTGGCGACTAGATATCGCCATTACCTTTCAGAGAACGCTGGGAGCCGCGTTTGATGCAATAGAAAAAGACGCCGAAATTTATCGGAAATATATTGGCATTAAATATGAATTATTTATGGCAAAATAATCTATTATCCTGTCTCATAAAAATAATGACATAAATACTGAAAATGACGAACATATGAAGAAAAACAGGAACATATATCATTCATGAAACACAAAAAACTTCAAACTAATTTTCCGATATATTGAAATGTACAAATATAACTTTAATTACAAGGTTTCGTTACCAATTCTTTAAGTCGTTTAAGGTAAAAACTTTTTATGATTCTCTACAAAGAATTTTTAAGATAAAATATGTTATTTTCTGTTTTATTATAAAATGTTATTATAAAATGGGTATATTACATTTATTAGAAAACTAATGTATTTCATAATAATATACTAAGTACGAGCAGAACTCTTACTACGAGGGTTTCGTACACATATAATAGTACTTTCGTAAATATTTAAAGATACACAGTATTTCTATTAAAATATTTACAAATATTAATATTATTTTCCAACATATTAATATATAGTCTAGTATATCTTTCACAAGCATAAAAATATTGCGAATTTCTCAAAAATTATGAAATTTTAAATCAACGTTATAGTTTTCGGTAAACTTTCGGGAAACTTCTAGGGACGTTGTTTTTTTATAATTTTTTATTTTAGCATTTTAATTAAAATTAAAATTTTTGAAAATAATTACAAAAACAACTACAACAGACAGATGGTCGGATATGTCCAAAAGATAAATAACTATAACAGAGCGATGGACGGATATGTGAGTGGTTTTAAAACGGTTCCTTTTTTATGTTGTGGTAAGGAATCCTCAAAAACAATTTTTTTTTTGATTTCGTGTTATTAGACTTAAAAAAAAAACAGAAAAACTGTGAGAAAATGTATAAAGCGTGATTTTCTCATTTCCCGTGATACTGGCTTTTATGGATCAAATAGTTAGAGTTACAATAAAATTCGCATATATAAATAAAGTCAAACAGAACTTAAAGAGGAACTCAAACCTTGAGTTTAAAGTTATTACTTATTTTAAAAAATCTGTCCAACAAAGTAACCGTGTAACAAAGCTGTGCTGTTTTGTATACAAGACAAAAATTACTAGACATATTTTAATGTAACTCTGCACTTTTATACTTAAAATTCTTGATTCAATTCTACGAGTATTTAAATAATTAACTTATTACTACTTGATTAACTGACAGCGACCTCTGTTTTTTTTAAACGCAAACATAATAAATATGTAGTTCTATAATTCTCCACCAGATGGAGGTATTTATTTTCAATATATGTTTTTAATTAAATAACAACATTTAAATATTAGTATATATATATATATATATATATATATATATATATATATATATATATATATAAAGTATTCACCTGGGTGTACCTCTGAAATAAACATTTGGAAACCTAGAAATTATTAATATAGCACGATTTTTTTTACTGATGTATAGACCTAATAATAAAAAAAATCAAACCTTCATAAAACAACATGGACAAAAAACCAACCTTAAATAAAAACAGTTCGAAACGTATATACTCTTTCACACACATAACCCTAAACATGAATACGCATAACAGCGTTTCAGCAATATTACGTAAAAAACAAAAAGAAGAAAATTCGCAAGCCGCGATGCGGCGAATATTTTTTTTTTAAAAAAAAGAACAATGAGTCAAATTTCCAATATTCGCTTCTGCTTCATTCGGCTTTGCAGTATTCGTCAATATGAAATATGGGTTTTTCAGCTTTGATACGCGAATTTTCAGCCGGCGCCCGCCGTAAAAGGGTGAATATGTTATTCGTTGGTTCTGTGGCCGATCTACGACGATATAAATATTGTAAGAATTTTATTATTACATAGAATTGAAGGAATGTGGGAGAGGGGTGAGTTTGTACATTGAATATTTTCGGAAAATTTGTGTCAGAAATATTTCTGGGATCGAGTAGAAAACAATACAATTTTTTTAAATTTATTACTCTGTCTATTATACAAAAACTTCTGAAGCTTTTTTGCGTGCATATGGTGGAATTTTTACTGAAACAATGCTTTGGGTTCAGAATAAAATCTAGGCTATCTTTTTTTTCGACCGGAAATACCCTAAAGGACTTGAAATTCACTGAGTTATAGGCGTTCTCTGATCAATTGCTAATTTAGTATTTATGAATTGAAAACTTCTTTAAGCGACATCTGCGCACTTTGTGCACCAGCGCACTTTTTCTGAATAGTGAACGAAACTGAGACGTAACGCTCGGGTCGGTGACGCTGAGCCGTCAAGTTCGAGTCTGTGACGCTGAATCTGATAAATTCAGCTCTTTCGGTTACCTGAACTACTTTTTTTAAGCTCACTATTTTAAAATATCAAGTGCACTAGTTTTTAAGACACACTATGCACACTTTTTGATTAATGTTTTATTTGAGTACAAATATACAATAATACACGTATGTATTGTGTATAAACAGTGTAATAATTCAAGTGTATACACTGAGTGTTAAATATTTTATTTGAGAGTAGTTTAATAGAACGCGTATGCTATGTATTTTAAAATAATAATCTCGCATTGTTCGTGATTCGCCAAACTAATATGCATCATATTACATCAACGTAATTATTATTACATATATATTCTAAAATTAGAAGTTTCACTTCTATCGTGTGGTCATAAGCATACACCACACAATTTTTTTATTCTTTCTTTGATAAGTTTTGTAAATTCGTACGAACCAAAGTTTGTATGAGGTTGCAAATTTGACACTGACGTAATTTTTTTTTGCTAAATAATATTTTCAGTATTTCAAATAGCATAAACCAGGAAATGTGGGTAGACCTGTTTGCCCATTGTTCATTGCCTACAACAGAATCACGCGGCGCCATCTATTAGCGTTTTAAGTAAACACACAAGTACCGTTTTAAATCAATCGCAGCACCACCTATCGGTCACGATGTTGATCAAAGTATTATTTCTTAAACTAAAGCAGGATGTCGAACAACTTAAAATGACATTAAATAATATAATTGGATATTTTACCCTTTTCGAAGCAATTTTCGAAATCTATCATTGTAGGAAAAAAAATTCGAATTTCAAGCTTAATACGAAAAAATCACACATTTAAGAAGCTTTTTGAGGTTTAGCGCAATAATTAATTCATAATGGTATATTTAGGGTATTATAGTAACCATTTCCCGAAGTAAGTATATTATGATTTTGTAAAGTCTAATTGTCTTAGAAGCAAAGAGATTATAATGGTTTTTACATTAAATGCACGTATAGAAATCAGCAGTAATTACATGAGAAAAAAGTCACTTGTTTTGATGATTAATTTACTACATATGCTAAAATTTTATAATATCATGATATCAATAGTAACAGCTGATGTAAAATAGGCCGGTATCAGTTATCGACGATATGTATACGTCACATAAGCTTTTGCTACCATCTGTAATCTATGGTTAACTGTCGGTCAATTCGAACCGTAGCACGTTTGCATATTCATTTATTAATTAACTTACAAAAGCAACAGTTGACGTAAGATAGATCGGTATCAGTTATAGATGATTAGTATACGTCCCATAAGCTCTTGCTACTATCTGTAATCTATGGTTAACTGTCGGTCAATTCGAACCGTGAATACGGACATTCTGTTATTCAAAAATATTTTTACATTTTATACTGAAATTATTATTTTTGATAGTTTTAGACTTTTATGTGTTTAGTTACTTAATAAATATTCAGATTATAACATTTTTTTAATTTGGCAACAAAGTTGAAAGGTAATATGCAAAGAAACGAAAAAACATGATATAATCCAGTCAAGTTACGTAAAATATATTATATATACATATTCATTTTTATTTTCGAACAGAAACTTTGCAAACAATATGAAACAATATGAATCATATTAAAATTGATATTAACATAGGTTCCGTCATTAAAAGGGAATGAACACCATTAAATAAAAGATAAAATAGAAGATAACAGCGGTTTTAATTAAATTAAATTATAACATAGCACATTTGATTAATAAATAAATTATTCATTAACTTCGCTACAAATCGCCGTTATTAGTTATTTGCATCAAAAATAAAGCCATTTATAACCGTATATAAACGACAATTTAGTAAAATAGAGGAATAGCGCATTTTCTTACTATGGATGGCGTTGACAGATGTTTCAATTTTATAGAAACAATAAAAAAACCTTCCTACAGCAACACCATGAACCACAAACCTTCCCATAGCACCTTCACCTTCGCTGCAACTCGATGTCATTAGTAATTTACACAAAAATAATGCCATTTCTAACTGTATATAAACGAGAATTTGGTAAAATAGAGGAATAGCGCATTTTCTTACTATGGATGGCGTTGACAGATGTTTCAATTTTATAGAAACAATAAAAAAAACCTTCCTATAGCAACACCACGAACCACATATCTTCCCATAGCACCTTCACCTTCGCTGCAACTCGATGTCATTAGTAATTTGTACACAAATAAAACCATTTATAACCGTATATAAACGAAAATTTGGTAAAATAGAGGAATAGCGCATTTTATTACTATGGATGGCGTTTTATAGAAACAATAAAAAAAATCTTCCTATAGCAACACCACGAACCACAAACCTTTTCATAGCGAAATTTAAAAAGCATATTAAACTCGAGCTTATTTCAAAGGCTTATTATAGCATCAGGGACTGTGTTGAAGGTAAAGATGTGTGGAGGTCATTATATTGTACAGTATAGTTTAAAATGCACATTCTGATCTTCATTAAGAGCGATTTGTAGACATACGTAAAGACAATAAGGATATTTATTAAAATTAGAAGTTAAATCGTGACATGTCAAAAGAGACTTAAAAAGTCCTACTTGAAAGAAAATAAAATAAATAAATAGGAACTGGACGCTAAGAACTGTCATCATAGTATATTACCCATGTCCACAGGAATAAAAGACGAGGATAGAAATAGCTACCAGTCGATAGTTTATCGGGACGCAAAAAATGTTACTATCGGTAAAAAACTCGTTGATCCAAGTATGTAAAAAGTATCCGTAGATAGGTCAGTGTACGATTCCAACTCGCGCTTTTTAATAAAAGTTATTTACAGACATTTTCCTCTACACAGTCAACCACCTCGTGTGGCGTTTGATACACTTTCCTAAGCTGAGAGTTTTGCATAAACTCTGCTGAAAAACGATCTACTTACACTTATAAATTCCTAAACGAACTAACCTTAACCTAAAGTAAATAAAACTCTTCGAATAACCATTTTAAAGTTTCCGAAACACTCTTCAAAACTATGCTTATAGCTATTTCAATAATATATCATCACTAGTATTTCAATGATATATCAACTTTTTATAGTTATTCTTTTTATATATAGTTATTTTTTTCTTTATCTACGATTGATACATAACAATAAAAAAAACACAAATAAGAAATACGCATATCGTAAGATAACGACGGCTTCATAGGATTGAAGTCGTTCGCTTTTACTGACTGGCGTAAAGTTCAAGCTTGTTTCTGAACTCAACCAGGTCTGATCGTATCTCCTCGCGGTTCCATCAAACTTTCTCGAGTTCCGAAACTTTTATCTAGATGGTGCTCTTGATATATCATTGATGTAAG
The DNA here is from genome assembly GCA_039881145.1 of Druceiella hillmani. NCBI lineage: Eukaryota > Metazoa > Arthropoda > Insecta > Lepidoptera > Hepialidae > Druceiella > Druceiella hillmani. Next base: position 92,946,725 of record JAYKKI010000001.1, read on the forward strand.
TCTGCGTAGCGAACGGAGACTCTTGAAATATAAGTTTCATTTCTGAACAATATCGGCCGTGAATTTGACGGTTATCCGATATTGAAGATAAATATGTGCTCGTATGTGTGTTGATATTTGTAAATTCTATGTATGAGTCGTGAGAAAAAATATATTGTCATTGTTTGAGTAAAAGATTAAACTGATATATTACGATCGTCATAGCTATGTTAGAAATAAACAGAAGTTGACTGAATAGGGTTTTTGTTTATATTTTTTATTACTAAAATAGAACAAGTACACAAACAAAAAGTTACAAAGTTATAACGACTTAAAAACTGACGAATTACGACTCGCGCGAGAATGCCCCATACAAAAAAAACCACTGGCTTATGACGTCACTGACCCTTATTTAGCATTCATTATAATGAAGTTTATTAAATATTTTTAGTATCTTGTTAAATATTGCATTTAAGTTATATATTGCACATTATAATTTTCTCATTTATTTATGTGGAAACTAAATTCATAATAACTCTTTCAATTTAATGAACAAAAAAATTGACACTTTTCCTGTTTAGAAGTTACGATTGTTCGTTACATGCGTTACTTTTTCACCACAAAGTTTTTCTACACCTAAATATATCGACATCGGACAATAAAATATCGACTATTATTTGATGCCGCAAGGGGTGTTTATACACAGGTGAACAAGTTGTTGCAATTTTATGATTGAGTCGTGAAACGAACAAATTGTAAAGGCGAATGACTTGTGGGTATTCTACATTGAGTTGCGAGACGAACAAATGTAAAGGCGAAGTTGTGTGAATTCTACGATTAATTGGTGGGAATATAATTATGGGTAGTGTTATTAACCGTGTAAGAATTTAAAATTGATATATTACGATTGCAACAGTATAGAAATGGAGAGATGTAAACTGTATATTTTATAGCACCAGGGGCATAATGCAATATAGGGTATTTGACTATATTTTTTATAACTAGAATAGAATAAGTAATAACATTAAAACGTTTAAAATAAATATATAGTATCTAGGACTTTTCACTATAAAGTTATAACGATTTAAAAACTGACGAACTATGATTCGCGCGAAAACGTCCCATACAAAACAAGACTAGATTATGACGTCACTTGCTCGTATTTAGTATTAATTATAAGGGAGTTTATTATATATCTTTAGTATCTCGTTAAATATTGCGTTTAAGTTATTTATTGCGTATTATAATTTTCTCATTTTTTGTGTGGAAACTAAATTCATAATAACTTTTTCTATTTAATGAGAAAAAAATTGACGCTTTTTCCTATTTAGAAGTTTTGATGAATTGTTTGTTATATATCCCAAAGCTTTTTCAAACCTATTCTACAGTTTTAAAGCATTTTTAAAAAAATATCGACATCAGTCAAATACTCTATTGTGTTATTTGGTTCGTACTACTTAATCTACTTATTGACATTTGCGTAAAGAAATTAACTAATGCGAATGAGATATTCGAAGTCATTACTCCAGTCTTATATAGTTGATTCTGTTTTATTAGGATTTTATGATATACACTTAACTATAACAGGTTCAGTGACATGAATATTTAAAGTATGCTTATAGAAAAAATTAGTTGAGTATACTATAAGATTGATTGTTGGTGAAAACAAATTCGGCCAAATGCGTGTAGGAATACGTATAGAAAGTCGTAGATGCAAGTTATTTAAAAGTTTAATTAGCAATTTTAATTAACTAAATGCTAATATTTAGAAATGTTTACTATTTTTCCAGTGTACAATTGAAGAATTAGATGAAGCTTGCAAAATTTCAGTATACCTCACGAGTTGTTTTAGTATTATTAAACCAATGAATGAAATATAGTAGACAAAACTGTAGCACAAAGTTAGCAGGAAAATGTATCGTACCAAGTAATTTGTAATAACGAAACAGCAACATTAAAGAACTCTTGTTATCAATATTATTAAAGCAAATTGACAATTAAATGAAACTACGTTATATAGTATTATTTCTACTTTATTTAAATTCCTTACAACGATCTAGGTTTCGTTGTATTACATCTTCACGTGGGCTATTATCTTTGCTAATTGCCCACCTTCTATTTCTATTTTCGAATTTCTACAAAATTAACGCCAAATATATTCAATAAAGTAAATTCATTAAAACCCTTCGTTAACAGAGTGGTAGATGCAATTTTTTTAACAATCGCTTTTAACTGTTCTTATTAACAAATTACAATAGAATTCTGATGTCGAGAATTGCCACTCTTATGAAGCGTTTGTGTACTTTCGAATTTCAACAAAATTAACGCCAAATATATTCAACAAAGTAAATTCATTAAGACCCTTCGTTAACAGAGCGCTGGATACAATTGTTTTAACAATCGCTTTTAACTGTTCTTATTAACAAATTACTATAGAATTCTGATGGCGAGAATTGCCACTCTTATGAAGCGTTTGTGTACTTTCGAAGTTCTACAAAATTAACGCCAAATATGGCCAATAATGTAAATTCATTACGACCCTTCGTTAACAGAGCGCTGGATGCTAATTTTTAATAATCGCTTTTAACAGTTCTTATTAACAAATTACTATAGAATTCTGATGTCGAGAATTTCCACTCTTATGAAGCGTTTGTGTACTTTCGAATTTCTACAAAATTAACGCCAAATATATTCAATAAAGTAAATTCATTAAGACCCTTCGTTAACAGAGCGCTGGATGCAAATTTATTAATAATCGCTATTAATTCATCTTATTAACAAATTACAATAGAATTCTGATGTCGAGAATTGCCACTCTTATGAAGCGTTTGTGTACTTTCGAATTTCTACAAAATTAACGCCAAATATATTCAATAAAGTAATTTCATTAAGACCCTTCGTTAACAGAGCGCTGGATGCAAATTTATTAATAATCGCTATTAATTCATCTTATTAACAAATTACAATAGAATTCTGATGTCGAGAATTGCCACTCTTATGAAGCGTTTGTGTACTTTCGAATTTCTACAAAATTAACGCCAAATATATTCAATAAAGTAATTTCATTAAGACCCTTCGTTAACAGAGCGCTGGATGCAAATTTATTAATAATCGCTATTAATTCATCTTATTAACAAATTACAATAGAATTCTGATGTCGAGAATTGCCACTCTTATGAAGCGTTTGTGTACTTTCGAATTTCTACAAAATTAACGCCAAATATATTCAATAAAGTAATTTCATTAAGACCCTTCGTTAACAGAGCGCTGAATGGAAATTTTTTAATAATCGCTTTTAACTGTTCTTATTGACAAATTACAATAGAATTCTGATGTCGAGAATTGCCACTCTTATGAAGCGTTTGTGTACTGATTTACGTAAAAATTCAAAACAACTCAGTTCCATGGTCAAACAATTTGAAAACGGCTGTGTATGTAAGAAGTTTCTCTTCATGGCATTACGTATTTTATATAGATTTCTTGTGAAACATAATTAAAAAAACCGTTTTCTTCAATAACGAGTATTAATAACGTATTTCGACTATAGTTAACGCAGTGAAGGTTGTATTATAGTGACGTAAAGCATAAAAAGTGGGACATATGTCAGGATTAACTAAAGCAGTGTTTAATTATATGAAGTGCTTAATTATATGCATTTAATCAACGTCAAAGGACTTTTGCATTATCAATCATTTATTTCATTATACAGAATATTGTTATACATGCATTTTTCCAATAAGTCTTTTAAACCTTACTTTAAATTGAAAAACTATACCCACTTCTAGGTATAGTAATTGATTTCTATATTGAAAATTTCTATCTTAAATAGTTTTAAAGTAAGATTGTTTCAATTTGAATTAATAAAAAGAAGCAACCGCCATACACTCATTTAAAAGAATTAAAGGATGATTTACAAAAAAAAGGTTAATATTCAGCAGTAAAATTATCGTACAGACAAGTATTAAAAAAAAAATTTGTAGCTGAAACAAGTTTCGAATATCATCAAAAATGAGGACTCCATTTTATAGTACAAAAATACATTGGAATTATTTCAGTGTGTATATTTTTTTCAATGTATTCCATCATTTTTCAAAAATTCCAATATCAGTACGCAAACGATTTTGTATGCTCCTGGTCTGTGTATCCATCGATACGATGGGCCCACCTCTCTCCACAAAGTGCATCGCTATAATCTTGTCTTCCGGCGAGCATGAAATCACGCGCGCCATTGCCCGTCGCGTGCGCTTCCCCCGACGCGACTTGATCAAATATTCACAGTGCGGAAAATGAATTTGAGGTTCACGGATGGTGCCGGCTATCCAGTGGACACCTGCTCTAATATTCCTCTGCCGTCGGTATTGCGGAGCCGAGACTTTACGAGGGTAGAATACTGTGCGAATGTATGTATAACGCATTAGACCGCAACAAACCCTGCATTTGACTACTTTAGGTTTTTTACGGTTTCCTATCTCCAAAGATAAAAACGGAACCTTATATTTACATGTTTATATATACCTACACGTACGTATATATGTAGACATACATACATACATATTTTACAAGTACATATATTTGTATAGCACGCATTTATATCTGTTATGTACTTATGTACAATACATACCCACCCTCTGGCTGGTTCTCAAAACTTTCGAAGTGTTGGCTTTAAAGTCATGGTATGTTATACAGGCAGCTTTTGATAAATATTAACCGTGTTCAAAATTTAAAAAAGTGAAGCCAGTTTTTGTGTTCAAGTTTAATATATAAAAAAATATATTTTGTATACATATATGTAACATACTTATATTGAGACTGGTCACGTCACACGAAAATACTGTGTTGTTTTACACATTTCCTTTAATTAATTTTATGAAAAAACACAAAAATTTACATATACCTCCCACGTTGCTTCTTTTTAAAAGAATACGATAAAAAATTTTACATATTTTTTGTAGTGTGGCCTATTTTTTGTAATGGACATAAGGCTATATTAAGTAAAAATTTTAGATAATACATATTTTATTGCTTTTAACTTTTACTTCATAATTTCGTGCTTATGTTCATTAACGAACCAAAATTAAAATACATTATAGCATTGTGCGCGCCGTTCAACTAAATTTTCTTCCAATAAACTGAGTTAGTTTCTTTTTAAATTTGAAAAACAAAAATAGAAAAGTGGGTTTTGTAAAAATGATTGTGACATTTATTTGATTACGCTTTTCGTTTCCCTTATTTTAATTCTGCGCTAAGTCTGGCTAATAAGCGACAATCTGAAATAGTTTTAGATTGACCATCGCCCAAAACATTATTTTTACAGACACAAAGGTGTTACCTTCCTTCATTATTTAAAATGCACAAAATCTCATAGAGAAAAAAAACAAACCACAAACTATTTTCTTCATAAAACTTTGCTTCTAACCTCTATTTAGCATAATAATGGAAATCTTGATCAATATTTCATTTTTCTCGTTTTTCCCTTGTTTATTTATCTGGAAAAACTTTGTTTCTTTTTTATTTGAGAAGTTTGATACATTAAGTGAACATAGTTATTTATACTCGCTTTGCGACTCACATAACGCCTGCGCGTAGGCAATTCAACATACGTGCTGATCGACTGTTCATAGATGTGCCATTAAGTAAATATGAATCATGTTAGGGGTTACAATAATGCAACAAATATAATCAGCTATATTTAATAGTTAAACATGAATATAGGTATATCTGCGATTATAATACGCTTAATTGATTTACATAATACACTATCTGTATAAAAAATAGGTGCATAATGACAAGTGTATGGTAGAACTTATTGGATATCACAAACCTTACTTAAAACAGTTCGTCGTTACAAAATACAAGACGACTAGAATATTCTGAGCTGATATTGCTGTGGGTATAATTTCTTAGGAGTTTTAAACCTATTAAAACTTACAAGATTTGGAAATTCAAAATGGCGCTTCTCTACTGTGTGCGTTAAATCAGAACCATCTTTACAAAGGGGGAAATGGATAAAGATCATGTAATTTTGTGGTATTATTTAACATTTATTGTTAATTTTTTTAGATTACTTATGACTTATTTATTTTTATTTTTTTAGGAAGAGGTCAATAAAAATCACATCGGAGTCTATATGTATGTATGTACTTATCTGCGTTTTCAAGGGTTTTTTTTAATCCAAGGGGCATCCGTTTGACTACAGACTATTTTTATTTGACATTGCTCAGCGGATTGAACAAAACAATAAGTTTCCTAACCTGGCAATCCATTCCCCCACTTGAGTTATGTCACGGAAAAGTTTAAGTTATATCTTATAAAAACTAAAGAAAAACTAATTGGATTGGAATCGCAAAAATTACAGGCTATTCGTATTGGTTCATAGATAGTACCTATAGTTTTTACTTATAATCTAAAAAGTATTTCCGGAGGTATAAACAAAAAAATCCATTTTTTTTTCACACAATAGAATGTTACTAACAGGTTGCCCGCGTGCGGTAGGGACATATTACTGCCGTATTAAGGCCGTTGCTATGATTATGTTTTTAGATAGCTCAGATTATATAGGGATACTGTTATAATTCTGATAAGTCGGTACGTCTAACGATGTTTGAAACATAATACGAGTTTGGATGATTTAGTATTCAATTGTGACTGTCTCACATTTTTATTATACAGTTTTGTCTGACGGTGTTTCGCTATACCCTTCGTTCGTAGTTTATTTATTTTTTTATTTCATTATAATTGTAGATTTGTGTATTAAGAAGAGCATGTAAAAATAACAAATAAATTTGATCTTTTCTCTCTTACGCGCATCTGTTTCAGGTTGCCACCTTCCCTTACTGTAGAACATTACTACTAAATCATTTCCGTTGTACTTTTATAAAGACGTACTTCAATACATATAAATATATATATATATATATATATATATATATATATTTCACCCTCAAATTTTGTTGTTCTTCGATGTAAACTCATCCTTAGTTATATTGGTATTTTAATTTAAAGAACTTTACATTCGAGAAAAGAATTCTATCTCTAAATTTTAAAAATAAAATGTAAAAAACTTATCTATTGAAAAAACTAAATTAAACATTTTCAAGGTTACCAGTTCGCCTTAGAAGAGTTAGAGGAAAATTACTATATTTAAACTTCCCATCCAACTTAATCCTAACTCCTAACGTCGTCAAAACGAAAATAGATTGAAAAACATTTCCGTACTTGTTATTTATTTTCCACGCAATTCAAAATAAAATTTTCATCTCTCCCACGGGAAAAATAGTGTGAGCCCATGGGGACACTGGAAAGTATTTTGCACGAGCTTTTAAAATGGTCTCGAAAATGTGAATAAGGAAAAGTTTCGAGGAGTTTCAGGCAAGTATTACGGTAAAATGCGCAAGTTGCAACATAATAATAATAGTTTTATATTCGCGTAATGTACACTATTTCCAGGGAATAATCGCTCCCCTGACAAATACAATTCTAGCTATATTATATACATCATTGCATCGAATACTGGTACTGTTAATATAAACATTTATATAGATAAGCACTTATATACAAATAAATTCATCTTACGTTCAGACTTCAAAAATGAAATAGTCAAGATTTTAGTTCCTAGAACAAAAACTGACACAGATTGACAGTAGTGCCTTATAATTATAAATTAAAACACACACACATATATATATATATATATATATATATATATATAAATATGTGTATATACATATTTTAACTGCAAATACATGTCAGAAGCGGAATCGTAGTCAGACACCGCAGCAGCCATTCACGCGAACACCTCAATCGTGTATAAATAAAACAGTTCTGAAATTAAATAAAAGTTTTGTTTAAAATCTAGAAATTTTAATTCCTTTAGAATTTATGTTTAATGAATACAGGGCAGTGGTACGAGAAGTAGGAAACATAGGGCTTTGAATTTATTTTGAAAACGTTTTGCGTATTTTATTATGGCACAAACTTTCATGTTTCATTCAAAGAGCGGCGCTATGTATATTTTTAGCCGAGTTGTTGAAGTTTGAAATTACTTCGACAGAAACTGTCGCTCATTTGAGCGCAAATACCTCCCACACCAGGCATCGATTTTAAAGATGCCTTTACGTCAAAACACGTTTTAAATTATTAATTATTGTTTTAAATTATTATTAAACAGATGATAAACTGTATTCAATAATTTTTTCATGTCCGTATGCTTAGACAAAATAGCAAAGGACGAAATTGAAATGCAATGTCTATTAAAATATTTTTATGAAATAGACATACATATATTTTAAATCGTTTTTATTTAGTTTTCGTTACAATCAAAGCGTAATTTACATACTAAATTAATTATAGAATTTGATTACAAAAATGAAATACCTCAGTATTGCATTGAGATATTCTATTTAGAGTTAAGTTCTAATTTAAATCCTGAGTCAGTGGAATGTCAAAATAACGAATGTCTCTTCCAACAGATTAATAGTTGCTACTATTATGTATTATGAAGTACTTGCTTTTACTGCTCTCGTGTCTATCGCTCTTATTTCTCTCTCGTGTCTATAGTTACAAACTTAGAAGGAGAAATTAAAAGATGCTTCGCCATTTGAATGTTTAAGGGAAATTATTGAGGAAAATTAAATACCAAGAACTTATTTTCATGACCTTATAATACAAATGGCAAAATATAATACAAATGAAAACAAAAATATTTTCCTGTAAATTAGGAATTACACGGATTTTCAAATCACGTCAATCCGTTGTTCCGTTTTGATGTTGCTTCGTTATTTCGTTTCGATACTTTTTCAGTTTCAAATAAGAATTTCCCCGAAGGAATGGGATTTCTTGAGATAAGAAGTATGCTATATAATTTCCCGGCCCGCCACCTATTTCTGAGCAAAAAATCATGTCGATCCGTTGCTGTGACTGAAAGAAAAACAAATAAATACACTTTCACATTTATAATATTCGTTAAGATAAGATTTCTCGGGATAAAAATAGCTTATTTTATTTCCCAGCCGGTCAAATATATCTGCAAAAATCACGTCGATCCATCGCGATGTGAAAAAAGGACAAACACACTTTCGTATTTATAATATTAGTTATGCTTAGGGCACTTGTAAACATACGCAAACTGACATTAGCGTATCCTACTTAACAATTGCGCCGTATAGGAATGGTATTGCTACGATTTGCAGCAGTACAAAGACACAATAGCATTGTTTAACATGTTTGTCACCCTATTCTTTTGAAAAAGGAACTCATCAATGATATTATTAATATATTGATGTTTTTCTCATAGCTTCGGGGGAAATTTAATAATCATGTATTTGTCTGAAAATAAATTGAACGAAAGGAAAATTTCATGCACAGTTATTTTATTCGGTGTCAGTTAGCCAGACAATTTTAACAGAATTATATATCAGAACTATTGAATCGCATTTGACAATGATGCCACATTTAGTGTCACTTTTTAACAACTAATAGTATGAATTAAAGTATGGTCCTACTTATAGTTATAAACAAAGATAGTATCAATATTCACATTAGAAGAAAGTAAAACAATAAAAAACAGTTACCTATGAGTAGATATAGCCCAGTTTCGGTACCGGTATGAGTTAAATAAAAAAACCTGCATGAAAATCCACATCCAAGGCAGTTTTCAATTTAAGCAAAACCCAAATAAACCTACCGTTAAACCAAATGATACAATCATTGTTAAGTGCCAATGAAATGCTGTACTCGACATTGTAATAGATGATATATATATATATATATATATATATATATATGTATATATATATATATGTATATATATATATATATATATATATATGTATATATATATATATATATATATATATATATATATATATATATATATTGTAATAGTTGTATACAATGTGTGAAACTGAAGCAAATAGGCATTTAACATATAGGACATATCTTTCTGAATAATTGTCTACGAAAGTTAAGAAAGGATGAAGTGCCAGAAAAAATATCTTTCTTTGAAAAATCGAACGATTATGCTATCAACTTTTCAAAAAATATACGAAATAGTTACAACAGAGAACTTTTCTTGGTATGTGAACTTTTGTTCGCCTTTTGTTTTGAAAGAAATTGAGAAAAATGCAATTGTGGAAAAAGGCCATTTTTGTGAAACCACATTCATAACTACAATTCTTCAGTTTATACTTGCGTATCTTCAAATAACTATTCTAGTTTCTTCATACTTTTGTATTTATATATCTGTTCATACTTACCTACGTACCTGCCTACACCCTAATATCTTAATTGTTTCATGTCTTTGGATATACTTGCATATACCTATCTGCCTACCTACGTACTTACTAATATTTTAGTTGCTTCATGTCTTTGCGCATATATGTATGTACTTATTTATCAATTTACTTTTTGTTTGGTGACATTTTTCGAGTATCAAAAATGTTTAGCGCTACTTTCCTATATTGGGATTAATCCATATTGAGTTCTGTTATTTATTTTTGTATATATCATAATTTGACTAAAACTCAACACTATCAGTCAATGATAAAAATTTTTCGAGTCTCAAAATGTTTAGCGCTACTTTCCTACATGGGGATTAATCCATATTGAGTTCTGTTATTTATTTTTGTATGTATCATAATGTGACTAAAACTCAACACTATTACTCAATGATACAATTTTTTCGAGTACCAAAATATTTAGCGCTACTTTCCTACATAGGGATTAATCCATATTGAATTTTGTTATTTATTTTTGTATATATCATAATTTGTCTAAAACTCAACACTATTACTCAATGATAAAAATTTAGTACCAGAATGTATTGAGAGATATATAAAAGAGCATACGCAAATAAATAAATACATGGACTGTTTTGTCTAACACGTTAAGTAGCGCCAACATTAAATATGGTACCTTTAGCTTAAAGGAACGTAAAGGAACATATTGGATTATCAACTGATGATGTGATTGGGTGGAGTTAAGCAAGTGAAAGGTACCTTAGCCAGGGTAAATTTTCAACTATGCTAAGGGACAATCTTGTTCACGATTCCGTCGATTACATTTCTTATATCTGCATTGACCTGTTAAGTTAAATGATGATAATTAATTTGAGTTTACGATTCAAACCACAGTGAGTCTAACAAGATTCTGCGCTATATGCGAGAAGTTATTTCACAATAAGTTGGGGTCACACTGCATTACTTGGAGTCTTATCTAATGCTTTATATAATTAAAATGAAAAAAAGCTTTTGCTTGCGGGTTCACCTGTTTGGATTTTTGATTAAGGTGGTGGCATTTATGCAAGTTTTGGGCTTCTGGAACACGTGGACAGAAGATGTAAAGCAGACTTTGCGCCATCTATCAATACGTTCTTGTACTAAATTTTTATTATTGAGTAATAGTCTTGAGTTTTAGTCAAATTATGCTATTCGTGGAGTAAATAATTGCCCATATATCAATATTAAATTTCAACAAAATCTGTTTAGATGAGATTAAGGACAAACATCCAAACGCTCTTTTACTATTCTATGTATTAATCTACTACAGGAACTAAACGGTTTCCTTACTATTTGACGTATGCTTGCAAAGTTATAAGGTAAGAAATAATACGACTAACAAATTAACTTTTAGATTTGTAATACCAGTAAAAATACACAAAGAAATGAAGTTTATTTTTTATATAATAAAAAAATTATAAATGTTCCGTGAAAAAAATAAATTTAATGATTTTTAATCCATTTGTACAAATATCAGAAGACTAATTGGCGTAATCAATCAGATAACGGTAATTCGGCAAATACTAAAATTTAATGATCGACATCCGTTACAAAAACACTCCATCGTAACGAATCATCTCCCAATACCGTGCACTCTCCACGCGCCTCATAAATCCCTCCTCATCCCCGCGAGGCTGCGAAGACCACAGCGCTCAAGCAGCCCGAGCAACATCTCCATCGAGATAAACGCAGCATCTCAATCATGGACGGGGCGCTCTCCGTGGCCGCGTACCGCCGGCATTAATCGCCGAGACGAATGGCAGATACAATCACAATGCCAGGCGAGGCCTCCTCACTCAATGTCGCTTTTAGTCCTAATTCAATTTGAGAAATTGACAAAATACGCCCCTCTCGACGAGTTGCCTAAAGTGGCCCGGCCCGCTCGGGACGGAGGACTTGATGGAGGGCCAAATTCAATATGCACGCGTCGTTTACGGTCACCGTTAATAATGAAGCCGCGTTTGACTATACGCCGTAGTCACTTGGGAAGTTGCCAGCCCCTACTTTGTTACGTGTACGTGCTACTGTAACAATTTACGCTAGATTTAAATTTATGTACGAATACAAAGGAGCAGCTCCTCCTCTTAGACCAATAGTTCCATTAATAAAGGCAATAATAATTTCCAGGCTTTCTGGTTTATTAACATGAAACATACTCGTTCTCTATTATGTTCAGTAAAAACTGAGTAATTTATGGTTACAAGATTTCACCGACGCTATAAATAACACTTTAAATAAAATGTTGAAACTATAGACCTGCGTATGACCAATTTCTATTCAAAATTTTGGAGCAAAGATAAGCTAAGAGATATGTACATGTTAAGACCATGAGTGATAATAAACGTGTAATGATATAGATTTCATTTTATTATTTTGTAATATAAAACTCAACACTATAGTAAATGTTTTGCTATTTTTTATACTTATTTAGGTTTATTCTAATTAATTTCTCAAGGTTTTTCATATTTTATCATTTTAATTTTTATGGAACTAAAGTTTAGATCACTTTATCTTCAGATGTCTATTAACTTTATGGTAACATACAAATATTTAGTAAGCATAAACTAGTATTTTAAAATATAGACAATACTCCTTCAGGATATTCCAGCAGAGATATTAAAAACAGTACTTTTTATTAAAAATAACTGATGTAAAAATCCGTATCCAAATATTAACGCCTCTTTAAAAAAATACTGCTCGTATGTACATTGTTGGCACTGACCAAAACTTACAGAACTTGCTCGACGGATGTGTTGCCGGTTTTGGTAGGTCTCTTGCCTCCCCTTGCCTAACTTGATAGTTGAACACAAGGCAAGTTTCGTTTTGACACGTGGCAAGAATTTCGATGCGGCTCCGTTACTCTTCGAACTTTTGACAAAATAATTCTTGATTGATAGAGACGTATTTTAGAGATCATCTGTGCTCACTGTGTATATGGATGTCCCCTAACTCTAAGGGAAAAACAACTAGGTCTTTCTTTCCCGATGTGGATGCGGGTCCGTTACGCTTCGAATTTTTAGCAGAAGAATCTTTGATTTACTGAAAGAGACTTATTTTAGAGATTATCTGTGCTCACTGGCAGTTTAGGTGGAATTCCCCTGACTTTAAAGAGGAAACAACTAGGTCTTTCTTCCTCGATGTGTTCATACGGGTCCGTTGCGCTTCAAAATTTTGATAGAAGAATCCTTGACTGATAGAAAGAGACGTATTTTAGACGTCATCTATGTTCACTCCCCGAAATATTGAAGCGGGTCCGTTATGCTTCAAATTTTTGGCGGAATTTTTGATTGATAGAAAGAGACGTATTTTAGAGATCATCTGTGCTCACTAGCAGTCTAAGTGGACTTTCCCTGAATTTAAGTTGGAAACAACCAAGTCTTTCGTTTTCAACGTATCGAAGCGGGTTCGTTACGCTTCGAATTTTTGGTAGGAGAACCCTTGTTTGATAGAAAGAGACGTATTTTACAGATCATCTGTATTCACAAGCAGTCTAAGTGGACTTTCCCTGTATCTAAGGCGGAAACAACTAGGTCTTTCTTTCCTGATGTGTCCAAGCGGTTAAGTAAGACTAAGTAAGTAATTACTACTCTTGGCAGTTTTTAAAGGGTGCCAGTTTGTTCAGATTTGCCCTTAGAGACAGCCAGGCGTGTATCTGCGGTTTCGAGACGCAGGACATGAATCATGTTTTGTTCCACTGTAGTGAGTAGGAAGATGGACGTAGAGTTTTGGTTTCGCTAGAGAGCATACGTCTTAACATTAGAGCAGAATCACGCGGAGTTTTAGAACGTGGTGTCTTTAGTTACCGTGACTTGTTTGAGAATGGACCGATCTTAGAGTCACATAGAGCGTGCGCTAAGTGTGTTCTTGAAAAAATGGTGACACTAAATTCATTGCGGAGTGATAGTTTTTAACTCAGTTGGGTGGAAGCGGGACACTATTATAGTACTTTCGAAGGCTCCCTCTTTTTTATGAGGGGAGACGTTACGGGTTTCAGGAGGGTCCCTGTGACAACCCGGGTGGAACTGAAGGAATTGTACTCCTAAGGTATTAGTAATTAACACGCGATATGTCTTTATTAGCCCGTTCTTTGAAACGTCTATGGCTATGTTGTGGTTAGTGCTCGCTACACTAGAATGTAATGTAAAGTCCAAAAGTTGTGGGTCTGAAAATAACTATTATTATTTTTTAATACAGTTCCAATATATTTCAAAGTATTTTTCACACTGCTTAATTGCTATTTCTATGCCTTTGAAAAAAAAATAGTGTGACGTTTTATCTTCAAAATGTGTTTAGAACGTCCGACTTCCACTCGGCATCCGTATTACACTTCATTCATCTGAAATTTCAATTCAATGTAAAGAACAAGTATCGATGTAAAGAACAAGTAACAAGATACTCTACACTAGGTCAAGGTTATAGAGGGGTGGTCGAGTCCTGTAAATTCATATTCCTTGACAGAATTGTTTGTAACAAGAGAGACACATGCGGGTACATTGTTATTTCTTCCCTCTCAAATTTCAGTCTAATGTAAAGAACAAGTAATAGGTACTCGATACCAGGTCAGGGTTTTAGGGAGAGGCGGGGAGGGAGGGCGATCGAGTTCTGTAGAGCCACCTTCCTTGTCAGAATCTTTTGTAACAAAAGAGATAAATGCGGTGCATTTTTATACAGCAACAACACTCCTTGAGACAAATTTTCTCGATGCTTTTCATTGATGACGTCACTGACGAAGTGAAATATTTATCGAATGTAATGGAATGGTACTTTTTGTATAAAATAGGAACGCGCCGTGAATCTGATTTCAGTGGGATATTATATATATATATATATATATATATATATATATATATATATATATATATATATATATATATATATATACTATAATACCTTTTTAGTATTTGCTAAAATCAAAGAAATCCATCAACAAACACCACAAGATATGATCATAGATCGAGCTTAACGCTTAGAAGATTTAAGACATGTGTTAAATGTGCTTAGGCAATTTTACCAGTTAGGATAGACAAACACAACGCTGCTTCCTAGCAAAATAAAACGACGGAAATGCAACGTAACGCTCTAAACAGAATTATATAGTACACCATTATAATTTATCCAAAAAAACAGGATGTAAGAAAATACATAAATAATAACATATACAAACAATTCACAAGAGAAAAGCCTATTAAGATTGCTTAACGTATTAAGTTTTTCACATTTCTTGTGAAAAATGATGGTTGTTATGTAAATCATGAAATAACAGATTCAGTATTACAAATATAAAGCCCTACATATCCTTTTAATATCTCGTATTTTAAAAATAATTACTAGATTAACGACGGAACATTCGCCCTGAGCGATAATATTTTTGGTGAAAGGGAATGTTAATGACGTTTATGGTTATTTAGGTGAGCATTTCTAACATAATTACAGCGAACGACAATAAACAGCCGCATATTCTCTCTCGTGATGACTTTTATTTTATTATTATTCATTTTATTATTTCATTTTATTTTTTTATACATTAAGACGAAAGTCATTTCATCAGTCTTAAATAAAATTTAAGCTTTGTCGAGAGTTAAAGCAGTAGCTTTAAAATTAGGCCTTAATAGAGCTTGATCGAGTAAAATTTTGGAATGGAAACTAACAATCTATTTTATGCATCCTATCGAAAAAGTTCGACATTATTCAGTCAGATATTCAAAAGACAGATTTTTTATTAAAAAAATTGAGAAAATATTTGAAAGAAAAAGTCATCACTATAAACATGCAAATAAATTAAAGCAATCACTTTGTAATTTTGATTCATTCAACATTTTTTTTTTAAATTAATTTAAATACAGATGTTCGTTTGTAGAGGTAATTTGAATTTTGGCTATTTTATTTTGGAAACCGTTAATTTACTCTATTAAACTTTTTAAATTTCCCTAAATTACGTCACCTCTTCTAATGAAATACTTTTGATAAAACGTCGCTTTTTACTAGTAATTCTCCTAAACTTATCAAATTTTCAAAATTAGCAAATTATCTTCTCTTAAATTATATGATACATATAATATATAACCATGGATGAATTCTGAGACACAAATTCTATATTCTTAAGCATACATCAAATTATATTACTAGAAATATACACACATATGTCGTAAATCAAGTAAACTGAAGTTCAATATTCTAAGTATTATATTGCTATAAATTATTTTTTTCCTTGCACTACTGGCATCGAAAGGTAAACCCGTGAATACATCCATAAATTTCGTAACACTTACATCCCATATCTGGGTCGCACAAGTGGCGGAGTCGTTTAAGCCTCATCCGCACCAGCGGTATATACCCGAACCAACCCCTAACAACGTTACCATTTTAACAATATTTATTATTCACATCCCCCGTTCCTCTGCGGAAGTGAATCGATGATAATTCGTCAACGCAACTTCGCGACCTACATACGGACCCGCCGGAAGCGGCCTCCAGCATCCCTATTTGCATAAAATATGGATTATTCTTTATGCGAGGTCTCGTTTTTATTTCGATACTCCTACCAGGGACGAATTTTTTCTCTCGTTTTGTAGGATGGTAGCAGAGCGTGAAGTTTTACATAAAGTTTTCAAAACGTGGGTACACCACAGAAAGTTTCTTTGCGCAAGTTTCATGGTGACGACGATGTCAAATCGGGCAATTGCAAAGTTCGATAACTAGAATAAATATTAGAAAATAACATATTCAAATATTAATGTGAATATAATTCTGTTTTTCACTTTAACAAACAGTTAATTCTATTAGCCATATTATACAAAAATCATGCTGGTGAAAAATAATTTATGTTAGCGATTAACACTGTGAAAATAAGTTTGTTCAGAAAAATATCTAGCTGGTGTTCTGAAAATACATTTTACGGATGTTTTAAACGAACGTTTTGTGTGCTTTGGTTTTTTGCTATCTGGCGGTTTTAATTACAAGGTATCTTTTATGTATCCTACAGTCGTAGTTCCAATTAATAAAAATAGTTTTTCGATTCGGATTCGGCATAAAGTTTGAATTAAAATATAAGTTAATTTTATCCTAGTCAAGCAGTACTTTCAAGATGCAGATGTTAGACATTTATTTGTATACCGACGAAGGGTACTTTCGAAATGAAAATGTTACAATTATAAAACAATTCCGCCGCAAAATTAAAAAAAAGAATATGTGAAACCGCCATGAAAGGCAGTTTGTATTTAAAAATAAATTTCTGAATAATAATCCATAATTCACACAGACTAAATCACAAAAATATAATTAACACACAACAACGCGTTGCGAATGATGGATCTGTTTTTGTTCCCGCGCATTTCCCTTAACAATCTCCCGCTACAGCGAACACGAACATCGCATCGTAAATCGGACAAAAAATTACACCGAACCGACTCCGCAAAATCGGAACGCACCGGACAGAACTCAAACGACCCAATTCTTTTAATGAAACTCATAAAAACGGACTGAAAAACGGCGACACCCGTGAGAGAGTCCGCCAAACGGATGGCAATCCAATTTAAAGTTAAGACGGGAGGGCTGACGCTTACATAGATCGGCAATAAATCTGCACCCCGCCCCCTCCGCTCCCCGCCGCCCCACGCTCGAGGAAATCTCAAATTATCTCCTGAAATAAACATTGCAAGTATTCAAAAGAAAACGTTCGCAGATTCGATTGTGACGCTCTGTCGATCGGGGTCCGGGGCGGATGCGGGCCGAGCACCGCGCGAATACGGAAGACGATTAGAATTTCGCCGTTCGCATCTTTTAACGATATCGAAAACAAGTTTGAGAAGTAAACAGGATGTGAGTTTTGAGTTCGCACCGAAGGCGGAAACGTGGTAATCGTTATAGGGAGACAAAAACTGATGACATATACGGTCGTGCATTTATGGGAATATTTAAAACGTTATAATACCAAATATATAACAGTAAGCGGTACTTCATTTTCATTTCTAGAATATAATGAATAAAGCCAATATGCTAATATCACAGGATAAGCTTAGGCCAATATGCTAATTTCAGATTAAGCTTATGCCAACATTCTAATCTCAGATTAAGCGTATGCCGTTATGCTAATCTCAGACTAAGCTTATGCCAATATGATAATATCATAGGATAAGCTTACGACAACATGCTAATCTCACATTAAGCTTATACCAAAATGCTAATACCACAGGATAAATTTATGCCAATATGCTAATCCCAGATTAAGCTTACGCCAATATGCTAATTTCATATTAAGCTTATGCTAATATACTAATCTCAGATTAAACCAGACGTCACTCAATCTACAAATATGTTTTAGAAGCTCGTGGATAAGATTTTTACTAAATTTGATTCTAATAAATATTTGAGGAGCGAGTTACAAAACAGAAACTTGAGCAAGATGAAGGAAAATTTGAATCATTATAGTATATTTTAGTATTACCCGAATTTTTTTTTGAAAACGCTACATTTATCCTAAGAGGTGAGATGGTTTTCGTGTATGATGGAACGAAAATAATTGTCTACAAACAAGTTATGCACACAATTCATGTACATAATTCATAATAAATTATTTTATACAAAAACAATTCTGCATAATTGCGTAATATATTGTATTTTGTGTAGCTAAATATGTATATACCTATATAGGTAATATAGACAAAATATAAACAATTATGGGCATCTAGAACTTTGCAAATCAAACTATTCAAGCGTGATGTTTTTAAAGTGAAGAGAAAGAGGCTGTTTTTAAAGTGTAGGGAAAGATATATTTCATTAAAAACATATTAGAAATCATGACGAATACCTAGAATAAGCCGCAATAAGTATATTTTGCTAAATTTATCTAAAATGGCGATGTACACAAAACGTGTACCCTCTATGAAATTTTCAATGTTAATGAATTAGATTTTCGCGTCAGCCATCTCATAACTATTGCAACCTCCATATAGAATAATTAAAAATTAAATTTTCTCTAATTATTGCATATAGTTTGGTAAGACATCCTAAAAATTAAGAGATATTTTGAATTAGTCTAATTCGACGCTAATGCGCTTTAAATCTTTGATATCAAGAATAATTGAACCAAAAGTTAATTTAACCAAAATTAACTTGGCTTTCATTTAAAAAAAATTACATTCAAACGAATTTATTGACGCAATTAATAGGTTAATAAAATTAGCATTTCGAACAATTTACTTGAGAATTTTCAAAAGCCTCATTACAAATACCGCTAATATTGGAAAAGTTAAACACTGTCTGTTTATTTGTTTTTTTTTTCACGCTTAAACTGCTAAACGTAAAATACGTAAAATACACCCTAGATTAAAAGATAGACTATATATAATTAAGCAATAATTTCAATGAGTAGAGCAGTGAACATAAGCGTTAAAAAAAATATGGCTGCGCATGAAAAACTGAATGCTCCGTCAAAACTATAAGAAAAGGTTGCAAGGACATTAACTTATAGTCAATAGGTAACAGAAAATAAGCGTGAAAGTGAAAATATAATTACTGAATATCACATTCATAGGTATTTATTGCGAATACTTACAAAATGTTTTGCAAATAAATTTCATTCTTGACAAGTAAATATATTTATTAGTAGCTACAAAAGTTTCTTTGAAAATATATTTTAATGATTTATAGTTTAATAGCTATTAAAGTTATTTTTATCTTTACATATATCTACGTGTATCTACATACGTAATTTGACCGGGCGGGGAATTCTAGTAGATGGAGCGTTTGCCCATTTATATGAGGCGAAGAGAGAGGCGTAGGTTAAATTAATATATCGCGCCGGCACTGCCAAGATGGGGCATATATTTTTCTAATAGCACGCGGGGGAAGCCACGGGCAAAAGCTAGTGAGTTACTCAATAAAAAAAATTGTTGTGCTTAAAATCATATTGTAGAAGTGAAAATTTGGCCACAAATATAATCGTATCGTGTATATAGAAAATGTTAAATTTGAAAATAAAAAAAAACAAAAAATAATTAATATTGATAGTAGTTGTGTACTACCCGTATATATATATATATATATATATATATATATATATATATATATATACATATACATATATATATATATATATAAATATATATATATATATATATATATATATATATATATATATATATATGTTCGCGAAGACATGTAAACAAACTAAAACAATGCAGTGCACAGCTGGTCATATTTTATCCACTTTGACACCAAATAATATCGTAATAAACAAGATATCTAGATGGTAATGCGCATAAAACAGATCACTATAAATGTAACATTAAGTAAATTTTTAACAAATATATAATAACAAATTGTGATTTGAATTATAAATTTGATTTATGAAAAAAAGTTTCAATGCTTCGATTTGAAGAGGATAAAGACATAATACATCTTGAAAAAAAAATTTAAAAAAACACACGAGCAGATCCAAATTTCTGCCGCCCTTTGTACACAATCCAACGCTCTATATATAGCTGCGCCACTGGCTGGACGAAGTGACGAAATAAAAATATCTTACTAACTCGGCCACTTCACGTTCGGTCTCACTCGACCTAGCGCAGGATGGGCTAAAAGAAGTTTTCATTAAGATGGGCTAAAAGAAGTTTTCACTTCAAAAAGTTATTTTACATTTAGTGTAGCCGTACTTCGGTATGAAAATTATGAATTTATATAAACCAAAAATAATATGTTTGTCATAGCCCTAGGACGTTCCAGAATAATATTTAATATTATCTTTAATTTGTAAATCATGGACCTAAGAATGAAAACATCCACAATTTTATTTCATTTAAAACAAAAAGTAATCATTACGCATACAATAAATTCGACTGGGTTTAATACTTGCTAACTTGAAAACTTTGTGAGTTTTGCAATAGAAAATACAATCGAAAACGTTAATAGTTCTAAGATAGAGTTTTGCATAATAACAAAACTGAATTCACGATATTACATAGCATTGATATCATAATATCTCATCTGTATTCATATGCATCATTTCATATTATTTATTTGAATTAGTAGAAATAACTTAGCCAAGAAACTAATGCTAATACACTTGAGAGCTATGTTTATAAACTTAATATGCTTACGTCCATGACTTTCTTCGATCCAGATTTCAATCAGATCGGATAGGGGGGCCTTAAAACGAATCTATCAGTCGTTCTTATTAAGTTCGAGGTTAGAGATTAAAGTGAATAGTCGTAGGGTCTTATCTAATATAAATGTATCGGGTATCCCATTCTATTGAAATTTGAAACCTAACTTCAATAATCCCTCAAAATCTTAACAGGCTTAATATTACCTTTGGAAAGTTCTTAAGGGTAAACAACTCTACCAGAGCTTTTGAATTTCCGATAAACCCAAGTAAAGGTATTTATTGGCCAAACCCAGGAGAAGGTATTTATTGGTAAACCTTGAAATTCCGTAGAATTTTGCTAAAAATGTTGTCAGAACACTCGTCAAGTAAATACTTGTTGCCCGTACTTATAAGTACGTGTAACGGCTTAGGTGCTACTTTTTTATTTATCTCCAATATAAAGACGCCAATTTTTAGGGTTAACTATTCAAATTTGGAAACCATTTATTTTCTATATATCCGTTTCGATATGCCATCTGTCAATTTCTATGTCACAGTAGTTTTACTCGCAGACTACTAGGGCTATAAAACTGAAATTTACTTTTTTATTTATCTTCAATACAAAAACGCTGATTTTTAGGGTTAACCATTCAAATTAGGAAACCATTTAGTTTCTATATATCCGTCTCGATATGTCATCTGTCAACTTCTATGTCACACTAGTTTTATTCGCAGACTACGAGGGCTATAAAACTGAAATTTATTTTTTATTTATCTTCAATATAAAGACGCCGATTTTTAGGGTTAACTATGCAAATTAGGAACAATTTAGTTTCTATATATCCCGTCTCGATATGTCATCTGTCAACTTCTATGTCACACTAGTTTTACTCGCAGACTATTAGGACTATAAAACTGAAATTCCCCCCACCCCCACCCTGCATGTAAATAGGGGTGAATTTGTTTTAATCGGCATACCCATTCGAACACTTTTTCGATAGAGATATTCGTTTATGAAATATTAAACATTTTATAAGTGGTTATTTTTATTAAAGTTAGGGGTCTCCACCCCTACCAGCGAAGCTATATATAACGAATTGAAATTGAAAGAAAAATTGTCACAGCTAAGTTGGCTCTTTTAGTTACGAGTAATAGTACCACATTCATGAAAGTTTGTAGTAACTCCATAAAAATAGCTTTGTATTTTAAAATGTGTATCTTTGGTCTATGTATATGTTTGGTCTGTGAACGCTATACTAGGCAATATATTTATATAGTGAGAAATAAAACAAATATTTGTAAACGGTTTAATAAAATACAACGTATGCCTTAATGTATATTATATAAACACTTAAGTGAGCGAAACCCTGGCAGTGAGAATTATAGTTGTACATAAGAAGTTTTTATATTTTCTTTCAAAAAATAAAACAATAGTTATATTAAATAAACACTAGTCAGGTTTTGTCAGTTTTTTTAATGCGCGTCCAATGCTTTCAGGGTGCGGGTAGGACTGCCGCGCTTCTGTAGTACTTTGGAGATTTTTCCAGATGCTAATGTAGACGACCACACAGCTCAGAATGCGCGACAGTTGCAACACCATCCAAAACATGATTAGTAGTTGAATATTTAAATCTATGTACAAATAACCAGTTGGTTTAATATATATATATATATATATATATATATATATATATATATATATATATATATATATATATATATATATATAGTTTTATAATAGTGTTATCATGTGGGATAATGTAATAGCCCTGCCTTCAAATGTTTGAAGTGTTGCAGCCACGGGAAAACTAAAGAACAAGATGCTATGCGAATACGCTAGATGTTATCGTTATTGGATTACGAGTTGGTACCTTCATTTCAATATTTCCCTGTTAAAACTCTTTCTTGTGTACTTGTGACTGGCCCAGCTTTCGCCTATATTTCAAGTTTATTGACAATTAGAAAGGAAATTAGGTGCTAAATATATTTAATTTAAATTTAGGAGATACGATTCATTGGAGCGTGTTGTTTGTTATGATGTTTACTTTTGTAACACAGGCGGTAACAGCGAACGTATATTTATTTACATCATTCATTTATATATATCAAACTGAGTGTATTCGAAGCGTGTTTCCGTAAAAAAATGTAAATTTGTTTTCTTTGAAATGGTACAATTTACAATGATTTTTTTTCTGTGACGGTTGAGAATTTTCGTATAGCTATTTATGTCTCAGGCAGTTTTCTTTAAAGTTCGTTTTTAAAAGAACACTGAAACTTCAAAACTTGTATCTGTTGTGTTACTTGTAGTGATATACTGCTTTGTGTTCTTTCGGTGAGCAATAATAGATGATTGACTGACTATTTTTGTATGTATGTATGTTTGAAAACAATTCAATATGTATTTAATTTGGATTTGTAATTAAAAAAAATAACTAGTTGATTGGTACTGGTTTTCCATTTTCTATTATAAGTGTAATAAATCATTCACAACCATATAAATAATTTATGAATGTTTAAATATTCTGCCGGGAACAGAACTCTTGACCCCTTAGTCAGGTGCCAATATCTTGGCCAATGCGCGAATATTATATAATGCTATATACATACATACACACACACACACACACACACACACATATATATATATATATATATATATAAATATATAATGTAGTCGAATATCAATAGTCAATAAAGTTTTCCCTGTTATTTTTGAAGAAAAATTTGTTAAACATCGAAAATATACAGTCAAATAAGAGTTTTTGGATAAAAACAATTCAAGATCATTCTGGAGTCTGGGATCAACGTGTTATAAAGTAAATGTGTTTATGAGTAGCAGATATGGGTCCAGACTTTACATGCGTCGAAATTTTAAATATTTTTTAAGACGTAGCAAAGGTTGTCCATTTTTCTCTTCCAAATTTCAAAATTCATATTAGTTTAATAATGGTGTAATATTTGATACTTATAATATTATTTAGAGTGACAGATTACGAAAATAAAATATTCATTATAGTATAACATTTAGTAATATTATGGGTAAAGTAAAACGAGCTTTGCAAATAGTTATCAACTGATTGATTGTACATTTGTGCCAGCCATATTTTAGCTGTTAAGCTGGTTTGTTTACAAATATTCTCTTTTGAAATGGAATGGAGTATAGTTATATATACAATTTTATACTTACTATTTTATACGTATATTATCTTTTTCAACCTTCAAACGGCTTCACACGGGTATGTTTTAGAGTAGACAAAGGGTCTAAAATGTATTTATACACTACATTAAGTACACTTACATTCCTCAGGTGCCAAAACGACCAGTACGATTTTTGAACCGTATAGACTCACTATGTCCGACTGTATATCACAACCATACTACTATATAATTTCTCTCTATCGAAACGCTTGAAATTACTATGTTATTTATTTTCATGTCGTTATTTATTTTCATTTCATTCCGACTGTATATCACAACCATACTACTATATAATTTCTCTCTATCGCAACGCTTGAAATTACTATGTTATTTATTTTCATGTCGTTATTTATTTTCATTTAATTCCGACTGTATATCACAACCATACTACTATATAATTTCTCTCTATCGCAACGCTTGAAATTACTATGTTATTTATTTTCATGTCGTTATTTATTTTCATTTCATTCCGACTGTATATCACAACCATACTACTATATAATTTCTCTCTATCGAAACGCTTGAAATTACCATGTTATTTATTTTCATGTCGTTATTTATTTTCATTTCATTCTGACTGTATATCACAACCATACTACTATATAATTTCTCTCTATCGAAACGCTTGAAATTACTATGTTATTTATTTTCATGTCGTTATTTATTTTCATTTCATTCCGACTGTATATCACAACCATACTACTATATAATTTCTCTCTATCGAAACGCTTGAAATTACTATGTTATTTATTTTCATGTCGTTATTTATTTTCATTTCATTCCGACTGTATATCACAACCATACTACTATATAATTTATCTCTATCGAAACGCTTGAAATTACAATGTTATTTATTTTCATGTCGTTATTTATTTTCATTTCATTCCGACTGTATATCACAACCATACTACTATATAATTTCTCTCTATCGCAACGCTTGAAATTACTATGTTATTTATTTTCATGTCGTTATTTATTTTCATTTAATTCCGACTGTATATCACAACCATACGACTATATAATTTCTCTCTATCGCAACGCTTGAAATTACTATGTTATTTATTTTCATGTCGTTATTTATTTTCATTTCATTCCGACTGTATATCACAACCATACTACTATATAATTTCTCTCTATCGAAACGCTTGAAATTACTATGTTATTTATTTTCATTTCATTCCGACTGTATATCACAACCATACTACTATATAATTTCTCTCTATCGCAACGCTTGAAATTACTATGTTATTTATTTTCATGTCGTTATTTATTTTCATTTCATTCCGACTGTATATCACAACCATACTACTATATAATTTCTCTCTATCGAAACGCTTGAAATTACTATGTTATTTATTTTCATGTCGTTATTTATTTTCATTTAATTCCGACTGTATATCACAACCATACTACTGTATAATTTCTCTCTATAGAAACGCTTCAAATGACTATGTTATTTATTTTCATTGAGAATTCATAAATGAACTTAAAAATCGCCGATTTTGTCGCACACACTTTTTCTTACTTCAAATAGTTACCATGGTTTATCTTTAAAAGACAGAAAATGCTAGCGTAATTTTCTTTGCGTCTTTTTAAGACCTATAATTCTTCCCTACATATTATCAGTGTATCTAAAATAAATTTGGAAACGTTCGTCACGAAAGCGCCTAGACCAGCGATTTTTTCTCCGATTACGTTGACTTTATTAATTATATCTCAAAAATCATAAAATATATGTACGTACCTATGGTGATCTGAAAACTAAAAGCTATCATATTGCGTATATAAGATATATGTCAATAGAATTAGTAGTTTTTGCGTGAATCGACAAAAAACAAAATTTTGTTCTTCATTATATAAGTAGGACTTAAAAATAATATTATTATTATTATATGCCATGTAAACATATCAGTATATTTTCACAAGTGTAAAAATATCATGAATCTCTTTAACATAAAATACATGTCAATAGAATTAGTAATTTTTGTGTGAATCCATAAACAAAGAAACAAAATTTTGTTCTTCATTATATAAGTAGGACTTAAAAATAATATTATTATTATTATATGCCATGTAAACATGTCAGTTTATTTTCACAAGTGTAAAAATATCATGAATCTCTTTAACATAAAATACATGTCAATAGTATTATTAGTTTCTGCGTGAATCCACAAAGAAAGAAATAAAATTTTGTTATTCATTATATAAGTAGGACTTAAAAATAATATTATTATTATATACCATGTAAACATATTAACTAGTATATTTTCACAACTGTAAAACTATCATGAATCTCATTAAAACGGTACGATTTGTATTATTCCTGTAGTTTCGTTATCAACTTTAAGTAAGCTGTTATGAATCCTGTTATTGTAATCAGTTTGGTTTAGAAGTTTCTTGAAATATGAGGGGGGAATTTATTACGCTATTTATAATTATAAAAAAAATATTTCAATGATCTATAGAACCAGACTTTCTGAAACAATGCTAGATATAAAAAAAACAATATCTGTCAACATTAGAGGACCTCGTAAAAATAAAACTCGGGTACAAATGCTTTTGAGTGCGAAATTAATATATACGCGGGTTAATATACTTCATTCCTGTGTTAAGTTTTAACGTCGCACGGTTTCTCAGAAAAACGACTATGACAGACAGATAGATGGACGGACATGTGACTATCATTATATACGTCAACTACATACAACTCGTATCTTCAGAACGAAAGTGATTGAACTTAAAAAAGAATAACTTTTCGTAAACACAGTTTAAAGATTTAATATATACATAATTGGAAAGCAGTTGGTGTTGGAGACCAAGTTATATATATATATATATATATATATATATATATATATATATATATATATATATATATATATACCATTATAAAATTAACAATGCACGAAATTTGCTTTCTGGGGCCTTTTAATTCCATTAACTCAGTTTTTCACTTTTTAAGGTAGGTTTGTTTCGCTCTGAAGATGCGATTTCTTACTTTCTCAAATAAACACAGACATAACACAGCGTTGTAACAACTATAAATTAAGATATATTTTAATAAATAGACCAAATAGAGGTATCGTCCCGGCCGACGATGTTTTACGACAATGGCTGCTAACGAACAGCGATAACGTCGGCCACCGCCAGTTTACACCGTCATCACCGGCGCGTAGCCGGCCAAACGGAGGGATGAATAATCCTGGTCTCGAATTTATATTACGCTTTCCGCTTCAGCTTTCAAGTGGGCGGTCGAGTATTTACTATTTCCGGAGGTAAAACTTCAGTTTGGGGCAAAAACATGTTTTCGAGCCAGTTTCCGCTGATGTTCGCTGAACGAAAAACAATGTTTTCGCCGTCGTCATATAATTAGACTAGTTGAAAAGGGAAAAAGCTAACGAACAAATGAGGGGATGAATAACTGTAAACGCGCCTCTATTTACAGTATTTGAAGCGATACTATTTTTCAGAATGAATCTTGTGTAAAGTAACACGTTTTGTAGCACTATCAACAAAGAAATTAATTAAAAATATAATGATTTTCGTTAAGAGCGAAACGAGGCCTCAAAATTCGGTATAACTTCTATTTTTTGTACATCTTATTTTAAAGTTATTAAAAAAATTACATTCCTTCGCTGTTTTTAAAAATTATTTTTATTTTTTAGTACATATAAAAGCGTGTTTTTTTTTAGTTTCTTTTAAACTATAATTCTATTTTCAAAATGTTTCGTTACGCAATTATTTTATTATCAGTGGCACGATATATGTGCAATATATTAAATAATTCGGGCGTCTGGAAGGGGGTGAAAATTCAATTGAAACATTCATACGTACATAAAGTTTATAAATATTTATATTACTTTTCAAAATATAATTACATTACCTAGTTTATTTTTCACAGGCGTCAAAAAAATAATTTAGTTCCTCACATCTCTCTAACTTAACAATGCGAGTTGACCGAAATAGTTCTACGTAGAAGTAACTATATATAACATGACATTATGCTAGTTTTTTTTTAAATTTTGTATACACGAGAATACAGAGGTGAAGGGCACGGGTGGACTACAACGCTCTTTGGAGACTCGTCTCTTGCGAAGGAGACGCCATGCCAATAAATATTCTGCCAAATATATAATGTCTGCCAAATACATAATGATATATGTCAAAAAGTACAATTTCGACTGCATTCTTACAATTCTTACGCCATAGTTTTAAATTCAATAACTAAAGTTTTAAGTTTAAAAAAAAACTAGTTTGAATATGGGGTCACTGGTATTTTTTACATGATTCTAATATAAATATATTTAGTTATAATTTACATTCTTCCCCTTTTTCCAACCTGAATGATTTCTTTAGAAAAATATTATAAAATGATAAATACTGAAAAAATGTGGTTCTATTAATACTAAGCAGCATTATTATGATACTAGCTGTTACATGGGAATCACCGCACGGTGTTAATATTTCAGAAGAATGAAAGACATGTTGATGCTCTACATCACGGAGCTTTGTTATTCTAGAAAGGTGGCATTTAAACATATTATATGAAAAGAAAAATAATTTATAAATTAATAATATTGGTAATATTATAATTCTATAATAATGTAGTGAGTTTCCGCACAATAGACTCCTAATTTGTAGTTTTTAGAAGGTTGTCACCGTTGACAGAAACTTTCCCAGGATTTTTATATGAATTACGACTACTGGAATAATAATTATCAAGCCTTCACTAGCTTCAATACCAGGCGAAACTTTTCGTTTACGTTTTTACTTTAAGCAACAAAATAACTAAACATGCCCATATATATTTCTATGAATATAACTTAAGATTTATTAAATAATAAATTAAAAGTTTTGTTTTTATTTGGTACGAATTACGTAAATTGATTATAATGTGCCCCTATTTTCTAAGCTCCTAAAGAAATATTAATGCGAGTCTAAGTTTAACGATATCGTGAACACGTACAAAACAAATATTTCTTTTCAGCTATTTTTTCATGTCGTCAAACCACTACCAAATAGAGCTCGAGATTTTTTTAAATAATTAAGAGTTTCGTATTTATTTGATATGAGTTACGTAAAGTGATCACAATATGACATATTTCTAAGTTCCTATAGAAATATTAATGAGAATTTAAGTTTAATGACATCGTGAATAGTTACAAACGAATATTTCTGTTCGGCTATACCTTTAGATGGTCAAATCACTGTCCGTATCCAAATAAAGTTCGAGATTTTTTTAAATAATCAATTAAGATTTCCCTTTTTATTTTGTATAAATTACGTAAATTGATTATAATGGTTTAATTGATTCTAAGGTCCTAAAGAAATGTTAATGACAATTTAAGGTTAATTATATTAGAACAGGTACAAAGGAATATTTCCTTTTGACTATTCCTTTATGTGTTTAAGTCAATAGAAGTTTATTAATTTTATATGTAATAAATTTATAGAAACGTTTATATAATCGCTAAGGTCTAAAAGGAAACATTAATCCTGCTTTAAAGGCTAAGTCCCTGTTAGGTGATAAAAAGAAAAATCAAATTTTCGCTTTTTCTTCATGCTGGTAAATAATCATCTTAGTTCATAATTTTGTCTCTTACTTTGTCACTATCTATAAACAGTATCTTCATTTATTTGGCACACGGTAAATTATTAGAAACACGCCTACCTTCTGAGGTCCAAGCCAAACATCAACACAGATTTAAAGGCTGCGATCCCATCGCAAGGTATAAAGGAAATGTTTTAATAAAAAAATATCAATCCACTATCGCCAACAACAGCCAGCCGACAGATAAATTACAAGGGGCGCACATAAAACAGGACGCGCGCCGATGTCTAAGACGGTAGGAAGGGTGAGGCGGCTGTCAGACCGAAGGCGCGGGCCGCGGCGACGCGGCGCGCTTCTGATCCGGGCTTTATTACCGGACTGGACTGACATGAAAAATGTTCCTGTCTGAACAATAAAAGTCTAGGCCCCTTGCGTGGTGTATATTGGGTAAAATAGAAAAAAAAACACTCATCCTACATACTAACAAGACGTGTAATTGAGATGATCAGCTGTTCCGTTGTGAACGAAAGTGTGGGAACGCATAAATTTGAAGTTAATTATGTAATATGTTGAAAACATCAATGCTACTCTGGTAATATCAGATATTCATTTATATAAAAAATGAAACATTTTTTCCTTCATTTTAATAATGGCGTTTCAGTTAAAAAATATATTACGGACGGTATGGTATCCTCTTCAATGACAGGGACTAAGGAAGCGGTATCATAGTGTTTTGATCGATTTTCCATAACTATTGAATTTAAAGTGTCCTTTATGCACTATTCCATATTATCTTCATATAAACCAGGTAAAATTACAATTTTATAATGAAAATGTCTAAAAGCAATATAGTGCTGTCGATAAGAATAGACAGTTTGGACAAAATAATTCTCGATAAAGGACTTTGGCGCGACCGAAAAAGCTAATCCCAATTTCGGTTTCGCCATTTTGTATCGGAAAAATCAAAATCAAATTCCCCATAACGATAAAATCGTTAGATAGAGACCTATACCACTGTTAATTTATTTCCTGTTCGAATTTCCAGTTTTCCTAAAAATAAATTATTCATTTAAAATGTCAAAATATAATGTTTTACATATATTAATTGCTTATTACGAGTTACCTTTAGTTGTTAGATACATTTAACTTTAATAGAACTTTATTTTAAATTCCTCTCATATTGTACTTTACTTTATCTGTTATATTTCATTGTCATGGAAATTTGCTATTACAAACAGACACAAATCTTTCGGAGACTTAATTTTACATCGTCCTTAAACAGCTTCTATATCTATATTTTTTGGGAAGCTGTAATGAATCTAAGGACTATAAAAAGTGAATGCAGTCATTTTGAGTTCTTCTCAGTCGTATGCTTTTGTCACTGCGGTCGCTGTCATGAATTTTGGCACTGCCAGGGTTTATCTGTTTAATCGATTGATCTTCATTTGGTTGCATTGCGGAAACATTCAACCATGAAACACTGTGTCAATGCGTTGATGTCTTGTAATTACATAAACAATTATGAAGTTATTAGTAAATAAATGAACCTACAAGCGAAAATACACTTTGAAAACATTTTTTACACTAGGTGTGAGCTAATATTTAGAGTATAATTTGTATCTAACCGAATAAGAATTTCTGCGTATAAAAAATAAAAAATATTTTATTTAATTTGGTATAGACAAAAGTGAAGTTTCAACAACTTTGCGGTAAGAAAAACCATTTTATTTCGACAATTGTGGTACGACGCAGCCTCTGACCCTCGCAAGGTAAGATCACGATCAATCTTCATTCGTAATCATCAGCAGGAGATAAACTGTTAGCGCTTTATCTCCACAACACCGTAGACGGACGAAGGGAAAAGGTTCTATTTGGACTATTAATATTAACTTGTCACCTTGATATGCCCTACGTTTAAAGCCAGAATATAGCTTCGCACACTATCTAAGTTCTTATCCTAAGATGTGGTATCTGTGAGCATGTATGGTATAAGTAATAAGCAAAATACGACGCTTGGATTTTTTAACATTCATATTTCTGCTTACTGTTAATTCTAAGTAATTTATTTTTTATATCAGTATGTACGTAATGACGAAAACATTTATACACACGTTGATATTTTCAGTTAATACCACATTTGCAACTAGATGATTCTACAACTAAATTAATGTTTATCTGCGATAGTAAACAAATTTCGATATACATTATCTTTTTGAGACTGTAAAAATAGTGCAATACACTTTATCACGACTACATAACTAAATAGTTGGCTTTAGGACATTAATACATAATGTAAATGGTTAATGTCTCCCAGGAATACCAACTCTATAACGCAGTTAAACTACGTCTTAACTGCTTATAAAAATCTTGCCAGTAAGTACAGATAAAGCAAAGGCCATGAATCTAGATCAAGCCTTATTGCTTTCACCCTATAACTGCTATAAAAAGATACGGCTCCTGTTGCAGAACTACAAACATGGCAGAAATTCCTCGACAGAGACTTTCTAAATTATAAGTCCTTAAACCGTCTTTTTTCTTTTTGCTTTTTTTCTGCTCTCGAATTCTACTTTAACCGGCTTCCTTTGTTGCGCCTTTCTCCATAAGAAGTGTATATTAAATATATGGAAAATTTTAGATTCGTCAAATAAATTCACAACATAATGGATCCTAGTTTATTTTTTTTTACTTTATCTACGCTATTGGATGATAATGATGACACAATTTGAGACCAAAATAGCAATAGTAGGTCTCAGAGATACAAAAGTTACTGAAGATATAAAGCAGGATTTATCAATGGATTTAGCTAAAATAACTATCTGACATTGAACGATATCGTTTATATTATAAAAATGCAGAACCTATTATTCAGTTGAAAAGATCAAACGCTTTCTTCAAGATTTTAGGGTTTTGTCTTGTCGCTTTCGATGTGATGGTGGACAATAAAAATAATTATTGAGCGTCAAGCAACATGACCTAATACTTTGAAGATTCACACAAATACCAATAAGTTGCTTTAGTTTCTGTTCAACGATGGACTGCAGAATTAGACCAATATACAAATACTTTATATTTAAGCATTCAGATCTTGTAGCTTTTTTCACACTTTTATAATTCCACAAAACCGCAAAGTATAAATTCGCAGATACGTAATAAAGGGAAAAATAATATGTAATAAGGACGAAGTCTTTACAGCAGTAAATCTTCTAAATTATCATTGATGGCTTTATGAAAAAATATTCCAAAAAAAAACGGGCGTTTTAAAATTACTTAACATTTTTCACACACAATAACAGTACAAGCGTTTCAACAAAAATAAGCGAAGAGTAACAGTGATGTTCAAGATGTATTCACATTTTCCCCTTTTTCCTTATTTATACCGACCGTACGTCAATGATGCTGTTTACAGCTCACTTCATCATGTTAAGTGAAAATCGCCGTAAGACGAAACACGCGTAAATTGTCGTTTTCTATATTCACATGTCTCGTGAATAACTGAGTTTATATCATTTTGGTGTTAGCAAATAGATAAAGTAAGTAGAATGAGGACGTAGAATAGTAATGGCCTGGAACGACTTCACAGCTTTTACTGACACACTAATTTCTTGCATACGCGGGGCTGTTGTTCGCGTTTACCAAACCTAAAATAAAAAAAATTCTCCATTTTCAGTATTTTCATTAAAACAAAATTGACAACATTTTATTACTTCTAAGAATAATATATTAGGGTTCCGCACCTCAAAACGAAAAAAAATATGTATATATTCATATAAGATTACTTTAGTGTTTGTCCATGTACGTTTGAAGGATTACAAAACTATTTTTTTTCTGAATTTTACATAAAGTAACTGTAGACATATTGTTCAAAATATTCACCCAAAATATGACCCTCTTCCGGTAGCGAAACTGCCAAAAATACAAAGACTTGAAAAACAAACTCGTAAACAGTTTGCAAATTAAATTAGTTAGCGTCTTTCTAATAAGTCCTTTATACAGCTTAGTTATAATTGTTCGATTTTTAGTCTCAATCATAATGTTATAACCCTAGAATGGTTTGCCTTAGACTTCTATATCTCGAAAATAAATAAACAATATAGCCATATTACACCGGCACATTTTCTCGCAAAACGCTTATAAAATACACATATATTTTATAAGAAAGCAATCATTTTCTTTAATTCTCTTGTTGAGTTTTATAAAATATTTGTGTTATTGAAATCACAAGTGATTAAACGATTTCAGCGATACCGGGTCGTGTACTTCAAGCCAACGCCCGCCATCACTGTACGAACGCGTGTTAGAATTTTCCCATCCAATCCCAATTAATATTTTTCTGGGAAAACGAGTTAAGGTTGTGTTGGCTTATTAAGTTTAAACAATGTAGAAAGTTTGAAAGAAAAAGAAAATCGTTAGAGCTGTTTTTGAGGAAAATCGAATTGTAAAATAATTTTTTCGGCAACTGAAAAAATATTTTATCTCTAGATTACTCACTCACCCCTTAAGAGAAATCTGAAAACAAGCAAAGTTCACCCTTAGACTATATTTTTTTAACACGTTGAACGGCGGTGGGAGTTACCATGGAGGCGATGAGTATATTTTTCCTTCAAGACATTCTCAAATCGATATGTTATAATATTGTAAAGTTTTGTTTTTGTGTTTCTAAGTTAATATGCTTTAAATTAGAGACCGACGATCCCCGGTATCTCTTTCCCTTGTCTCTCTCTGCTTGGAAGACCCTACAGTGTTATTCATATGGTGTCCCCGGCTCGAATGGGTAACCATTAATTCGATACTTGGTGGCCAAAGTATGAATTCTGCCCACACCGGCGTCTTGACACGACATACAAATAATGCATACTTGCGCGATCTTTGGGTGGCCACGACGATGCACAAAAGTAGACTGTACGTTTGGCAATACGCATATTTATATTTGTGTTTTAAAAGTTCAATGCGATATAATTTTCAACGTGTTTATGTCAAGATATTTTGTTTCTATACTACCGACATACAATGGCAAAATGGGAATCAGTCGACAAGATGACATGCGCAGAGACTATGATGGGAAAATCGTTTCAGCTCTGTTCACATGACGCTTTAATATCATCACTGTACTATAAATTGTGTTTTTTGTTCTAACTTTTCCGGATACGAAATTATTTTAAAATCACATATTGGGACGACTGAAAAAATACATCCATCACTGTATTCTTAATGTAAATGAAGAAAGAAACATTGTGAGAGGTAACTGATAAGTACAATTCAAATTGTAAGAATACTTCAGTAAAATAAAGAGAAGGCAGAGAACCTATTGACTGAATTAATCATATATCCCTCATTAGTAATAATGTCAAACATTTTTGATATAATATTCAAATGGCATATAGAACTATTTATTTTACCACTTACTACTCAAATCATAAACCATATTCGTATATTTGATAATTTCTTGGCTTTCCATAATAATCTTTACTTGTATTGATATATCGCACCTCAAGAATGAAAGTCACTATATTAAAAAAAAATCACAACTTTTGAAAAACAATGTTTTTGGTATTTAACATGTTCTAAACATAACATCTACATATATATATATATATATATATATATATATATATATATATATATAATATATATATATATATATATATATATATATATATATATATATATATAATCTACATTTTTATAACATATTATCTCCATATTTTCATAATTTATTTTCTCGATTTTTTCACTTCGGTCAAGATCATTCAGAAGGAGTTATCTATTAAATTAATTTAAAATTTAGAACGACTTACGATCATGTCGTTGTAAGTAATTTCCATTATATTACAGCAAAATTTTCGTCACGTAATGGAATAAGGTTCTTCAGGTGGGCTATTAGCAAAGCTGTTGGAATACAACGAAACCTAAGACGCGGTAAAGAACTTAAAGAAAGTAGAAATAATACTACATCACGTAGTTTCATTTAATTGTTAATAATAAATTTCTACAAAACTAACGCCAAATATATTCAATATTCGAAATAAGGTTTTTTTTAAATAAGTCACAAAAAGATGAAATGCCTAGAAAATAACTGAGGATACTTATCGCATTCACTGCGTAGATATATATTTTCGATGATAAGTTATTCCACGTCCTAAGATAAATACCTTTAATCAAAAGAAAGGAAATAAATAGTCAAAGATAAGAATAAACAAAAATAATTATAGGAACCACACTTATTCACTCGAGCGTCTTGAGTTTTTCACAATGGTACTTCGTAAGTGCACTTTACCCTTATTGCACCCCGCGCCTCCAATTGATCGGTCAACCGCCTTCTTATTGTGGCTCCATTTTTAGGATCCTTTTACACATTGAGATGAAACAAAATTTTAAAAGTTTCAGTAATATGCGTCCAGTTGATTCAAATATTAAATAAATATTTCAGCCAAAATGGTAATTCCTTTTGTGTACCTTGTAATACACTTAGAGTAAACATATTGTGAAATAGTCTATAATACTGCATTGAAATTTATATATACATGTCCTTAAATATACACAAACGCACACGCACACACATGTGAGTGCATTTATATTATTAAATTAAATAGATATAAAATAAAAAGGGTTGTAAAAAATATTTTTAGCATTTTATATTTTGTATCATATTGCTATTATATATGGTATTATTTATAAATAAATTTACAGGGATTGTACGTAGTTTTCTCGAGATTTTGAAAAAGAGATAAGCAATATAAAGTCTGGACTCTTGAGTACTTAATTCTGTACGTAGAAGCGTTATTTCTTATTTAATATTTAACTTGAAATTTTCTAGTAAGTAGTTTTCTAATCAGAAGAGGTTAAAAGGCGAAGAAGATAAAAGTACGAAGGCAGAAGATGATGATACTGCAGTGGTCGAACCTACTGTCATTGAGCAGGTTACCGTAGTTGAAGATGAAAATCACATAGATATTTGAGGGACTTTCTAATTGGTTCACTAGTTCTTTCCATTGTTAATCAATTTATCGCTGACCAAATATTTATGGAGTGTTTGATTTATCTGGCTGAAATAATTCTTTGAAGTATAAATTTTATTTATGATGTAACTCATTCCGCTTAAAAATGATTATTTCATTTGGTTGCTTCGTTGTGGTGTGCCTTACTAGAAGATAATTGCTAAAGAAGTTTAATATAGTATTTTGACGACGGTAATCGAAGTTAGAAAATTAATATCCTCTATTTTATACCTATCACTTTAAAATAAACTAACATCGAAATATTTTACAAAGATTCAAACAAAGACCTAGTAAACGCTTATAAACCGATGAATGGGTTAAATGGATAAATTCTACCTGACCTGGTGAGCTTTATTGCCTGATTACATTAGAACCGACGATCAACGTTGCAAAGTTTTCTATCCGAGCGCAGAAAAAATACGGAAAATTGCCGTGGTGAGTTGGGAGTGTGAAAGAACCGTCTGACGTACAAGTTTGTCCGGTGGGACTGTTTCGAAGTTGAAACGTAATGAAGAAAACGGGTGTGCGATCAATTTCAAAACATGTTTTTTCCACTTTCATGTGCATATTTCTCAGCCTTTCTGCTGCAAAGTAATGTAGTACATAAAACAAATCTCAAAGACACTAAAATACTGTTCACTCGTACCTTTAAACTAAATATGGATACTTTTCCATAGTTTCTCCAACTAGCACATTACCGACAAAGTAACGATATACAGGAGAATTATAATTACAATTACATGACTTCACAGTTGTTCTCATACTCCCTTGACTACTGTTATCTCTTTTAATAATTGCAAGCTTTTTCGTCCATTATATTCACAAACAAATAGTATATATCTCGACTCATAAAAGACATTGTCGTTTATATACTCGACAAGCGAGTTACTCGTTTTTCGGGGTTAATGACGTGTTTGTGTTATCTGACTCGCTAATAAGTAGATATTCTTGAACTAAGTACTTTAATGGACAAAGCTTTTCGTGGTAAGTTTATCTTTTTAGCAACAAGATATTCAGTAAACTTTATCTTTTTCAAGTGAGGTATGAGTTTGCGCAATCTTTTAGGCTAGATATCTTTCGAGTTGTAATGTGGTTTGGATAGGTACAAATATCTAGTGAAGAGATCCTAATATTTCATGTTTCGACTAAATTAAAACACCTTTTAACATGTATTCAATATTTTTATCTTGGGGATCTGCTATTATAGCAACTTTTTTCTTAACTTAGAATCGAAAATTCGTAAGCTTTGTTGCCTTTTTGTTGCACGTAAGCTTTGTTACCTTAGAAAATATGTAGATAAATGAAAAAAATAGCGATTATTTTGTCTAATTGTATTACTCTACCTACATTTTAGGTAGTATTTTAATACATTTTCATAGGTCGTCATAAGTCAACTATCTTTTAGAATTATAGTTTTATGTGTATGGTTTATAATTGTAAAGTTTTATATGATTCTATGATATATTCAGAATTTAATTTCTTATTTATTTTCGACCAAAAATAAAACTGTCTATTCTCAAAAATGACATTTTTAAATCACGTTTCAGGACTATCATGAATCGGGTCCACGTAGGATCGATCTAGGAAAACGGTGGATGACATTTCAAGGTTTTCTAAGGAATCTGGTGCTGAGAGTAAATTTACTAATCATTTCAATATGATTGATTAATGTCACGCAAAAGGGTTTTTAATTAATTTCGACACGGCCATTTTATTCATTTAATTATAGGAGCATAATATGAAGTAGTACGTTAATTTTAGTTACAGATAGTGAAAATTAAATATGAATTCACTATAAAAATACATAAAAAATCTTACAATTCAGAGTTTATTTTGAAATTTAATTAAACGAGGTATTTTAAATTCTGCATGAAAGTAAATATAGAATGCAATAGAACAAAGTTACTACGGAAAATAATATCAGTGTTTTCATTTAATGAACAATTGATGTGGAAAATAGAGTTCACATATTGAAACGTAGTCTTCATTAGATCTTATAGTTTATGTAGGAGACGGGATAAATTAAAAAATCTACAAAGTTGTCAGACTTTCCAATCTGAAACCTGGGACTTAATATTAACTTTCGACTGAATTTTCGTTTCTAATTTTAATTCCATCACAACCAAAACGGGAAATGCATACGTATTCGATATAAGAAAATAATGAAATATTAATGGGGGATAGCAAAAAAATTGGTTACATAAAAATTACTTAGATTTATACTAGGACCATATAACAATATAATTTGAGTAGGCAGTCATAATACAAATTTTGTTATTTGATATTAGAAAAAAAACTAGGCTTACGAGGTTTATAACATTTTTGTAAAATAAAATATATTTACATTTTGTAAGTTATTTATAAGTCATAAAATAGAATTTGTTTAGTATAATATAGATTTAAGGAGAAAAGTTGTTAAAGAAAAATCCTTAAGTCAGTTATTTTATTATTGTACTATTGTGTGAGAAGTATTGACTGAGAAATACAAACGAGCTATTGGTAGAGGGTCTAATATTTAAGCCGATAATACCATAAATGCTACAAAGACTTACTTAGCCTTTGTTATATTGGACAAAGTTTAGAAAAATCCTCAACGAGGTAGTTGTCTGGATTCGTTTCCCTGAACACAGAAATGATGTTTTACGGAAGCAAATTATTAATTTTCGTTTCGTGTATCATTTTTATAATATCCAAAGAGTCTAATGACAAGAATTAAAAGAACTATGACTACTTCAGCGTGGTCTCCAAACGCTAAATATCCCTTATTCTCTGTTTATAGTAATCAAATGCAATTATGCGTCCCATTTTCTTTACATATTTAGAATCATTGTTCTTAATTTTAATCGTAATACATGTGTCACTATAATTAGAAATATATTACAATCGTGACTACTACCACATTTTTTAACATATTTTTTAGGATTTAGCAATATTTCTTTAATATTTAGATATAATGATATTTATCAAATAAAGATTTCGTTCACGTGAACCTTTAGAAAATATAATTGAGTTAACTGTAAGGTTAATACACATAATATCTATTATAACAATTGTAAACATAATTTTTTTAGTGCGCCTTGTATTACAAGTGTCAAATTACCACTTTCTTTTTCAGTTGGTTGATGAAGTTAAAACTTAGGCTATACTTAACAGAATCCACTATCTGGTGAAGAATCCACCAGTGAAAACTTTGTTGAAATCTCTTTAGCTGTTTTTGCATGTTGCCTGAACAAATAAATAAACTTCCAAAACAAATTCTGTCGTTTTTCTATATGTATAGACCATAAAGTATGCAAAAATCAAATTTATACAGCCTAATAGTAAACCTATCAAAGTAATTATATTAAAATATTGATGAAAGATTCAAATTTTAAATAAATCGAGGAAATGAAGTAAAGTGGAATAAATGCAACCTCGAAGACGCCCAACAGCGAAGTTTGCCCTCATGCGTCTGCCCGCATTCAGGTTGCATCTACCCCGATCGTCGTCCAGGTGAAAATTTTTTGAAAAAATTAAATTTGCGAACTTTCCGACTGAGCGTATTATGATGAAATAAAAACTAATGTTAGATACGTTGAATTTTTCTAAAAACCCCTTCCGAATTGTGAAACTAGTTTCTACGTGATGCCTGCAAAAATGAACATACACAATTCGAAAAATGGTTTTAATGCATTCTACTAATTCTCCTTCATCCTTTCAATGTTTTTTCTTTTGCAAGTATTTTAAATGTACTGCAACGCATATTTATAATATATGCAGAAGTTTACAATTTTATAATGTATGTAGATGTGATAAATATCGAAAAACGGCCACAGTAGTAAGTACGCCGCAATTTTTTAGGAA
Source organism: Druceiella hillmani (assembly GCA_039881145.1). Classification (NCBI taxonomy): domain Eukaryota; kingdom Metazoa; phylum Arthropoda; class Insecta; order Lepidoptera; family Hepialidae; genus Druceiella; species Druceiella hillmani. Next base: position 92,987,648 of record JAYKKI010000001.1, read on the forward strand.
AAATGTCATGGCATATTGTGGATCGATGAAGGTGTGTAGAGCTAAGGTTAGATACACACACATGCACGCACACGAACACGCACGCGTACACGCGCACGCACACACACACACACATGTGTGTATAGAGTTCAGCGTTAGACCGAGCTGAGATTGTTGTATATTTATTTAATACGTCAACTTTTTTAAATATCGATTTATTTCAGCGAGCAATTTAAAAAACAAAAACAAAATGGAAAACGGAGTTCCATGAACCTTTAATAAACGAAATACAATTTGAAACCAAATAACTTACGACTTCGATTGGAAGGGGACGAGAAGTGCTCTTTAATACACTTCAAGATTTCTTTAACACTTTTTCCACATCATGAAGACAAGCCAAGTTTCAGACCGAGATTAGAAACTTGAATATCTACTTAACACCATTTTTGTCCAAGAACCAACTAGTGTAATAGTTCATTTATTGTAGTGTATTGTTACACATCTGAAAAAAAACCTCCATCAGAATAGAATTTATGACAGAACTTCCCAAAAAGGGTCTGCGGCTTTATATTTACTTTTCGATATAGGTAATTGGCTGAAGAGCTTATTTATGAGAATATTCACGTAAATATTCACTTTCTATATTGCTTATATTCTTAGTTATCAAAATACATGGCTAAGTAATGTACCTGAAGAAGCTACTACAGTAGTTAGATATGACTTCTGATGTACAATGCTTAAAATTTTCAACTCATATTTCAGATTTGGTCCATTATTATTATTATACATGCCTCAAATAAACATCTGAGAAATGTTAGAAGTCGTGTGTTACTAAATTCAAGTATTCTATTGTTCCCGTAGAAGGTTGTATACGCAAAAGATACATATGTATATCTTGTTAGGAGGTCCGGTCAATCGATGCCTACGGCGCACGAGAATAAGCGATGGCTTCACGGTCAGGTGACTGGCAGGCACGTGGAGGTAGGTACGGGCCAAGCCCGGGGCAATACTGCTTAAGTGGCGAATTTATGCAGAGAAATTGAGAGGAAACTTGATTAATTCGTAACGAACGCCGGCTGGATGCGGGCTTAACCACGTTACCCGCCCGCCCCCGCCTCGTCTCATATTTTTATTTCCATCAATCTATAACCCACTTAAAATAATGTTCGATAAAACAAGTATATTTTGCCTAATTACTATCAACGATGCGTTCTCACGAATGATCCCCCTAGTCATAAATGCTGTAGCTCTATTCGAAAGCAAACCCGTATTTAGGAGTTCACGCGAAACATGTTACGTCATGTTATACCTTTGTAGATGTAAGTTATACCATTATAGATTAAGATAAAAAGTACTCTGGTACGAGAGTCTTTGCGGTGTTTCCACTGATAAAGAACAATCCAATCTTCTTTTTATTAAGCAAAGTTAACATCGTGAATATTATATATGGAATAGAGTTTTTTTATTACCGAACTCTCCGTTTCTTCCACATAAATAATGTTAATTAACCAAGGAGATGGCCCTATGAGATTACCACTTTAAAAATAAATATTTTGCACCTATTTATAAGGCATGAAAATTTGATAATATAATTGATAGTAAAACCAAAAATATAAATCCCGGTATTTACTTTATGAAATACGTAATATCTATAATTTAAACAAAATTTATTATCACCAAAATTAGTTGTTTTACGGAATAAAAAAAAGAATTTGCGGTTATAATTATCGGTAACTACAAATAATGATATGAATATTATGAACTGATAATAGAAATAAATCTATTGCTTAGTACAATTCTGGTCGAAATACTACTTTATATTCATAAGTTTTACTTCATAAGCAATCTGTACAATATATTTCTATTATAATAACATAAAATCAGAAAAAAAGAAACACAGCTAGATCATTTTTTAATTGCAGATAAACGAATAAAGTCCATGACAAGTTTCAACTCAAATTTAAATTTCAGTACAAATTTCTACCGAATTGAAAATTGTCTATAAATCGAATTTCGTCTTCATTAATACGTATGTGCTTTTATACCAATAATTTTGTCTATTTTATAATACAAGTTTCATAGTTGCTTGTCAGTACATAAGTACACATTCATACATGTTTGGAAAAAATCGAAAACCCTTAGATATTTTTCCATAAGTTGTGTTTGTACAAAACAGCAAGTTCATCGCTTGTTATTTTACAGGCTGTGGTGACACAACGCTATTTTAATCAGGAAGTTAGCAACTCATTTTTATTAATTGCTAACTTCCTAATTACAAATAACGTTACCGCCACCAGGAAGTTAACAGTTAATAAAAATAAAAACCATTAACTGAAATTATTCTTTATCATGGAAACGGGTTAAATAATAGAGTATCGTTAGAGATGTTAAAGGGTCATTGTCAGTTTAAACAAAAAAGGATAAGTAAAATGTTAGTTTCTTTTTATGAAAAAACCAAGAATTTTCAAATAAAGAAATACTATGTTACTGTAATGGGACATTTGTGTTAATACTGTCGGTGCTGAAGTTTATGAAATAAAATACATTGTCTCATTTAATAAAAATACCGATACCATGTTAAACTAAAATTTAAAGAAAATAATTTTCAAAGTGATTAACGAAAAAGAATTAATTACAACGTAAGAAACGTAAAAAACGTTTAACGTTTTTTGTTAAATATTTTAATTTTTTTTAAAATTTTTCATTTTAGTGTATTTCTAACTCGTGAAGAAAATTTCATGGATCTGACAAAGTGATATTGATATTGACTATTATTTTATTTTAATATAAATGCTATAAAGCAAAATGAATACTGAAGCCGTAGACAAAAACTAATAGAACATAAGTCAAAATCTAAAAACAGAAGTTCCTATGCTTTGAATGATAAACGAATATCGTAATTCTATGCTTAGTAAGCTGAGCAGGCAATAAAAGAAATCTCAACCTACTAACAATATTACATCAAATAAAAAAACCTTTAATAGTACTATAGTTTAAATTACAAAACGGCATTGACAAGTTATTAATTGTCATTTTGGTAGAAAAAATACGTAAAGCAGTTTCAAGCTTTATGTCCAGTGTGTAAAAATAAATATTTAGCAACGGCGATAACCCCAATACAGATTCTTGCCTTCAGGTAATCAAGTCAGAGCAGTCCAAAACAAAGAAGCTTTACAAAAATCGAGACAATGTACAGGACGTTACGGTTCATCCATTATTCCATGCATTCTTAAATAGAAAGAAAAAAAAAGAGCGAAATGTCAACAGGAAAATGTCTCATTAATCAAGATCTCTACACACAAAAACCTACTCCATTATTAGAACTCCGTTCCATATTCATAATCAAGCTATCATTAACAAAATCGTTAAATTTGTTTGGTTTCCTATCTGCTGCCAATGACCGCGGGTTCACTGACCCATCACACAGACACAATAAATACACCGAGTTTAATAAACATATTTTCCACGTACCTATACAGGCTTTTACAGCTTTCACAGACATAATATAAGTCTCCTGTTTTGTATAGGCTATCCCCATGTTATTAACAATTACAAGTATCAAAACGATTTTGCCAAAACACACTTACGACTACTACACACGTAAGGCTAAAATTTAACAAACCCGACAAGTATGAAATATCATGTCCGAATTACCCCTCAAAACCCTAGCTAGATCGCGGCTAATGGCCGACTTACGCCAATATTTACGAGGCCGGAGCGAATAATAACAATAAAAGTGTCGTTACGAAGGGCCAAAGCACACACCGACTGCTCCCAAGCAAGGGTTGCCCCTCAAACAAACGCATAACTATTGCCGGCCCTCGCGCTGCGAGAGGCGCGATAAGGATATGTTATCTTCATATTTACGTCCTGCAGAATGACGCCGCGACAAACAAAAGTGAAAAGGATAAGGGCTGGAGGGATCCTGGAGGCGCATTTGGGCGGAAGCTGAAGGGGCTCGACACAAGAGTTACTTGCGTCTGGGCAATTGGCGTTGTATCGAGTACTTTCCTGGGTTTTCCAACTTTCTTTTATTTTATTCGTAGGTGAAATTGCTACGCGACAGTCTGCTTTACTAGAACTGTACTAAAATCCAATAGCACATATTTCAAATGGGTCGAGAAATTTAAAGTTTGAGAAACAATAGTGATAACGATGAATTTAAGGGAGAAAGTATTAAAATTTTCTATTGGATATCAAAAAGAATTCTGGGCATCAAAAAAGATCAAAAAGATCTCTCGAAATCATAAAGATTCAAAGAAAGATCAAGTGTTACAACAGTTTATATACAGAGGCAGCTTGCTTTCGAAAAGAAAATTTCAAAGTAGCTTTCAAGACTGCCAAATTGATTTCCGCTTCTTGAAAAGTTTAATTTGATAGTTTAGTAAGACTGAAAAATTGATTTCCGCTTCTTGAAAAGTTTAATTTGATAGTTTAGTAAGACTGCCAAATTGATTTCCGCTTCTTGAAAAGTTTAATTTGATAGTTTAGTACACAACAATTAAAAAAGGGTGATTAAGTCACATAAGCTCTCTATGAATCATTTTTTATTACGTGTGTTTTGCAGAAAACATATGAAATAAATAAAAAAATAGAGAGATTTGTTTAACTGCTGCTAATCTATCAACTTGGAACTTGCGTATTTAAATATCACCGTCACTGGGTTATATGCCTATTATTATTTATTATGACTGACTGGAATACACTTGCATAAGAACTTGTTAAATACGAGTAAAACTCGCACTACGATATATTAAGGTGCGTTTAAACATTTAAGGAATATTTATTTAAGGAGAGAGTATATAATTTAAGGACAAAGTATATAATTGAAGGAGTAAGTGGATCTATTAAACAATTTATAAATGTTTAAATTATTTTTCACCACATTAATACATTATCTTGTGTACCTTTGGTAAAAATATCGTCAATTTCTCAAAAACTATAAAACTTAGGATAAACGGTTTTCGCCTAATCATCTAGTCAGATTCTATGGAAATTGGCTTTTCATAATTTTTATTTCGTAGTTTCGGATGCGGTGGCTGGGGGATGATTTAATTTTTTGCACACTTTGGTGCATATATTTGAGGATATGTCACTTAAAATTCTGAAAATAATATTTTTAAATTCATTACTATTAGCCATTTCAAAGATACATAAAAACAAATGTATTTAATTGCCCCCTCTAAAATTATCGTATAAATATTTCATACTATTAGCTGTTACCGATGTTAACAGGTTCAATCCAGACCTTTTCAATGTTATGTTACTAGCTGAAAACTATTTTACTCTCCTGTGATGAATTTAAAAAAAAATAATTTTTTAACGCCGAATACATTAGAAAATAACAGAAAAAGAAACCAGGTCACAATAATGCTTATAATTAACATCCTTCTGAACAACGGATTGCCTAGGATTATATTACTCTCCTAGGTTGTAGAGCTTTTGAGAAATTTACTCCTAAGTTGTAGAGCTTTTGAGCTATTTTTACTTAGCTTACGAAATAGCGTTCCGTGATAAAGAAATGAAGTCTCCTGAACTTTTACAGTCCTAGAATTTTAATAAAATAATAAAAAAATGGTTAAAATAAAATAATAATTTTTCTATGCCCGCTAGTCGTCAAATAGTACATCAAAGCTTAATGTTAGTTAGGTAACTAAGGGTTTTATATTGTCGTTTCATTGATCAAATTTTAATACAAGAAGTACTAATGAAGAATCTAGAATTTCAGGTAAACTTCACACCAGTACTACACAGACATTCATAGACTTTCGAAGTGTACGGTTATAGTAGATATTTATATGTTATATACGAGTATACTTCTGAGATCATTCTCCTTCAGTATTTACCATATTCGATAGGGTATTCAATACTCAATATAAATTAACCGACTATTTTTAAGTAAAAACAGTCTTCACAACACCAATTGTTATTCAACCAACTGGGCTTAACCAGCTGTAGTCATACGTAGATGTCTTATAAAAAGACATAATTTTCACATATATAAAATTTCTAAACTAATCACTTTAAATGAGAATGTAGAGAGAGCGCAGTATCAAATAGCCAATCTAACGCCATACTTAATATTTTGAAAGGACTACAAAATTCACTGACTCCGCTTACATCTTGTTTAAGGCTTTTTCTCGAATTTTTACGGTAAAAATGGAGAAAAAGTTTCTAAATTTTCGACCAATATAAATTATTAACTACATATGTATAATAACAAACCATACACTCTTGTGTGTCAAATATGAATTAAAATTACTTTTATCGATCCTTCATTCATGTTTAAAGTGTTTCAAACCTTCGGCTATACGGCCACAATATTTCTGATATTGGAAAACTATTTTTCACCAATATAAAGATTATTTACAAAAAGTAAAATATACGCGAAATTTTCCAACAACGAAAATTATATTAACGCAGCCAGTGCGCATTTTGAAATGAAGTGATAGCAAATTTTCACCATTCCACTTTCAGTCACCGCACGCGCTAAAGTGATTTTCATAAATAGCGCCTTCCTAGAAATATTTTCATACCGTACTTCTCACATACTTTCAGTTAACTTGTAACACAGTAAATTCACCTCGGTGGGCGTCGGGCCAAACGTACGCTTTACTTTGCACGGCGCGGAGTGCTTTGAAATCGTATTAAGTTTCATTCGTGCAGCCTTAGAAAAATAAATTACTCGAAAATAACATTTTCTTAGTCGAGTTGAAATATAGTTAACCTGCACACAATGCGTACAATCTTTTTTTGTTGGCACATGTATCTAGTCATCAGTATCAATATGCGTGACAGCCTAAGGTTTAATACAACTATAAAAATGAATGTTACTGTAAACAAAGTTGTCCCAGGATTACTTTAAGTACTTATATACTATGGAAAAGAGAATTTTTCAGAATTTATATATTCTTCAGAATTTATATATAAAAATACACATAAAATTCTGCACATTGCTTCAACAGCTGGCTTTCCTTTACCGCTACGCCGCAAGTTTAACGAGTATCTGTCATCAATTCCTAAAGAATTTACTGTTTGAAATTTATTTGATCAATGTAATCTTTTTAGACACGTCTGTATCTGACAAACATGTTTAAAAATGTTCTTGCTCAAACATGTAAAAAAGGTTTTGAGTATTAGAATAGGCTTGTAACTAATTGCGTATCCCACATGTCAATACGAAACGATTCTTTTGCTTTAGGAGAGTAGAATAAACAGGAATTATTATCCGCTGTAGTGGACATTTCTTGGATTTATAAGGAGTTTTTTCGATTTTTAACCAGGATCTATCTTAGTGCCATAAGATGTAGGTTGGCATAAGGAAGAAATAATAGGTAATATCATTTACAAATTCGTCATTTTAAAATGAATCGCTGGTTAGTTTATTACTTACGTAAGGTACCAATCAACAATTCCTACTTTTTGACATTTTTCTTTCTTTTTTTGTATTTTTCTCAATGGAATTAAGAAAATAAATATAATTTTCTCTGAAGAGTAATTTCATAACGTTTCATCATCAAGCGCTACTATAACACTATCTATCACGTAAGTATTGATAACAATATTCTCAAAGAAAGAGCAAAATTTTACCACTATCATTTAGTACATGAATACCTGAATTGTTCACATATTAAACCCTAAAATAATATAATAAATATGATTTGTTACATCTTGTACTTACATAAAAATTCTGAAATACTGGGTTATCATCGAGGTAAAGTAAGAAGGAGAAAGCAAGGAAATACAGGTGTTTTCAAAGGAAATGTTAGTGGTTGAACACGAATTAAATTAGAGTCGGTGAATATGTACATATGTATGTATGTTTGTATGTATATATGTATGTACGTACATTCTCTTTCAAAGTTTATAAAATCTGAAGGAAACCTTAGATTTACTAGACTTATTTATTTGACAGTGTTCAATGGAAAAAACTAAGCAACAAATTTCCGACTTTAGAAATTCGTTTTTATCCACGCGTAAGTTAAGCCACCGAAAAATTTAAACTCATATATACAAACACTAAAGACAAACTAATTGAATTGGGAAATAACAAATTGTAAGCTATTCGTATTGATCCACAGATGGTTCTTATTGTTTTTGGTTATAATTGGAAAATTATTTCCTAAGGAAAGATAAAAAAAACTGATGTTTGTTCCATATGCTAGGAAGTTATTCATAGGCCACGCAAATAAGTGGGGAAAGACGGCAGCCGCGTTAATGTCGTTGCTATAATTGCATTGCTTCATACCTCATATTCTAGAGATATTATTTTCTGTAAGTCTCCTACACTTGATGCGCAATTGTCTAACCATATTTCAAACATAATATGAGATTAATTGGTTTAGTATTAAACTCTTTATTAGTATAATTCACATATTGCCTCATTTTGATGACAGTTTTGTTTGGAAGAATTTTTGCCAGACATAAAATATGTACAACTAATTAACAGTAACAATTACATAAGCATCCGTCATCAAAAATATAGTCCATGGCTCGACGATACGTAAAGGTTATACCGGCATAACGGTTCGTAAAAACGTAACCATAGTCAAACGCGTATGCATTACTTACTTTGTTATTATAACATCAAGCACGTTGGTCACTGGGTAAAGCTTTTTGGTAAAAAATTTAATGGACTTTTATTTCGACTTAGCAATCGTTGATTTTTATCATATTATTACATTTTTATCTATTATTACATTGTTAAATTTTTTTTATTAATAAACTATTAGTATTAAGCTTTATTTTTTCTCATACTTTTTCTGTCCCGAATACGTTATTTTAACTGTTTGTATGTACATTACTTTTTATTGTACGCTATATTCGTTTGTGCAAGTTCAAAAGTATTATTAGCACCAACGATAACCATGACATGACATAATAACAGCAATGCAACTTGCCGGAACTTATAACAAGCAAAACAGAAGAAATATTTATTTTATTTCATGTTTTATGTTTTGGATTCCATGTTAATATATGAGTATATTACAAATCGTAATGATCTTTGCTAGAAATAAATCCAAAGTACTCATTTTAAAAAATCTTCTTTTCAAAAGACTTAGTAAGGAATGTCCATAATGACCATTGTTATTAAAATGTGTTACAAGCAAATACCATCATTTTGTTCTCCATTTAAAATAATCGAAATGTTAGACGGGTAGCTCGCACTTTATTAGTGACAAATTTAAAACTTGTCGACAGTATGTCTGTTTAAAAAAAATCTCAGCAAATGAAAGTGTCTGCTTGTGCAGCGACTCACTCGCAGAATACTTAAAAAGTTTAATTAAATTCTCTAGCATTCTAGCAACGTGACTAGGGCGGAAGTGGACATACTGTAGCCTATTTTATAACTCTCCGCAAATGGGCGGACTTCAGACTAGACGTAAACTTAGGACATGTACGTATGAGAATATTTGACCCTTAAATGGCGCAATATGCATTTTTTAAGATAGAAAGAATTTCCAAATATATCCAAATATCTAACACGGTGTACATAAAACACAACAATAACAGCAACGCAATTTTTATAGTTATAAATTTTAATATACACAAAAATGGATTATATTTAACAATGTTTGAACATATTACGTAACATGTAATATATTTTTAAAACATTCAAAGTATATTCTAATTATTCGCCTTTAAGCAGTCATCTGGCAAAAAGCTCAAAGTTTTCAAACATATAAAATATAGTACTCATATTCCCCAAACTTCTCAGACTAACTGAAAGAAGAAAAATAATTATCCATAAATCTGCATTGAATTCGTATCACTTCTTTTAATTCCATGAGATTTCAAGGAAAGTGTGCAGAAAAACTGAAGATTAACACTACAGCCATAAATTAGATAATAATTTTCTTTTATTGATGTAGTTTCCTACCAAAGTGCATCCTAAGATATGACAGGATAAAGTTCAGAATTTATTGCGAAAATAAGAGCAGAAGCGATAAAAATGGGTAACTACAGTCATTTATATCAGCGAGAAACACGAGGGAAAGAGATATTTTCAATCCCATAACTACCTGATCTGAAATGTTGGTAACAAATACAGTTGGTAAGAAATGTTGTTACCTTCTAACGTTGAGAGTAACAATCCCTTTATATTTCTGTACCATCCTATCAATTATTTGTTACAAAATTATGTACATCATGCTGCTCTAGATAATTTACATAATAGTTAAGAATAAAGCCTGAATACCATGTTCGAGGCAAATAACCAGGGTATCAATGGAATAGTTGCTCATGGTGCCGATGGCAACAGACAATAAAAGGTTATTTTTAACAATTCCAAGTATTTTGATTCCAATCTTGGCGCTAAAAGATCGACTACAAAGAATAAAATGAAAGAACTATTTAGGGTCAAGAACTTTTCAAATTCAATATGAATATCCTATTACACCTGTTAGATAACTGAACTGAGTCGTTATTGTCGGTTATTTACTACAATATATATAGGACTTATACTCCCCAAACTTTTCTTGAATAAATGAAAGTAGTAGAAAGAACTATCGATATATCTGTTTGAATGCATATCACTAACGGGCGACAAGCAATTGATGAATAAAGGAGGGGGCTACGCAATCCGGAAGAGCCGGAAAAAGAGAATCGAATAATGCCCTCAATAAATTATCCCTTGAGACGGGCACCATCCTGACTACGGGAATATAAACGACTGATATTGATTATATTCATTTGCAAAATCTGAAGTAGTAATGATGAATGAAATTCATTTCTTGGAAAGATAGAAATCCAAATTCGAAACGGATTCAATTTTCGAAATAACGTACAAAATAATGGTCATTTTATATAGCACAAGTTCACTGTTGTTTTATCCATAAAGGGTTCACGATATATATATATATATATATATATAGTTGTATTTGGAAAAATGTAAAAAACTTTTTTCAAAGAAATAAGTGCAGCTTTGAAGCGGGATACTTATCCAGTTCAAGGTAAATGCTAGATCTGTGAAAATATTGCGCAATAAATAACTCGCGAAGTTGGTATGTTAAATGGAATATATTCCACTACTCTTCAAAATTAAGTTGAGAACAGCAAATTCTAAAAATAATTTTTGCACCGCTCATACTGACTGCTCTGCTTTTGTAAGTAAAATCGTAATTATGTATCATTTTGTAAACGATAGCTTAACTTTCAATCTAGAATACATATAAACTATATATAAAATTATATTAATAAGAGCGCATTCCACTAATCATTTTTATAGTTCTCATACTGACTGCTCTGTTTTGGTAAATAAAACCGTAATTATATAACGTTTTGAAAAATATAGCTCATCTTTTAATCCAGAATATATATGATCTATACACAGAATTAAATTAATAACAGCGCATTATACAAATAATTTTTGTAGCGCTCATATTGACCTATCACCTCGTTTTTGTAAGTAAAAGCGTATTTATATTTAATTTAAAAATGACAGTTTATCTTTAATCTAGAATATATCTAACCTATGTACGAAATTAAATTAATAACAGCGCATTCTACAAATAATTTGTACAGCGTTTATACTGACTGCTCCGCTTTTGCAAATAGAAGCGTGTTTATATTTAATTTTGTAAATGATAGTTTAATTTTCAATCTAGAATATATATACTATCTATGTACAAAATTAAATTAATAACAGCGCATTCTACAAATAATTTTTGTAGCGTTCATACTGACTGCTCCGCTTTTGTAAATAAAAGCGTGTTTATATTTAATTTTGTAAATGATAGTTTAATTTTCAATCTAGAATATATATATACTATCTATGTACAATATTAAATTAATAACAGCGCATTCTACAAATAATTTTTGTAGCGTTCATACTGACTGCTCCGCTTTTGTAAATAAAAGCGTGTTTATATTTAATTTTGTAAACGATTGCTTAATATTCAATCTAGAATATATATTATCTATGTACGTAATTAAATTAATAACATTCACTACACTAACAATTATTGTAGCGCTCATATGGACTGCTCTGATTTTGTAAACAGAAGCGTAATTATATATATGTGTATATATATATATATATATATATATATATATATATATATATATATATATATTGTAAATGATAGCTTATCTTTTAATCCGTGTTATATATTATCTACGTACAAAATTCAAGTAATAACAGCGTGTTCTGCTAATAATTTTCGTAGCGCTCACATTGAGTGCTGTGCTTTTGTAAAACGAAGCGTAATTATATACTTTTTTTTTGTAAATGATAGCTTGTCTTTTATTTTGGGATATATATTATTCATGTATAAAATTAAATTAACAACTGCGCATTCTACTAATCATTTTTGTAGCGCTCATACTGACTGTTCTGCTTTTGTAAATAGAAGCGTAATTATATATCGTATTGTAAATGATAGCATATCTTTTAATCCATGATATATATTATCTACTTACAAAATTCTATTAATAACAGGGCATTCTACTAATAACTTTTGTAGCGCTTATATTGACTGCTCTGCTTTTGTAAATAAAAACGTAAATATATATTATTTTGTAAATGATAGCTTATTTTTAAATCGATAATATATATTATCAATGTACAAAATTTCATTGACATCTACTCATTCATCATTCATCATCAGGTCATTTCGGCGTGAAAGGAAAACAAACAAATATCACGAAAGGACAAAGTTTCGCTTTTGTTATAACAGTAGGGATAAATACTCACATACACAATAGAAAGTAACCACAAATTATATTTGTATGTGTTTTACTTCACCTTGTCTCGAACACTAAGTAATCCATTTATATGTGACTGCCGTTGATGTAATCTCACACGTCCGTGAATAGTTATTGGTTACATAACACAAGGCCATAGTCAAAAGGGACAAAGTAGTGAGAGAAATAGTCGAGAAATGGGAGAATAACTACGCAAAAGCCGCCTAAAACTGCCTACGAATTAAGTAGTATTTATTCGGTTATGTGACCTTTTACAGAGCTTGGAAAGATTACAGCGGGACAAAAGATAGTAAATTGATATAATGAATCTAACAAAAAGACAATTCAATATTACAATAACACGTCTGAAATGTTCACGCTATTATGAATATTTTACATTCAGGTATTCCTGTAAGTAGATTTTTGAAACCCATTTGTATTTAAGCGTACAATAGTACGCTTGAATATAGACAATTTAGTCTAGATAGACGTTATATTACTGGTCTGCTTTATCTTAGGTTTGTGAACATTATATGCTTACAAATTATCTCTCGTCTCTATCGGAAAAATAGGAGATCCCGTATTGCACTACTTGTGGTAAATAGAGCAATAAGCGATATTAGGAAATAAAAAGTGGCATAAAACTTTACTTCTAGATCTTTACGTACAATAATGCTTTCGGAACTTTTCTCTTTTTTTCTTAAAATAGATACTTTTCGACAATTTCGTCAACTCCTTAGTCCAGATGTATCCTTTTTATTATATATATATATATATATATATATATATATATATATATATATATATATACCTGTCGCAAGTGTTATTCTTTATAAATTAGCTGTTACCCCTTATTGCGTTTTTTTTTTCAGAAACCGCTTGGTGCAGAAACTTCAAATTTAACATAGTAATAAAGAAATATTGACTCGCGTATCGCTGAAAAGTTTTAAGATTTAGTATAAGGACTAGTTATAAGGATTTCAAAAATATCTTTTTTATAATATTAGGCAGATTATTTGTAGAAATATATTGATAAGTATGCAAAAAATAATTTCGATCTCCTACATTTACGAAACTGAACTAAGCCTACAAGCTGGTTAAGTGCTAGTTAGTAGTGCTTATTGAGGCTAGGAAGTACATCCATATGATAAATAAAGTAACTTCACACCAAACTAGGTACGAAATCATCAATGCGTGAGCAATGACCGGTTTTTCTTTAAATTGTCACGCGTTTGCACGAGACGAAATATATTCTATTAATATGCAAAGTTTGATAAGGATTGGTTTATTCCCTAAGACAAATAAACTGTACAACTTTCACATTTATAGTATTACTAGTCGGGGTTTGCCGTGTTATCATTGGTAGTATACATAGATACTACCAATGATATAGCAATGTTGTTGGATGTGACGTAATTCAAAATCTAATGAAAAAGGAACTATGATTTATCTGATTTAGCCACTGAACATTTAAGATTTCTCGCAAATATAGCAACTGAAATACATTTTTCTTTAAAAAATGTAATTTTAATTTTCATTACAGATAGAAAATTCTAACTGAAAATTTATTTCAATACTAACTTCAATTATTACGTAAAGTTGAAAACTGAAATTGCATATCTCACTTTAAAGAATGATTTGTTCTTATAATCAGCATTCTGTTTAATCATTTGGTGAAAATTAACAAGTTTCCGTTAGACCAGGCTGGTGTCCTATTTACCAATGCGAGGATATTAAGCACGTTAGCCAATACGACCTCGTCATGCGGCGAGGTATTATGCAAATTGCACAATTATAATAAATTACGTTTGCATACGATCAAATTACAATCATAGAGTATCATCACAACGGAAAACTACAGAACTACAGTTCTATTTTGAAACTAATATATGCCACTGTACACATTCGTTTACTAGTATATACCATCGTATATATTCGTAGTAACACATGCGTGTTTTTAATAAAATATATTTTTTATCTTCTTGGAATACCTTTTTCGTTTGAGTCTTTTTTCCACTCAATTTCTTCATATACATATATGTATTTTATTTATATCCTTTTGTACTTCATTACTCATAGCATTTTTACTCAATTAACCACAAATAAACTCATTGTGCATTAAATTTTCTTTATCCATTTTTCCATAACGAACAGATTAATTAACTGAACTCCTCCCATTTGTTCTAAAAATGTGTCATTAATTTTCATATAAGAAACCTTTTCCCACAATTTTCCATTCAGTTTATATTACTTTTAACTTATCATTATCTATATGAAAATGTTTTGCTTAACAATTTATGTTTTTATAAGAAACTATTCTCAACCACCACCCGGTTTGCCTCGAGCCCTTCCAGGAGTCCAGCTAACTATCTCGGCACCCTAAAATTAAACCCTCTTGTTGTAAATTGGAAACTCGTCGTGAATTTTCATCGTTCGTTTGACCGCTTGTGAGCTACAGACACTCAAACGCTTACATATATTTATGTCTGAGGTGCTTCTTTCTAAGGCTTGTATAGAATATATATATATAAGAATATATTTAATGAGTTGAGAAAAACATTTTTTTTTCTTCTCTTTTTTTATATAATATTGATATACAGACATTAAATGATTAAAATATTGATATATTGACATTAAATGGTAGATAATAGTTTGATGTTTTAAAAACATGCAATTTTGATATAGAATTCACTCTATAGCTTTTCAGCTGATGACAGTAGAATAAAGAAAGGAAATGGTTTAAAAATTTTCCAATTCATTTTTTTATTTTAGAAAATAATGTGGAAAGATATTTGGAATTATTTACAAGGGTCCATATGGAGTTACTTGTTAAATTAAGCTCTTCAAATATCGATCTGCTTCAAATATTGGAGAGAAAAATTCGTGAAAATTATCAACATTTAAATGTAATTAATATTGATTTTTTTTAAATTTATATCTATTAACGAATTATGACCCAATTAGCATCATTATATATACCAAAATGTTATTGTGTCACTGCACCGGAAACAATACAACGACGAACTTCCAGTCAAACCAAACTTACACAACTGCCTCAAGGCATCCCTGACCCAACATCCTAAGTGTTCCCTTCGGGCACTTAACAGCCGCACCATGCGACAACAGCCCTCCGTAGCCCGCTTCGACTAACACAATAACCCCACGGGCCTTCCATACCGACCGATATCCCATCAAATCCAGTCACAAGGCCGCCCGTCCTCCCGTTCGGAAACCGACGTCATTTCCGCCGTCCCGCCGAGGCTCCGGTCAATTATTAACAGGAAACGGGGCGCCCGGCGCGACCGCCGCCCGTTTAAGATCGAATATATTATTAATGGCGCCCGCGGCAAATTTGCATGGAATTGTGTAGCTTTACCTCGCGACGCGGCGTTTGTTATGAAAGCCTCGTTGGGTATATCGGTTGCGTTTGACGCGACGGGAATATTTTAGCGGAGCATAAACGTGCTGCGAGAGGGAAGCTGTCAAACGTTTCTGCAGAACGTGACACTGTTTAAGGTGTTAAACGGAGTAGAGCGGCTTAGTCGAGACAGAGATTTCACGCCGTTTTACGAGCGGTGAACGCGCAAGTGTAGAGAGCACAAAATGACAACAATGTCAAAAACAAGTCACATGCTAATCCCGTTTGTAATATATATATATATATATATATATATATATATATATATATATATATAGTTTTTAGTTAGAGTAGCTGTTTTACGTTAAGATATAGTACTTATTTTTTACGTATATAGTACCTATCAGCACATTTATGTATTTATTGAATAAGAAATGGTTTACAAGTATATTTCATTTTGTTTTTTTCATGAAATTTAACTTTAATCTTGTTTTTCTAAATTGTTTTTAATATAACAGAACTCGTTTCATGAGAACAATTTTATTTTGTTAATTAATAAGTAGAGTCCAACATATTTACACGAATTGTGTTTAGAGGAAATTAGAAATAAAAAAATGAAAAAAAGCAAAATATATAATATTTCTGACGTTTAACATATTTTTATTTTATACCTAAATTGTGATTTCATCTATGTACCTTCATGATATCTTTCAATAGGGTAGCAGCACTGATAGGGTGATACAATGTTTTTACAAGGGTGAAGTTTCTGTATAATTGTAAAATGTGCACGTTATACAGAGCGTTCCTTACCGATGAAATGCAAACAATTTATAATATTTGGAAATAACATACTCGAGCAGTCGTACCACGATCCTACTGTCATTTAAATGCATATTAAAACTTGTTTTTAGAAACTGTATTTAACGGAAATTCAGTTTCAAAAAACACAAGTTTCAAAATACACAATATTCTGGCCCGAACTAGCTTTGCATATGCTTATTGTGACTTGTGGTGTGCTAAAATATTAAAACACAGACAGTCTAGCACATTAAGCTACAACTTATAAGCATATGTGGGACGACTGTCATGAAAATAACCTGTTAAATGACATACAACATCTAACGTGACCATCAAAATATCGCTCCAGAATTGCTTTAGTCGTTAAGCTTGACGTTCATCTTCACATCCTAGACTGCTAACGTTACGACTTCCTGAGGCGCTTATCTTAGAAACCATTAGACGCGAAGTTTTACAAAAAACCACACATCGCCTTCAATTTTACTCGTAAGCGAAGTTTATAAAATGATAACAGTTTTCTTTTAAGGTGAAAATGTTCATAAATTTTGTTAGTGTTTAAGTTTCGAATCATATTTTTTTTCGCTTGACATTCAAAAATAAGCAGTATTAATATTTTTTTTAAATAAGGACTTTAATTTCAGGTACATTGGATGAATCAAGTTTTATAAACTTAAAATGATATATATGATGGTAAAAATAAATCAGAAATAAAGGTAACAATACGAGTAATAAATACAAATAGCACTGGTCTAGTTTCCTTTGCAATAGCAGCTGAGGGTTGGTTAATCAGTAAACGTAGAACTTTACATATGTACGAAGTTCTTTAAGACCCTTTGTTTTCCATTAAAATAAGAAAATCGAATATATCGAATAATCACACGTAGTGTACAGCGTTAACTACCAGGGCTACCATAAACAAAACTATACCTTATATCATTCGTCAACTGTGTTGTCTTTGCTCATATTTTTTATCTTCTATGACCGGAGGGGGATAACTTAATTTTCATACCTGAAAATAAAAGAAAAACAGGAAATTAGTTTCACATCACTTATATTTCGAATATACTAGATAATATTTACGAAAGCAGAAAAAGAAATCGACTAGATTCTAATTTTTTAATTGAATATCAAAAAAGATAATTATCACCATTCAATATCAAAAAGATAATATCATTTTATCCGCTCTATCCATATAATGTTTTTGATCAATATTCAAATCAAATTTAATGATCAATTAACTTAAAGTTTGTTTCATCTCTTAATTTATTGTTATCCGATTTGTACAAAGGTGATGACATGTTGCTTGAATACTGGCAGGGCTATAGTAGCCTCAGAAAATAGTTAGTAAAATTAAAAGAAACTTGTTTTATCTCAACTCGTTACGTGACGTGAGAATTCCGGTCATTATTTTGATTATTTCCGATCATGCTTATATGCGCGTAGCTTATCGACTAGTATCTATGTAAGTTGATATAGAAACGGGCTTAATAATATCGATAGAAATATTAAAGTTATTATAAAATTAAAATCGATAGTGAATGATATATTTATTTCACACTCCCTGTATCTGTAAAAATCCAAGATTTTAATATTCGATTTTCACAACCATGTTCGATCATGCTTATATGCGCGTAGTTTCGCTTATCAACTAGTAACTACGAAAGTTTGCGTGTAGGCAAAATTGGCTTACTAATATCGATAGGAATATTATAAAATTAAAACCGATAGTAAATGATATACCTATTTCACACTTACGGTGTCTAAAAATCCAACATTTGACTATTCGGTTTTCACAACCATGTTAAAGATAGATTAGATGCAGAATATAATATAGAGGCACCTTATGCGACATCGGAATTAAACATTTTTGATTTTTTGACCATTGTACGCAATTCTTAACAATGCAAGTGAACATGTATGTATATACATATATGTATATACAATAATATTCATAATTGTCATTTTCTTCATACACACGATACTTGCGCACGTCAATCAGCACCACTCGGGTTAATGTAGTCGTTGCGTACGGCTAGCGTGAGCTTGCGTGCCTGCGTTAGTGGCACCAGGTGTGTTAAAAAGAGTTATGTGAAATATTTGTTTTACTCGATTAGAAAAAGGACGTATTTTACGTTATTTCAACAACAATTTATTCCTTTCTAGCTAACGAATAGCGTCTTTCTTTGTCCAACATTTATTCCCGGACACCATGTACATACATCAATAGACGACGCTACGTCTATTGCAAATCGTGCTAAGAAGTTTTCCATCCGAACATACATTGGATGAAATGAATGTAGCCAGAGGTGAAATGTGTAAATATAGTTATAAAAGAACGAGACGGTACATTTTTAGTGGTCTACGCGTACGGAGTCGTGGGCATAGCTAATAAATTATGTAATGTAATATGTAATACCGTTAGAAGCATAAATGTGAAAACCTTTTAAATTTCCATTTTATTTTATTTGCACATAAAGAAACTATTTCAAACTTGACGGTTATTTTCATTTCAACCCTTTTTTCAATTAACTTGACGGTTTAACGAACTTCTCCCACTTTTCGCATTTTTATTTTCAATGGAGTTTCCCGATCATTTTGGATTCCTTATCAACACGTAGTGAGTTCTAGTATATGGAAAGGATTTTCTAAAATGCTTAGCGAAATTTTTATAATAACATAAGCCAAAGTCATCGAAATTGGTTATCACATATGCACTCGATATCAGAATCGTAAAATATAAATAAGGCCTGATCAAGATAATGATTGATCAAGAGTTATGATGACTCAAAATGAATAATAATATTTCCAAGAACATATCGCTAGTAGTTTCACTTGATTTCATTTTAATTGCCACTGAAATTAAATGTATTTATTTGCTAAGAATTGGGGAATTGCTACAGAGGTATAGAAGAAAAAAAGTCAATTTATTAGGTACAAGCATGTAACGTATAAAATATAAAAAAAGCGTAATCTAATATAAAAGTAATCAATATATGTAATTAATAAAACATTACAAATTATGTTATCGTTCACACAAATTTGATGCATTATGTTCTACACTTATCAACACCACCAATTTTATCAAAAAATCAAACTTATCCTTCATCATTTTCTGACTTTTTTCTTTCGTGTATATGTAAAACCCTACGTACTTATTTGCCAAATTTCAAGTCCCTATGTCAGCTGGAAGTAAATCAGAGGTATTGTTGATCAGTGAATTGGTCAGAGCCAAAATTAGGAATTTAAATTAAATACGAAGTGCAGTATGATTTATCATGACTTCGTGTACGTAACCTGATCAAATAGGTTTTGAAATAAAGGGGTGTTCAAATTGGCTTGATACTGTGTAAATATCATATGATGTGCGCACGTTTATTAAGGTATTACCACGCACTTAGACGTATATATATTGCACTATTATGCCATTTTCTTCCTAGTTGAAACAATGGCATGAAGAGCGATCCTGACATATCTCACTTTATTTCAGTGAAAAACATTAAAATTTTAGTCTTCAATTATTAAACTTTTCCTCATGCTCGTGTATATTTAATACACAACAAAACATTTTTAATTTATTATACGACATTTTCCTGCTTCCGTTTCTCAAATTTTAAATTAAAAATGTATCAAACCACAGATCGCTCCTGCCCAAGGCAGTCTAACAAAACAACCTTTAAAACCTCACCCACTAACCACCTCCATCGCCGAAGTCCGTTGACACAATTGTATTCAAAAACAAAAATAATAACACAAAAGAGACGGCCGCCAACAAACCGGGTTACGACTTGGCCTGCGGCCCCAGCTAGCCTAACGATCCGCGGCAGCGAAAGCTTGCGAGGCGACGAAAGCTCCAAGTTCGCGCCGCGACGACAGTAAACAACGGGAAACTTTTAAACTGTCATCGACAGGTCGCGCGTGAGCCTTCGTAAAAAGTTTCGGATAGAAAAAGAAAAAGTTCGGGTAAGCCCCCATGGAAAAGAGAACAGTAAACATAAAATAAAAGCTTATTACGGACATAAGTATTTACATAAATAGAGTTACGGAAACTGCCGGGGTCGTTGTTGAGCCCACTGTAGCATAATGCGTTCCCGTACCCGTCGAACGAGCTTTTATTGTATATTTATCGATACGGTTTACATTACGGAAGGATTTTAAAATGTCGAGAAATTTGTAACCCAAAAGTATTTAAAGACCTTTGTGCTAAAAGTTTCTTCACTATTGTATGTTTCAGTAACGTATACTCTAGAGAATATTAAGATTAGGAGACAGAACCTATCAGAGAAATTTTAAAATGAGTTTTAATGTTTATAATTATCGGCCTAATTTATACAAGTGTTTATTATTTATAAGTGTTTATTGTTATTATACAAGTGTATATAAATAAGAAAGTAATAAAAGCATAAAGCTTGTGTATAAAATAATTTTAGGAAAAATATAATTAATGAGTCTCTGGTGAATAAAAGGCGATGGTTTTAGGATTTTTACGGTGTTTTATCTATTGGACTGCGCATATGGTAAAAACTATCGGACTGTTTAGATAGAGATTGTTTTATTTTTAGACTCTTTCTTTAAAAGAATGTACATGATGAATTATTACGCTTTTTTTTTCATAAGTTTGTTTGTTTATTTGAATTCGTTTCGTTCTAAAGGTTTGTTTGTTTATTTGTATCGTTTAAAAATGTGAAATAAATTTAGACAGCGGTTTCGATATAAAGAAGAGATAAAAAATATTAAATTCATTTTAACATTAAACGATACGGTTTGTAATGGTAATTTTCAGTAAAAATAACAACTAATTTATTTTTCAGTATAAAATGTGAACAAAATAGTGCATGAATATAAATATTATAATGAATATCTCAAAACCCATAACATGTATAACTTTTGTGTAGACTTCCAAAAAGCCTGTTTTTCTCATAATTTCAGGTTTGCTTTTTTAAATGTTATGTAAAATTTCCCCTCGAAATATTTTTCAGTGTTAACTTTTGAGAGATTTGCGGGTTTTATGTTTCATTACTACTCCGTTACTACATTTTATTTCTCTACGTAAAAAGTTTCTGAAAAAAAAACGATTACGACATATGTACAGTTATAGTATAAGGATTTCATTTTTCCTTTGAGGTATACTTTACAAATTGAAAAATCTCTCTCCGGGAAAAAATGAACAAAAAAGTAGAAATACAAATGCCAAGTTTCAAGTACTTTTTCCACGTGGAATCCGATGTATGGTATTATTTATTTTTAGGCTTGAACTTGGTTAGTTTTGGTAACATATTTAAATTGTAAATCAAATACCATTTGAACAAAAGCTTAGCAAAAATCTCTCATATTATTCACTGTATAAAAAAAACTACAGAAGTGTTTGCTATCCCATTTAAAATTTTAATCTGGAAGTCAAATAAGCACTGAGTGAAAGCAGAGGTAAAATTTTTTCGAAATGGTTTGCATAAATATTGAGTGGGATGCATACGGCCGCGTTTTGTTAAATGTATCTATGCGCAGTAGCAAGCTTAATTAATTAATAAAACTTCCGCACAATATGATGTCAAGTGGACTTAATTGAAAGAATTCACAATGTTGCTTTTGTAAGTCATTAACGATGACATGACAAAATTACGCACCGAAACTCAACCGTAACTGTGGTACCATTCTCGCGATCTGCTTTCTTATGAGAAAACATAAATGTAAAATACATTTGTAGCCAATTAGAATATATTTAAGCCTCATTGGATTCAATTCTTTTCATGCTATTGTATTCATTATTAGTTGTGTGTTTTTTCTTTGTATTTGTAACCTGTAATTATACTACTATACAAAATCGTTTAAGGAATCGGGTATAGATAAAAAAAAAATTAAAATTTTCGTCTATATCTTAGAGTAACGCATAAATTTTACTACACCGATTTGAATAGTATTTTTTTTTTCAAAATCAAATTAAAATATAGGTCGTTACCCGATTGAATATTCCCCAAGGAACTTTACAATTAATGTTTTATTTAAGTAGTTATGGACATAAATGGTCGAGACTGTCACGGAGATTCAGCTCCAAGTTCAAGATGTACTTATTGTTATTCCGGTTAAGGGTATTATTCAGATAAAAAACATAGGCAGTCATGGGGACTGCTGGCTTTTAAAATCCGCGGCAAAAATATTATCGGGCAACTAGAAATCCATTTTATCACGCTAGGTAAGATTACTTCTAAGTCACTATGAAAGACTCATTACATAATGTATTATAAAAGTCAAGTAGTAAACACGTCATCCATATAGCTACAGATATACTGCTATTACAGCATGTCGGTGACGCGATTTTACTACTAACAAGATTTTATTCATCCAAAAAGCGTCCAACGCTCACATTAAACAGTCGAGTATAAATATTGTGTAGGTGAATATATGTGTGTATACAGGCCGCTACGCGTGCGTATATATATATATATATATATATATATATATATATATATATATATATATATTTCTCTGGTGCTCAAGCGCAAGACGTCATATTCACAGCTGCAGATTTACCGTTAACATTAGTATATCCGTGACCAATCCGTAAGATTTTACCAATGGATCAACGCGCCTTAAGAAGTTTTCACTTCAAAAACATTATTAACGGTGAAAAATTACGCTATATTTTTTGAAAACCTACATAACGAATTTGGAAAGAAAACTATTAACATAATTATCGTTAGCGTATATGTGAGGAAAAGTGCGCAGATATTGCTATATATGTTTTAAATAAAGTGCTTACGACGCTATCTCTAGATCAACAGCCTTATTTTCATCACAAATTTTCATGACGCAGCCCGAACCGAACGGCCTGCTGTAGTATAACAAGATATACTTTAAAAAGATCTAATAGGATTTAGGATAACGTATTGAAGATTCACTTATAAATTATTTCAAAAGCTCTCAGTTAATATAATTCTCGTAACATCATGCTAATTGCTACGAAACTTATTTTTCTTTGGATCTCCTAAAATTACAAACCAGATAATTGAACAGGATAATGCAAAGAACAGTTATATTGTTCTCTATTAAAATCATTTTCATATTTACTCTAGCAATGTTAATTAAACAGAAATCCAGATTGTTTTACGTAGGTTTCGGTTAAGTGCATACGCAAAATAATATATAATCAGTATTTTGATACGTAAATAGTTAAGGGTCAAGCTATAACGAGGAATATTTTGCCAACTCGTCGGCGAGAAGTTTAGCAAAACGATAAATGTTATCACACGTAAATGCCTACAGACTCAATACAGATCCTCTCTATTTGTATTTGCTCTAAATTAATCCTTAAATTAAGTTCACGCGGCGGACAAATACATATAGACGGCAAACTCTGATAAAAATCTATTTAGCAGATCTAGATTTGGTATAATACCTAAAATATTTGCCTTTGGTTAAAGAGTTCAGGTAGATTATTATACAACCCAGAGAAGACGAAAATTTTCAACAATATAATTTTTTTTAAATTTAGGTCCAAAATATAACATTATTTCAGAGATATAATAATTTTAGCCTTGATTCTTCTTGAATAAGCGAAAGGAAAATACAGGACCTCTATAATATTATACAGGTATCGGCCCGTCTAACCGTATATTACAGTCCTTCCTGACAAAAAAATTATTTAGCAGATCTTGATTTGGTATAATACTTAAAAGATTCGCCTTTGTCTAAAGAGTTCAGGTAGATTATTATACAACCCAGAGAAGACGAAAATTTTCAACAATATAATTTTTTTTTAAATTTAGGTCCAAAAAATAACATTATTTTAGAAAAATAATCATTTTAGCCTTGATTCTTCTTGAATAAGCAAAAGGAAAATATAAAACCTTTATAATATCATACAGGTATCCGCCCGTCTATTCGTATATTACAGTCCTTATTCTTAGAAAATATTGCACGCAGAAATTAAAAATTTTGTGACAAAGCATATTAATCTGTTAACACTCAAAAATATTTATACGGTATGGGAAAAAACAGTACTCAATTTCTTTTCTTACTTCATGTATCGTATGTGACACTAATTGAAAGGGAAAATTGTTACGATTTTAAACCGATTTTTTTAAAATTACAGATATTAAAAAAATTCATGCTCCACAGACATTGATGAAGATATCCAAAAAATAAGTTCATGCGCCTATTTCTGAAACACCCAATATCAAAATATGAAAAAAAAACAACGTCACTAGAAGGTTACCGAAAAACTATAGCGATGATTCTAAATTAGTTGTTGAGATGCTCACGATATGTTTAGACCTGCGCATGGTATGCTAGGCAATATATCTACATATTAAAAAACAATATTGTTAACAGTTTTTGCTGTGATGAATTTTCCGAGATCCGATTAAGATCACAATGATATTGGAAAAACAGTTTTGTTTATATTCTTTATTCTATATTTTTATTTATATTCTGTTTTATATTCTTTTCGTTCTTGCCACTTTCACAGAAAATGGGTTCGGAAACGTGAGCGTGCCAAATACACGTCACGTCAGAAAAGCATTTCGTAATTGCAATATATTCTTTATACGTGGTATGAATAATGCCGATTATAAATCTCTCAACTAGTCTCTAAATTTAAAAAAAAAGCAAGAGACAAACACATTTAATTTAGATATGAAACCAAGCTCCGTTCCACATAATATTAGCGTGTTCATACACAATCACAAACACGCACGCTGCGAGTACACTGTGATCTCGTGCGGTAACATAATTTAGATTTTATATCATTTTGGCGCACCGCCGCCGGCGTCCCGCGCCTCCCGCCGACCGGAAATAATTTATTATCGAATGAAAAACTCCATTTTAAGCAAAAATTCCATTACGAGCCGAGCAATCGCAGAGCGGACTGGATTGCGCGCGGCTGTATCCTTTGTATTGCGTTCAGTGAATGCCGCATTCGTTGCGATGGTCAGTGCGAGATAGATCTGCATATACGAGATGGGGAACAACCTTTTAAAATTTAGTTTCCACTATTCGTTTTTCTAGAAGTACCGATTTATTCTAAATAATACGCAATTTTTGTAATTGAATTCCATTTATTAAAAATAAGTACATATTTTTTCCACATCATGCCTTTATGCATCGTTTTGTAATCCATTAAGCTGGATACGAAAATATAATATCGTTGAACGATTCATATATTTTTCAAAGTAACGTATTTTACTTTGAATTTTCGAAAGCGTGGCTAAAAACTGTAGAATGAATAAATATCATGTTTGATCACGTTATCTCAATATCTTTTCTTACACTAATTATATGTCGTCAG
The DNA here is from genome assembly GCA_039881145.1 of Druceiella hillmani. NCBI lineage: Eukaryota > Metazoa > Arthropoda > Insecta > Lepidoptera > Hepialidae > Druceiella > Druceiella hillmani. The sequence goes on from JAYKKI010000001.1 coordinate 93,013,747, forward strand.
ACATATTTTCCGTAAGTAAATATTTTTTCCACATCATGGCTTTATGCATCGTTCCGTAATCCATTAAGCTGGATACAAAATATAATATTGTAGAACGATTCTTATATTAAAATATTTTTCAAAGTAATGTATTTTTACTTTGAATTTAAAAAAGTGTAGCTAAAAACTGTAGAACAAATAAATGTCATTTTCGATTATATTGTCTCAATATTTTTCTTACACTAATTATAGCTCGTCAGACATATTTTTCGTAAGTACATATTTTTTCTACATCATGCATCGTTTCGTATCACATTAAGCTGGGTATGAATGCAGACTAATTAAGCTGTGGTACAAATGTAGACTGTCTACTCATGAGGATAGCGGAATTTTATGTTCCTAGCATTGCATCTGTATTTTTAAACACATGTTAAATAACAAAATAAAACTTAAATTTGATCTATAAATAAAATAATTAAATTGTCTATTAGAAATCGAAAGAGTAACATAACATATCAATTGTGCCGCAACCTTCAATGTATATCTACGTTGTTACTACATTTCTTTTTGTGATAGAATATACTGCGAACTATATCGAATAGATAGTGTTAGTCTGACTGAGATTATTTCTTCAATAGGAGAAGTTACATGACATATTTTTACTATCGACTTTTTTCTTGCATGGTATTCTTGAATCGATCTCAGTCTAATTCCGCGGAAGACTTAATTCTACGTTCAAAAAGTCTCTATTATTTGTTTACTAAATTAAAAAGTATGCCATAAAACAAACCAATTTAGAAAAGAAAATACAAAAAAAGTGAAAAGTGCAAGCCCCGCCCACAGAAACTCATAAATGAAATGTGGTAACTCTTTAAAGGTTTACATTAGTTAATAAACTTTTTCACATGAGCATGATTTTAAAACTATATTTTTGATTAATAAGATTTATTTTGGGTTATTACAATATAATAATAATTATGATTATTTATTACTTCCTTCAATTATAAACGTAATATTAATACTGGCTTTTATCCGATTTAACATTTGACATAAAGAAAAGCAGAGATTGATTGCGTTCCATAACTAAGCAAAGCTTTAATTGCTTTTCCGTAACTAATATTATTTTTGATATTGAGATATATCAAAAATAATATTTATTACTTACTAATATTTACTTTAATAGCAACTTAAAAATTCCAGATAAGTTTAAGTGTAAATAATTAAAATGTTTCTGTTTATTTATTATTTCTTTCTTTGGTGTGTATATATTTTTAAATTCGAATTTGCCATATGTATTAACAGAACCCATCGCTTGTATGGAAGGGCACGGATCTATAACTATCGATAGACAGTTAGAACATCAAAATATTTGTGAGAAGCAAATTATGGATAGATAGAAAGTTGTCAATTATTTTAGATAGCTATCTACATCGACGGATAGATAGAAAATAGGTTTTGAGCGTTAGTCACTAACATCTGCCCTTAGCGCCATAAATTTAAGTTTTAAACCTTAATTGATTAAAGTACTTAATACATGTTACCTGTATCAATTTACGCACGTAACCCAGTTCTATCCGCTATTAACCTTATTTACATAGATAGTGACATAGGTAGGTCGGAAACTGTCAGGTGCTAGTGCCACTATAAATCTATAAAGAGGCCACGGCAGGTAGTTCCAGCGTGGGGGAATCATATTTTTCCGCCCGCCCAGTTGCCGGTGCGAGCACATAACTCCATTCTTCACTGGCGACGCCACGTCCGCCAGATTTACGACCACAATAACGCATCCCTTCACTAGTCTACGCCGCAGCGACCGCGGGGAAGCTTTAGTTTGGAGCTTTGGAATTTGAGGGATTTCTTTTGAATGGGAAATAATTCAAACACCATTTTAAAACAAATGATTAGTAACAATGGCCAAGGTGAAATTTATTGTCGGAGCTTACAAAAGATGTAATAAATATTACGAGAAAATCCAGTTAGATTTATATTTAACTGTTTGTTTATGCCAGATTTTATGGAAATAGCGAAGAAGGGATGACCGTACGATAGATAGTATTTGTTTATTAGGCGTATAAGACACGTTCGTTACTCTTGAAACACTTGTTTTAGATGTAATATTCCCCATATTTTACCTTAGTAAGAATTGGGTGCGATAAATTTATGATTTCACTGTACTTACTACTATCGACACTTTTTGTATTATTCTTTATAGTAAGTCTTATCAGTCTGCGCCACTCTTAGTACTTCCGTTCGCTTGTCTCCTAAAATTCACTTTGGTCTTATCAGATTTTAATATCATCAAAGGTTCAATACATGTTACAAAGAATGTGACCGTGAGGTTCTTCGGTATATCTAATATTACTGTCTGATTTGTTAGTTACATCTTTATTTGACAATTGTCTGATAATATTATACTGGAAGTTGTTATAATCTAAAGAAAAAAATTAAAAGGGATATACGGTCACACCCTTATATATTTGTCCTTAAAAAATGTGATCACATTTCTGGGTTCAGATTACGAGTCAATAAGATGACGATTCATGGTCGGCTCAGTCTTCAAATTTTGCATATCTATACAGACTTTCTTATTTCGATGCCAGATTCCCAGATTCATCTGCCCATGACTTGGTTTAATCTTCAGAAAACCTCAGTATCTTCCTCATTTCTAAACAATTTTTATCTTTCTATGAATACTCGTTCTAAATTTACACCGCTAACATGGATTGGATTCTGACATGGGAAATCAGCGGTCAAAGGCTTTCCAAAACTGTCTGAGTTACCCCGTTATTTTTCATGCCTTGTGCTTTCGCCTTTTCCTCGTGACTAGGAAAATTTATGCCAATCTTAGGGTTTTTCATCTTAAAAAGAAAAAAGGAATTCTTACAAGACCATTCACATATCTGTTTGTATGTCATAGCTGTTTTTCTTGAAAATAAAATTTGGTATAGTGATAGAGCGTATTAATCCGATTTAATTTCAAGAGGTAACCTTCAAAAACAATTATGTATATGAGCATTTCAGGGATGACAAAGAGAGTAATTAAATTTTCATTAAATTTTATTGAAGAAGAAGTTCTAAGGATTTTTTTCATAATTTTCTTTAAGATCATTCTAGCCATATTGTTGAAATTTCTATACAAAGTATTTCCCACCCCATTTCCAAAATACTACGGGCAAAATTATGAAAAACCAAACAAACAGTCCTACTAGAGATACCGAAGGTTTACCGGAAAACTATAGCAACGGTTCATAATTTTTATTTTCGAAAAATTTACAATATTTTAACGAATGTGAAAGATATATTAGGCAAAAGGTTAACATGGTCAAAAATAATGTTAATATTTGTAAATATTACATTAGAAATACTAAGCACCCTTAAATGTTTATATGTATTAAGCATGCACGAAATTCTCGTACTTACTAGTACCATTCGTAGTACGATTCTACCAGTACGTAACAGATTTGGAAATAAACAATATCGTATACTTTTTAACAATTTTTAACTCAATTTTTGTTAATAGTTTTTATTAAACAGTAAGTATAATTTTTTGCACGCCATATTGGAAAAAAATTGTTAACAATCTTTGGCTATGATTGACTAGAAATGATTTCTCTGGTAACATTTAGTCCGCCATATATATATATATATATATATATATATATATATATATATATATATATATATACATACATATATATATATATATATATATATATATATATGTATATTAGAAAAGGAAATAAATAAGCAATTTACGTAACGTTTTTCGTTTATCTTTGAGATGAAAAATACGTAATACCGAAGATATATCTGGTCTGTTTATATTTTTATCTGCCGCAGACAAAATATTTACAATTTGTACCTAAATTCCTACTTAAACTCACAACTCTGATAAGATAAAAAAGTACACAAAAAAATAACGACTTTAATTAACCTGCTACAGATATTAATTTGTATTACTGGTTAAACATTTTGTGTTTAACCGTTATCTATTTATATACAAAAGCCATTTTATATACCCAAAACGGTCATTAAAGTCTTTTTAGTATATTTAATCCGGCAATTTCAAATATAATCATTTTTATTCAATGCTTAGTCAAACAAGTAAGCTAGTTTAAATTAATTAAACAAGAATTCTTAATAGCAAATTCACCGGTATCCACAATTTGAAAATTAAATGAAAGTAAAGTTAGTGTTAAGAGGGTATTACCATGTCAGCGAATTTAACCTTTACAAAAAAATAATTTGTGGAGATAACCTCATGTAGATAGGCGAATTTAGCGATACTATTGTAAAACTTAAAGTTAAAAAAATGACCACTGATAGCGAAATTTAAACAGAAGCCAGCCAGCTGGAACAAAATTAAAAACACGATTAAATGAAACTACGTAATTTAGAATTATTTCTACTTTCTTTAAGTTCTTTACCACGACCCAGGTTTCGTTGTATTTCAAAGATCTTTACTAATAGCCCTCCTGAAGATGTTGTAATACAACGAAACCTAGGTCGTGGTAAATAACTTAAAGAAAGTAGAAATAATACTAAATCACGTAGTTTCATTTAAATATAATGAATTTCTACAAAATTAACGCCAAATATATTCAATATTCAAAATCAAAAAGATTGAGTAACGTCAGACTAAGACGTTAAAATTAAAAGAGACTTTCTAATTTTTTAGGATAGAAGATACCAAATATTCACACATAATGACATTTAATGATTACATCCTGATATAAGCGAACGATAGTGTACTATGTGTGTCGCACTCAGCAGAAAATATTTCAGTCGTATACATGATCATTCAGCGTTTTATTGCTAAATGATCATGTATACGACTGAAATATTTTCTGTCTCGATTTACCATTATTTAACCTTTCATATGAAAGTTTACTCACTTCAAGGCTGAATTCCAGTATGTTCGATTACCGCAATAAATTGTATAACTTAAGTATCGTTAAATTCTGAACGAGGAGGCCATAACTCTCCTCAACTGGCGTTAGCGAGGCTATACTCGATTGGTACGTGCAAAGATTTAATAGAGCGTCAATATTTTCTCTTAAACTTGGCTTAGAAGCTTTAAGCTTATCGTATAGTACGAGAGCAAGATTGAGTACGTATAAAAAATTTTTGTTGTTGGAGTGTTATTTTGAGGTGAGGACGTTTGTATTGTGGTAGTACTACGGTTTGGTGCTTGATTGAATTGAATAAAACCAAGTTACACGCCAGTCAGTTTTTATTGCGTCTACTTATTCGCTACATTTCTTTCCATTTTTTTCAACACGTAAATTTTTCATAACATTTTACTTAATGTTTTTTTATGCCTTAGGTCAATCATTGTTTTGGGAGTATTCGTCGATAGTCTCCAAATGACCAATCAAGAAAGGTGACCTATCTAGTATACAGATAATGAACAATTTTATAAAAGATCATTGACACATAAAGTATTGTAACAAGCTAATAAAGGTAATATTGTAATAGGATTACATAGACACATACCGATAAAGTAAAACCAATGTAATTAAAGCACTTGCCATTTATATTTAGTGTAAATAGTAATTAACGAATTTCCCAGTTTTTGGTCTCAATTCGAAGGTTTGCCAGCTCGGAAGATATGAGGTGTAAGTCATATACACGAAGGCTACAAATACTAGTTGATGTTGCTTACTGGTACTATTAAAGACTTCAAAAAGACCTTCAAAGAAAAATGTAGCTTAGTTCAAAAAGCATGCCACTTTATTATTCATTACTCACAACGCTAACAGAATCATATATATATATATAAAGTTAACTATAAGTAATTATCGTTACACAATCTTGAAGTTTTAAGTGTTATTTTCAAAAATGGAAATTAAGTTTATTTACTCTAAATTGTTTCGTTCTGTTGGTTTATTCGAGATACATGTATGAATAAACATTGAATATGTTTAATATGAATAAACATTGAATATGTTTAATATGAATAAACATTGAATATGTTTATCTGAAATAGGTATAATATTTGGACAAATTTTATTCAACAAATTGATTCTTATAGTATAAGTGACTTACCATTCTGCCAAAGAATGCCAATAAAGAAATCATTTCCTGTTGATTTTAAAAGAACCCTACGTCTAAGAAGAATAATAACGGGATAAAGAGAGCTTGAAACTTTCCCTAATTACATAACGTTTCACTAACATGTAACGCAACCCCAAGGCCATCTATTGGTCAATTTACGTAAATATTTTTATAATAGTTACCCGCTGCAATATTAAAAATACAGTCGACATTTTGAACCACGTACTGCAGATTGTGTTATTCATTATTTTTATAATTAAGAAGTTATTTATTTAAAAAAACTACTGATGGAATTTTTACATATTTCAATATAAGATCAAGTAAGTCAAGATCAGACGATATTAATAATAATGCTATTTTTCATAAAGTATATAATAAGTACTTATGTAATTATATTAATTATATATAAAGTATCCAAGTAAAGAAGATTCACTTCAAACCTATGAGATTCATATACGAGTATTGCATTTTTTAAAGATGGTTAAATTTCTTCTAGAAAATTCCACTTATTTACGTCTTAAGAATTGATGAACGTTTATTCTGAAATAGCAAACAATTTGTGGAATTTCTCTGAAGGCATTCTAAATCTGACAGTAACTAGAGCTTAGTATGACCTAGATACGTATATATATCCATAGTTTATATATCTAAGTATGACCTAGATACGTATATATATCCATAGTTTATACACGTCATCGCCTGCCCCGATCTTTACTGACGCATTTCTTTTAGTGCACTATTGCAATATATGCTTTCTCATAAGCTCTACTACTTTTAAGACTTTTATGTCATCTTCCTTCCAGAATTCTTCAACTATATTAAACCATGTCTTTTTGTGACAGGTTATGTGACATTTAATTAATTAATTTCTAAATTTGGAGGACATATTACTACATGAACAAACTTTTCCAGTTAACTACACTGGTTAGATTTGAAAATTTAGACACGTTGGAAACCGTAATTTTTTTATGAAACATTAAAAAATTTGCTAATTAAAATGGTAGTACATAGTTTTTATGAAACAATAAAATATTATAATTACATTATAATGCAAAAGTATGACATTTCTAATAAATATTAATTAACGATCACATTTAATCGAATACGTTGTTACATTACTCAAGGATTACTTTCGTACGTAACTATAACATATTAATACAGTGTTATGCAAAGCTACTGCTTTTGCTCTTTTATATATAAACCTTTCCATTCTTCGATATTTGATGCTAACTAATGAGTAAACTTGTTAAAATATTATAGTGACTAATAAGTGTTAACAGTAAAAATATCATATCATAACTAGTGCGAATGTACGTATATTTTAAAGATTTTCCGAAATATTTACTCTGTAGAGTCTCTAAAATGATTGAATATAATTTATACAATGCATATACTCTTAAAAAAATATTAGTAATAAGATCGGAGACATATTACGAAGAAGATAAGAATTGTATCAAATATTCTTATTTATACCAGTGATGAACTTAAGTAAAATATAAATATTCACCATCAAAGTACTTTTTAGTCCATCTCTCTGTTTCAAAATATTTTAACAAGGCGGTTTTATCGATAGTTACCTACAATATTGCTTACGCACATAAAAAACCCCGTCCAGTTACGAATAAATTAAGACGTCTAATTTAACCATTTTATTGAAATAAACGTAACACCGAAATTAGCCTTTGAAACTGGTCGCTTAAAGGGATTTAATCTAGACTCGCAGTGTGTAATGTTACTTAATATATTTAACACAGACAAAATCGTTGATCTGAATTTGGTTCAAACTAGCATTTGGGGGCTACAGTGGATTCTAATAACACTGTCGTATTTGAGACATACAAACCTACATATTTTTCAGTTTAGTATAAAATTGGTTATATATGCACATTTACGTATCTACAGCTGCAATCCTCGTTTTCGCGCTTTGATTTACTAGAAAATGTCAGACACGCTATCAAGCAATTGAATTACACAGTGAGTTTTAGCATTCTTGATGAAGCGTCTCGTTTTTTTACACATTTTAGTCGGTCATGTTTTGCACAGATTTTTATTTTCAATTTAAATATTACAATCGATTTTTTAACAGTATAAAAATAAAACCAATATTACAGGATACATATAAATTTCGTATGCTTTTTATACAGACAAACAGAGTTATAATGATCAACTTAATGACCAATCGTTTTCCATAATTCACATAATTACCAAACTATAGAAGTTATGATTCTTACGAAGTTATGACAAGTATTATAACTCTTTTAATGTATTTGTTCTATACTTCTCATCTTATGTCCTTGAATGGAGAAATCAAAGCGACTTTCATGGTGAGTAGTGAAAGTAATACTTTTCATCATAAAATAGAAATCCTACGAAATTCAAATAATTTCCGTGCCAATTTTTCTCTTTAATCACGTATATACAAATATCGATTAATAGCGAAACGGATGATTATCTTTTCCATTCCCCACTCACTTCTCCCTACAGAATTTTTTGCCACATAATTTTTTATCGATGGCGTCTAGTAAGCCTGCGTGCCCTGGCGAGATTGTGATTCTTCTATAATTATCTCGAATTTTTAATGATTGGTGTAACGTGGCTTTGAAGACGTGGCAATGATACGTGGCTTTGAAGACTAGAAGAAATGACAGATGAACAAATAGAACTGGAAGAGAACTCGTAATAACGAAACATATGGAGAGGGTGAGGGGGCGGTTTAGGGGGGAAAGAGCATTATATTTTTCTGGTTATTTTCAGCAATATCTACAATTATTTTACAATTTCGAAAATTGAAAATAAATTTTTGCGTGCTAACTACGCATTTATATGAGAGCTAATCTGCTTTATTCTTAGTCTTATCAAATTTAATTTTTTTACGTTAAAAGGTTTTTTAGAACAATGGCTGTGATAGTCGTAAATCATATTCTTAAAAAGGCTACGTTTTTTTTCTTTTCAAGATACGGAACTCTGACAACAATTAAAAAAACTTCTTCAGTTCGTTTACGCAAACGAATAGTTTATAAAAATATTAAGCACTTTCATTTCAGACTCTCAAATATATAAAATTCGTGTTAAAGAAGCTATTTTAATATGTTTCGCTAAATTGACATTTCAGACTAACCTATGCATAGGACATGGAAGCTGGTTAACGTATTCAAAGCTGACATTCATATAGTTGCTACATTACCATAAATAAGGATTTGAATGCAACGAGCGCAAAATTTACCCAATACAACTAAATAAAAGTCGAGTTCATAAATGAAAAAAGTCCTCGGTCCATCAACTGTCACGCTATAAATACAGATCAGTTGCTTCATTTGAATATCCGGTCGGAATACGAGCGATTTCCAGTAGCTTTGTTTGGAATTTCATTTATTTTACGTGGACTGGTCTGGTATGAACGGACATCGGGCAACAGAGAAAGGTGTTTCATTTGATACATTTTTTTTATATTTTTTCTTATCTTTTCATCGAAAATAAAAGTTCAGCTTAGATTTCTTACAAAATGCAGGAGGTATAAATTGTTTATTATGATTTATTAAACAATAATTAATAGTAAAAAGAATAATGTTTGAGGTCAAATCTGCCTCTGAAAATAGAATGAAGACAATACTGTAACTTTCCGACCAAACCATGACGTCCTTCGTGATTATTTGAGACTTTTTAAGAATTAATTTCAGAGCCTATTGCTTAAACAACTGACTTCGATATTAAATAAATATATTTTCATAAAGAAATATTTCATTTCAAGATAAATTTACTGTCTGTTCATGTCATATTTTTTTATTACTTTTGGTTTCCAATAAATTCAATTCGAGAGAAAATTATTCCATTGAAAAATAGTTTTTTACATTGGCCTCACAACCTTTATGATGTTCGCAATGTCATATTATTCAAAGCTACTTTATATATATTCTTATATAATTTAGAACCCTTTTCTTTCGTAAGGACTTGCGTGAGACTATTTTAAATAAAAAACACACGTCATAAAAACGTCATAAAAACTCAGAGCCCACGTTAACTTGTACTTTTCTAAGAAATGATGTTGTATCAAATAGAAATTTAAATTACACAAATAGAATATACAAAGAGAGAGAAACAGCGCACCTAACCACAGGCAGAGAAGGTTCGCCGCTTAAGACAGGCGCCCGGAGATGCGAAAGCATTGAGCAATAAGGCGTTGGTGGGCGGGCGGTTTTGTCTCTCCTTTGTTGTGGAGCTATTTATCGAAAGCTCCTTGAATTACACCTAAACGATGGTCTGGATGGAATGGCTGTTACGTCGTGCATTAGTGCAATTGTTTTAAACTGTCTAAAGGGTCGGTAATGTAACCGTTTAAGACAATACTTAATAAACTGATTAACGTAGTGGTGGAATGTACGGCTGAAATGTATATGTGTATTTGCTATAAAATAATTTTTTAATTATCTTCATGAAGTATTCGATCGGCATTAATTAATTTGTAGCTTCAATGCTACCGGGCTATATCACAATTAGCTTCACTCTTTATACTAACGTGCTATTTAACATCGCAGTGAATTATAGGTCGCCATATTGAACTGTCGTTATTAATATATTTATCATGGGCACTGAAGTAAATAGTAACTTACGAGAATCACAAATAATAATATAAAAATATGTTAAGAAAAATAACGAAAAAAAGTCATGCAACGTAACTTATATTTGAAAGATATCGCATAGGACACACAATGAATTAATTAGTTTTGATTTAAGCCGACCGCCTGCTTGTTTAAATTTCCATATGTTTAATATTTGATCGAGACGAGCACAGACTTAACACTTCTTTTAATACGATTGATCACTTCACGAACGTGATTATGAAAATTCGAATAGCTGTCTATTTATCCTGTTTCATTCCTTATTAAGAAAATGGAAAAAAGGTGATGTAATTTATGAAAAAAATACTTTTAAAACCAAGACATTTATTTGTAAAATTAAGTCGATATTACATAAATATACTTACATACTTATGCTCACGCATTTATCTTTAATTGGGTGATTTTTTGAATAATAAAAAAATTTTATGTTCACTTCCATGATACAGGCTGAATATGTACAAAATTTCATAGAGAACAATTTATTAATGAAAACTATACAAAGAAACAGACAAAGTAGCTTTAGAATTTAAATATTACTTAAAATTGCTTTTTTTATACTGTAAATTTATTTGTACTTTTGATTCATAAACTCAAGCTAGTACATAAGTTAGATTTAAGACGAAAGATATACATGTAAAAAAAAAACAAGCTAGCATCCTGGTATAGAAGCCAAGTGCCAGCGGTATCTGTCTACCAGTACTTTTTACAGATCAAAGTGATATGCTTCTTAAAGATTAAGAATTATATTTTACATTTAAATATGTGCACATATTTAGATACACACTATCCTAAAATTGCATATTTGAAATTTATTAATATATGCGAGATTTTTTTCTAACATACTTACTTCGTACTATAGTGTAGAAACATACGAACAAAAGATACATCTCGAAAAGGTTAATAAATTGAAAAAGTACAATATCGTTAAGATTAATTACTGGAAACTAATTATGTTTTAATTTGAAATAGAAAATATTAAATCCTTATCTACGACAGTAGAAAAAAAATCAAAAAGGTTTCATTTCTACTCATATATATATATAGTTCCCTAGTAAAATTTTTCGGGTAATGAAACTATATTTTTTATCAAGAAAATTTTGTAAAAGAACTAAAAACTTGAACTTTGTAAAAGATAAAATATAACAAGTTTTAATGATAAAACTCGTCAATTAAATGGAATCTACACGATTAATTTCGAATCGTTTGTCTAACGCAATTTCTTCAAACTCATCTGCGAGATACCTACTCAATTAAAATAAAATCGCTGTAAAGTAATATCTCTCATCCATTATTATCTCGTTAATAACAGAGAAAAAAAATTTCAAAGAATCCGTAAATGCTTTGATCAATTATATTGTCTATAGAAAAAAAATATTAAAACAAATAGCGCCAGCGACGAATCCTTCGATTTTAAGTTCAAAGAGGTATGATCGGGAAAGTTTACAAAATGATCGAATTTTCTTAGAAGATATTTGCTAATGACCGTTTAATTTTCCTTTTAAAACGGCCAATGGCCTCGGGGCCGTCTCGCAGAGTACTACTTAAGGAGCGTTGCTAAATTATTAATAAAGAAGGCTGTAAATCGGTAACTACTCAGGTTTGCTTTTACAGTTCTTTATCAATAAAATTCCTTATTATTTCCAAATATGCAAAATTACTTGTAAAACTAATTTTTTGAATTCTCGAGAAATATCATAGGTCGATACGCATAGGAAATTTATATAATAGAGATAAAAAAACTAATACCTCCATTAAAGTAAATATTCCAGATCATTTATATTTAAAATAATCAATTTAATGTTCATTAATTCCATAGCGCGATGACAAAAGTTTGAGAATCAAAATTACGTTAATGTAAAATACCACCGCATCAGATACTACACATGCAGATACTAAATTCCGTAATTTTCTGTTTGAGGAAAAACATTAAAAATACACGATAGTTTTTAAAAATATATGTATTAAATATCTAGTGAAAGTAGGAAGTGAATTTAATTTTCCCAATTTCTAGTTTTTCATATAATTATTTCACTTTCAATCGGTAATTCTGTCGATTCTGTTCATCGATTCAATAATCGGTAACACTGTCGAAATTATACCTTTGTGTTTCACAAATGCAATCTTACAGAATTTACTGGTCGCGCGCATCTTTGCGGTCATATATTCACTGGTTGGTTTTAAGAAGTTTTTGACTTACCGCTGTCAAATAAACTGCATTAAGTGTTAATTAAATGAAACTATTATTAAGTTCTTTAAGTTCTTCACCACGACCTAGTTTTCGTTGTATTTCAACATCTTCAGTTGGGTTAGTTTTCGAAAGCATAATAAAAACTACACCCCTCCCCTACAATAAACTCATTCACGTAAGCAATAGGAAAACCCGGCTTCCACTATCGTTGTGTAATATATAAATTTTCCTAAGAGTTAACCTAGGGTTAGTAGTAGGGTTAGGTAAGTTAAGGAAGTTCCTAAGAGTTAATCTTTGCTAATAGCCCACCTGAATATGTTTTAATACAATGAAACCTAGGAGTATAGTTTTCGAAAGCATAACAAAAACTACACCGCTCCCCTACAATAAACTCATTCACGTAAGCAATAGGAAAACCCGGCTTCCGCTATCGTTGTGTAATATATAAATTTTCCTAAGAGTTAATCTAGGGTTAGGAGTAGGGTTAGGTAAGTTAAGGAAGTTCCTAAGAGGTACTCTTAGCCAATAGCCCACCTGAATATGTTGTAATACAATGAAACCTAGGCGGTGGCAAAGAAAGTAGAAATAATACACATTACGTAGTTTCGTTTAATTGTGAATAATAAATTTCTACAAAATTAATGCCAAATATATTCAATTCACTAAGTGTATTGGAGGAACTCAGTAGTATAGTGTACACTATATCAGTACTCACCGAAGCTATCAGTCACTAAAAATGTAAATAGCGTTTATTAATTTAAACGTTGTGTTTTATTTATTTACTGCTAGAGTAATCTCTTATAGCCAATCGCCATGATTTAAATGGCCAACTGTAAATTATTTGTGAACGCTATTTAATGTACTTACAAAATTAAGCCCATAATAATTTACTACACGATAACACCGTTTAGTATAATAGTCCAATACTAAACACTAATTAAAGAGCTTACTAGATGCTTCATAAATTCACAAATAAATTCGTCCTGCAGGCCTTTAATTTGATTGACTTTGAAATTTCTATCGCTTTTTCTTCATCTCTTTGTTGTAAGAAATGAAAATAGTAAAATAGGTTTAAAAGTAAATATAGACATAACTACTATGTACAAATTTTGTAAAATTATCTTTATACACACGTTTAATAAGTGACGAAGACTAAAAGTAATCCATCGTCATCAAGTTTTATTCCAAACGTTCCTTTCTTCTTACAAGAGCAACTGCAGACGACTAAGCTAATTCATACAGAGCTGCAGAATCGTCTCGAAGTCAACAAGACTGACAATATTTAATTAAGCTATCATTCTCTCAGAGAAGCCTTTTACCGGGCGACATTCATCAAAATTATGTTTTATTACAATCATGAAACGTAGCTAAGATCTCATTTATCTCTGAAGATTTATATTCGTTTCATAATTATCTATTTCGCTCACATTTTATAGTTCTTCAAATATGTTCTCGAGCTTTGTGTCCACTCTAATTAGGGAGTAATGAAATCATCGTTAGGGCTATATGTCTACTTGAAATTTCCATATTAAAACTTTCCTTGAAAAGCGTAATTAATTAATTTAGTTTTTATAAGATCGTCATTTCACATTTAAACCCTTTATACACACAAAATTCTACTAGAAAATCCCACACAATTTGTTAATATAAAATGAGTTATTGAAATATGTCAAGCTACAAATAAAATTTGTGAAACCAAATTGCAGATAACAGTTATCATATTTCAGGTCAAAAACACAACCAGTATACCAAATAATTAACAAAACCAGTATACCAAATAATTTACAATTAAAGCAAAAAATACCCCATGAATAAATAAACGCTGAAAAATCATTTATGACCACAAAACCAACCACGTGGTTGGTTTATAGAAGACGCCATCGATAACAATTTATATAAGTAGCACAAAGTCAGCGCAGAGAGGAGATAAAGTTAGTGGGGTGAGGCGAGGTAATCGCCTGTTTCGCTCTCAATTGTTCTTATTTTCGTACAGTCGGATTGCGTCATTTTGATACATTTCGAATTTTGGAAGGAAAATTAAATGACATTACTCTCTTACTATTTATGTTGACTTTCATTCGTTTAATTATAATTATAAATAAAATATATTTTAAATTTTATTTCCTTCTAACCTCGATATCTACGAATCTCGAATAAAACTCTACGAATATCTACGAATCTCGAATAAAAAGCAAAATCGCAGTCATGGCATGAAGAACTTACAGTTGTTCGTAATCAGTGCCCAATGAACCATTACGAATAACTGCAAAAGCTAAGAATAACTGCTAAAAAGGAAGTATACTTATTACAGTATTGTGAGTAACGGAAATAAGTATTATTCAAAAATGAAAATTTGAATTATTTTAACTTTATTTATCAGCAAATGTCTGAAAGAGGTGACGAAATTGAAAAAATAGCCAATTGAAGAATGGTAAAATTATTAGAATCATTAGTGAAAGAATAACTAGTAAAAATTTAACAAATAATGATTTATCGTCGCTTAGTATTTCACAAGGACAATAGACTTGTCAAACCCGATATTACAAAATAAATAAAAGCAATTTTTTGAAAATGTAACAAAGTTGTTTCTTTATGGAAAATGCGTAAATAAGATCGAATAAATGTAATCTCGAGAAACAATAAATATGGCACAATTTATAAAAAATGTACAATATACCATAGTATCATAAGTTAATAGTATAATTTTACGGTTTTTGAATAAAATACGTTCCTTTCTTAAAAAAATAAGCGATTTATTGAACACCTACACTTTACGCATGCAGACCGCTTAAAACTACGGATGCCGTTTTATCCATACTTCAGTTCTGGTTACGCCCATTCATCAATGTGTATTCAGGTGGATAACTTCATTGCGCGATTTAAAAACACATAGTCCCATCTATTGATGAATAGAGATACACTATACATTTGCGCATAGTGTATATATATACACATATACATGTATATATATTTTGGTTACATATTTTTTTAATTTTTCTAAAGACTTTATTCCAATCGGTTGAGCAGTTTTTACGTGATGCGTACAAAACAAACACACGAACAGAAAAAAATTTCAAAGATAATCCTCATACATTCTATCATTCATCCTTTATTTCCCCTTTTTATTTTCTTAGAAATATTTTCAACATACAAACACGTAAAGTTTACAGTTTTATTATATATACGTTAGTAATATGCTGTCGAATATTTTTGATAGAAATATTTATTCCAAAGATTTTTTCCCACGATTTATTATTAATGATCTTCTAACAATTTTGGCAGGAAATGCAAATTTTCAGGCAGTTTCTTTTTACCTTTCGCTATTACTCACTGCTCAGCTCACTTCCGACAAAGTTAGATGACACACAGCAATGTCACATGAGACCATCATAAAATAAAAATTACAATTACATTTAAAATGGTTACTCAGCTGATTATTATTAACACGTCACAAGAACCATGGTTTTATTACAAAATAACCCTTTACATAACTGATTGACGTGTTTTTCTTCTTTTATTGCAAAGGATAAATTTCTTGAGACTGAAATCTGAAACCCTTCATTATGTACACGAGCTTGTATTCCTCAAGTACCCATCAAATGTTATACATGTGTATATTCCTCAAGTATATACTTCAAGAACTAGTCCCCAACATCATTATCTTTATCATATCTGATGATACATTCATTCTCGAAACAATATGATAAATATAAATTTATCTTCGTAATACATAAAGTTTATTTCATTCGAAACATTCAAATAACTCATATCAACGTCACAGTTCTTAACCACTAATTTAACAAAAAACTTTCTCTAAAGCACAGCGACAGTGTCAATGAATTTGAAACTATTTTTCGTAGAAATCATTCGATTTTACGGAAAATTTCCTTGCACGCAAGTAGCATACATTCCATACTTAATAAATAAATAAAGACTCTAAAGCTCTACAGTATCGTATCCACGGTCCAGAGAAATAAAACTCAGCTACCGGCGACCGGCACCGCAGTCGCCCGCCCATTTTCCGACGGAATGCGTCTGGGCGCGATGGCGCGCTAACCTATAAAACTTTCTCCCTATCTAGCCACTTTGCATTTTCATTTACGATTTCTATCGACGTACTACATCCATTTGCGTGCACGAACATTTCATGGCTTATTCACAGCGTGGACAAAATGAGAAATCGATCGCTGCTTTGCTAAGAAAGAAAGAGTAGAACGTGTTAACATATATTAGGTTGGCAACTACTTCTGTGCTGCTTTGCTAAGAAAGAAAGAGTAGAACGTGTTACCAAATATTAGGTTGGCAACTACTTATGTAATAGAAAAATCGTCACTTTTACCTGGAATGTTATTGAAATCTCTTGAATATCACTAGAGGGAATAGCTAAATAGCGCGGCACTCGATCTTCCGTTCAGTTAGCAACCTGTCTTGATAAGTATAGAACAAACAAAATACGGAAATTTTACGAAGAAAATTTAGTTTGGTCACGATTTATGAATTTCTTTCGAGGAAAAATGCGAGTAAATCAACACGCAAAATCAATATAACGATGGGTGAAAGTGTATTTTCCAGTAACATAACTAAGAATTAGTTCTAAAATACTTGGTTGTGTTATAGGAAAATTTAGGATTTCAAAGAAAGAAATTATGATCACTTAGATAACCCTAATCCAGAGTGACCACGGCATTGAATTAAAAAAATAGCCTTAAGGATACAGATCTTCAATTAAGTTCTCCTTACGTAGCTGAATTATTCTCATACTCTTATTACGCAACAAAAAAAACCACTTCATGCTTTAGAGAAAAAGTGAAAATATTGCGTTCAGTTACCACTCGAGCTAACACTGATGGACTGAGATGTTGGAGTCGTTAGTTATGAATATAATATTAAGCTTTTTCATTGCCAGAATAATACTTTCTTGAAGACAAAATGTTTTTTTTTGATACGATAAAACGTTTCCAAAACAAAAATTTTAACGAATAAGATGCCCACATATATTTCCCTCAACACTGGAACTGGTAAACTTTCGGATTAGGAATGAAAAATACCATTTACCACTTTATTACCTAAGAGTATCATGAAATTCCCATTCTTTACTCTGTGTAAAAGGAGCATGTATTTTCCACTAAATATTGAAGTATAAAAATGCACCCTCTCATAAGCCATAAAACTTTAAAACTCTACGTAAATATTTCATATATTTATGAAGCTAAAAGAGTAAAAGGCAATTTCAAATTATTGAAACAGTTGAAAATTCTTAAAACAACCTTTCGTAAATTGTTAAATTTCAACGGGAATATTAAATCGTCCCGAAAGCTCCGACTGACCTATATTTAAAACTATACCTAAATTTGACCAGTGGCTAATGAAAACGATGAAAAAGTTTTAAAACATTTTTCCGCTACCTCATATATGACAGGCAGAAAACAGAATGTATTTTCCGATAACGGCATTATGTCAACCGTAGAGAGCGCTTGATGAATATTTTTGTTATCCCCGCTCGACAAGCTTTGCGAAATAACAAACGGGTCGATTGTTGCAGTTGCAAGCGAGGAAATTAAGTAGAATTTGACAACAAAGCTATTTATTGGTGCTTTAATTGGAATGACATCAAGTGGAGTAAATTTATTATTTTTGCATTTCTATAACCGAATTTATTTCGAAAGTTTCATGCGATTTTCCAAATAAATCCGGTTATAGAAATGCAAATATAATAAATTTACTCCGTTTGATGTCATTCCGATTATAGAAAACTTTGTTAAACTTAACAGAGTTTGCTTTAATCGGAACTAAGAAACACTAATCTGTCACACATAAAACTAAAGGGAGGATTTAAATAAATGATCCCCGACAAAAAGAATAAAATATAATTCATGCCAAATCACAACAAAAATGCCAAATGTGACGCGCAAGTACTAAAATATGTTGTTCTACGTTGGACGCGAACCAAAAACTAAACCTGAAAAAGGAAACGCTGTTAAGTATTCATAAGTGATGTGCTTAAATCTACCAACGTTTGAAATAAATACATTAACATGTATTACAAACATTTAAGTTGATAGAAATGTCAAAGTTGCAGGGAATTTTCTTTACTCGTATCAAATATTCGCGTGTAACTAAATTTACAACTCTTATAATTCGATTTGACAACTCTACTTACATTGTTTAATATGATATACAAAATACCATCTGCAACAAGTATCTGGTAATCTGTTGATTGCCATATCTTTTTCGAATCAATTAATTTCAAACTTATTATTAATTTTGCATTTTCTTATCGATCGTTTACTTTCGACTATATATTTAAAAGTATTGTGATCGTCTTCCGTGGAGATACTGCATCTCAGTTAATTGTCCTTAAATGTTTCAATATTATTTCATTTATCGACGTTCTTCGCTTTTAAAACAATTTTTATTATATCGAAAGGACCACAAATCAGTTAAATTTTATGTCGGCCTCTTCCTGAAAGTATAGGGCGGGAGTACCGTGATAGAGTCTCAAACGAGAGTACGGTTCTTGGAAATTTAATTACTAAGGAACGTTTTAGCGGTTTACAACGTGCTTTTCGTGTTTTAGAATGTTACGAAAACAATGATTCAGCGCGTATCGCAAGGCGTTTATTTCGGGCTAATTACCGTTTAAATAATTTAAATCGAGCTCAGAGTGTTCAACTCATTAAGAAATGGGTGAACGTAACAATTAACCAAGGACATCTCGAAGCGACGCTAACGTAAAACATGATCGTATGTATGTTCGTGAAAATCCTCGTATAACAACCTGTATCCTTTATCTGACGAGAGCCATTTTTGTTCTGAATGCATAATCAATGAACAGAATTGCCGTCAAACAAATTCAAAACTTAAATATAAAAAACTTGCGCTCGCCTAAAGTGCCCGCTTGGGCCGTTATATATATGTGTTCATATATTTAAGGTAAACACGGAATGCTATACGCGGATATCGCAGAATTATTAATGCCAGGACTGACAAATTGTCTTGGTTATAATTAAGTTCTATCATCTTGGCAGACATGATTCCAGCAGAAACAAACACATATTCAGAGGGGTAGATATAAATTGACCTTCTAAGTCTGAGAAATTTCCAAGAGAAGATGGGTGTCATACCCGTCTTGTTGTGGAGGTTTCTCAAAAGAAGTGTCTATCGCAACAATCTTGGATTCATTGGCTGTTAATATTAATCAAGAAATTGATGCAATCAATGAGGTAACATGCCGTGCTATCATCAGAGAATTTATATCTGGCTTGGAAAATAACGGTAAGCTTAATTTAGCTTGCGTTTAGATTATTTAATTTTTAGAAATTAAATTTACATAGACCGCATATTCATTGAACTTTATACATCACTTTTGTATATTGAAGTATTTTTATATTACTAATATATCAAAAACCTCAGTTCTTGGTCACCTTGTTTATTTTATTTTGCTTGTTTTTGCTTTCTTTATTTTATTATTTTTCGATCTTTCGCTTGCTTTTATTTATTATACGATCCATACGTAATCATTACCATATTCACAGTACTAAATGAAGGCTATATTTAAATATGTGCATGTCCTGCTTTTCAAAAATACTTTTTGCACAGTTTCCATTAACTCTTTCTGGATAGAATTAACAACAAAAATTACAAAAATTTTGACGTAAAATTGTATCTTTCCGGTGTTATATGGAAGTTACTTCGGGACTCTGTACGATGTATAGAAAATATTATGTCTTGAGCATTGTATATAGCAATAATAGTAAAAAAATTCATTTGACTAAAGAGAAGACTATTTTAATACTTGAAGACAGTAGCATTACAAAGTTTAGTGAAGTTTCATGCGATTTGTTATGCTACGTTCTGCTACAGAAGAAACAAAACGACTCGTAGCTAGACAACTTCTACCTGATATTGTTCGAATTACATTCTATTATAAAACAGAAAAAGATTTCTCCATTTTTCTCCTTTGTTAACGTTATCCATTCTTGTAAGATACAACGCAATTGCTATCATGAATCTTTTAATTTTTCTTTTGTTTTCATTAGGCATACTATATTTACATGTAGTAATAATACAAAAAGCATACAATTTGCGACAAACGTTAAAATCAATATAATAGGTCAAAATGAAGTAAAGAAATGGACTACATTAATGAAAATGTAGAGAATATATAGAGAATCGGCGTGAAAATTAAGATTGAAACCGAAAATGATTAAAAGAGTATACTCGAGGGACATATGATCCAAAAAGCTTAATTACAGCAAGCGCTCACAGATTTTTAATCATTTTTATTGGTACTTTAGAATTGGTGAAAACAGCTACAGGAATCTTCGAATAACGAATGGTCGAATAACAATTCAAATTCTTTAAATATACTTTTTCCCTATTGTCCATTTAAATTTATATTTACTAACCACAAATATTAATTTCAACAGGCTGACTATCTGTTATATGGAAGCGCTATGCTCGGAGCGTCTCTGAAGGGTAAAATTCGAAATGAGGAATTATGACAGAGAACCAAAGTAGTCGATAAAAAAGAGAAATGGTATGGGCAGGTCATATTTGCCAAAATACCGACAACGGATGGGATGAGCGAGATGTCGATTGGAGACCGCATCTGGGGAAAGGTCTATGTCCAGGAGTGGATAGTTACAGGCTGATAATGACGATAATATATTTGTTATAGAGATTATATGTATATATCATAATAGTGATTATAGATGCTATATCATATGCTAATTTGAATTTGTTCTCCATGGCTAAAAATCTATCGAAATAAAGTTCAGTTGATATGATAAAGTCAAAAACAACAGTGACTTTCATTTTGAAGGCAAATTTCTTTCAGCACAGTACAATTGCCCGTATTGTCACTAAATTTGTTTAAGTAGTTAAGTATATTTATCTTAGTCCTAGCAGCTAACTTCCGGTATCAGGATAGGTCGATATCGTGCAACGTAGAGCGCAGTTAACATTTGCGAAAATATAGAAAATCTTAAAATTTAGTTTAAGAAATTTCACTTTCATTAAACTTGATATACAGTTGTTATAATATTTTATTAATATGCGCCTAAATAAACACAAATTATAAATACAAATAATAATGATAACTTGTACTTAAGATACTTTAAAAAATAGTCAGCTGCGACAATAACGAAATAAACCTTGTAGAAAAATAATAAATATAACATGAAAGCTTTGTAAGAAGTAAACAAATTACCGATAAATACTGAATTATCTATTGGTAATGGCTACTTTTATTCATATGATTCGTAACTTTAGAAACACGAATGTTGTTATTAAACAAGTCCACGAATATTGTAATTAACGAAGTCGCCGGCACAGTTAGTAAGAAATAAATTAGGAATATTTTATTTACTTAGAAATCTGTTAAAAAGTCGACGTTGTTCGAATACATTGCATAGATCGATATTGCTGGAGTGGAAATTTGTTTTACATCGAAATGGCAAACAAAACAACTGAGTAAAGAGAGGCTACTGTGGATCCAGCATCCAACATAAAAAAGTTGTAATCAATCACGATAGCAGAAAAGCAACAGTCTTTTTCATAGTGAACAAAGTTATTATTCAAGCGCTCTCTTTTCAGTCTATTGCTTTTATTCAGGGTAATGATTTGGTTATATTTCAAATGTGACAGAAAACAGTCTATTTTATATAAATGGAAATATACTTTCTAATTATGAAGGGATATTTCAAATCAGCCGAGTAGCTTTTGTGCATAAATAAACAAACTTTTTATTTTTGTAATAGTAGTGTCGATTGATTAGATTAGTAAATGCATTGCCTTAGTAATAACATATGTTGGTTCAAGTCTACCTTAGATAATTCCAATGTGTGTCTTTGAGATTTACTAATTGTCACGACATAGTAAAATTTTCAAAAAAGCTTGTAGGGAAAACGTATTAAATCCAAATGGCGATAAATTAACGAACTTTTGGTTACAATGCTGACATTTTTTCAGAACATTTTTACAGAATAATAGAGTATTTATTTCATTTTTCAAAAATGGAATCTCATATTTACTCGTAACATGACCTCTTTACATTTCTGTGACCTTGAGTTTTATTAATTGTCATCACATAATAAAATTTTCAAAAAGCTAGTAGGGGAAAACCTATTAAAACCACATGATGATAAATTAACGAACTTTTGGTTATACTGCTGACATTTTTTCGTGCGAAGTCTAAATATGTTGTGGTGTACTAAATAAAAACATTTTAATAATTCATAAAAATAATACAGTGTTTATTTAGTTTTTAAAAATGGAATCTCATATTCACTCGTAACATGACCATTCAATAATGTAAAGAATATTCAATAATATTTACTATTTTTTGTCGATAAAATACTGCTAATATGATATTATCTAAAATATAAAAGTTTTCCTTTCTGTCGTTTAAAGTAAACTTTTTTTCCTGCACGACGTAGAAACAAATTGACACAGAATTTTCGCTGTTTAGAGGTATATACAAGAACTTTACTGCATTAATTAAAATAAATTCAGACATCTAAATCATCTTCATCTGAAGAGTACACCGATCTCTTACATTTTTTTATTACACTTCTGTAGAAGAGTTTTATTACGTAAATTTCAAAGAGACGCAACGGCGTAACAAGAACCGTATTACCCCTTAATAAGCTCGCAGGGCCGGCTGTAAAGCTCGCGAATATATTCGAAGAATTATAAAGTGTCAGTGGATAATAATTGTGAAACGGATATAAATCCCGGGACATAAATTAAGTCACTGAGACGGGACGACGTTTCTTGGCGTAATAAAGCATAATTTTAATGAATGTCGCCCGGTAAAAGGCTTCTCCGAGATAGTGAGAGCTTAATTAAATACTGTCGGGGTAGTCGCCCCGTCGGTGTCTTTTGGGCGGTTCTGTAACTGACTACTTAAAATAGGTTTATCGTACGTCGTTTATTAAATCGGTGAAGGCGTATAAATTATACTGGCAGATTCTGGTAGAAGGTCTCGCATAAATCTTGCACGAAACGGTTTGCATTGGTTTGCCGGTATCAATGATATCAAGTTCACAAAGAGATTGGATCTCTACATGCATAGTTGTAAAATAAAAAATAAGTGTGCCATGATTACAAAGAGTGATCACACTATTGGGTGGAAAGCATTTGTCTCTAAATACAAATCTCAACCGTACAAAACAATTACTTTTAAGATTTAAATTTTCCTGCCCTAAAAGTCGAGATATAAATGAGCAGAATTAAGTAAGGTTCAGGTAAGATTTTTTTTTTAGCAGTTCTTTGAAATAATATAGTCATCATCATCAACAGTCTGTCTCCACACACGACTCGGTCTCTCCCAGTTAGCGTATTATTGAAGACAATGTCCCTAAGTGGCAATTGGCAGTCGTGATAGCGATCGCAGTGCATATCTTCTCGCTGCTGCCTGTCAAAAGCTTGGGGATCAATTTAACACACCATGGCGACGACATCATAAGTGAAATCACATACATCAATCAATAAAATGAGCCTCTTATATTCTTACTCATGTGTGATCAGGTGTACACATTAATTTAATCACAATATTTTTCTTCCTTTATTTTGAGGGTGATTTTATAGAGCTAAGAGAAAAACATGTAAATTACGATTTTAAGGACGTATCTAACAATCTGCTCAGGTCGATGGAACTACGCATATGCTAGCACGAAAAGGTACTTCAGAAAATAAAATTAAACTTCCCATTTCATGTTTAGCATAGATATTAATTACATATTTCAGTAAAGTTGTTTTTACTTATCATAAATATATTATATCTAACTCTGGTTCGACGGCAGACAGTTAATCAAGCGACCGACCACAGCATAAGGCTCAATTCAGATATTGCAGTCTCATAATATACAGCAAGGACTTCATCTTTCAATATAGGAGACTAAATTTATTAAGAATACTTGTAGAACAACTTCCCTAAGAACTTTTGTACCTATCCTGTTAAAGTTGCTGAGAGTAATAAAACAGAAAGCCTTCGAAACAACCATGATTAAATAGTGTGATATATGAAATTAAAGTCTTTTTAGGGTTCCATACTTCAAAAGGAAAAAAGGAACCCTTATAGAATCATTTCATTGTCCGTCTGTCTGTCTGTCTGTTCGTCAAGGCGATTTTTCTCAGGAATGCGGGAAAGTATCAAGTTGAAATTAATATTAAATGTTGTCATTGGAGCTGTAAAAAAATCAAGCTTCCAAGTTAACGCAATCAAAAAATACAATCACTTATGCCATATATTTTGACACTAGCAAATAAATCAACACCTATGGTGTACTCTCCGTTGACCCAGAATCATGAAATTTGGCAAGAAGCAAGGTCTTAGAGCACTAGTAAAGGGAAAAATCGTTAATTTGTAATTTTTGTTTTTAAATATGCCCCTGTGAAAGATATAATACATTTTCGTATCAAAGAATTAAAATTGTATAAATAGTTTAATAGGAATATTATGTACCATTAAGTATTTATAAATGTATACAGAACACTCGTGGTGCCAGTTCGAAAATACGGGAGTGCGAGAGAAAAAACTATAACAGTGACTCTAAATCTATCAATTTTGTGACATTTACGATGCATTTACACCAGTGAAAGATATACCAAACAATATCTTTTCATTGCAAAGAGTATATTCGTAGTTTAATAGAAATACGATGTATATAGCTTTTAATCTTTACATATGCCAGAAATACTATATACCTTTTAATCTTTATATAGAATTACTATGTACATACCTTTTAATCTTCACGAAAGACTCGTAGTGCGAGTTTTATTCGTATTTAATATTTTTTTTATATCTTTAACGAGAATTTAAATTTGTCTCTTCTTCTTTTCTGTCCATTGATAAAATGGTTGAACGCAGTTTGAAAATTACGCCAGTAAAAAGTATACATACATCAGTATCATTAATATAATTAATCATTCAAAATTTTGTTTTTACTGATTATTATGTTAACTTAATGTATTAATTATATTCTTCTGCACCTATTACTTAACGCAATAAAAATGTATTAACATTTCATTTTTAATGCTCAGTCGCTTCTGAAAGTTCAATTTTTTCCAATTTATGCTGATTTTCAGCATAGAGGTACAACCGTCTCATCGGCATACTATGAGTATATTGGAGATAATAATTTATATGAGTACAGCATCGACAGCTTAGAGGGCGGGGTGGGGGGGGGGGGTGGGGTTGGAACTAGCGGGAGCGGAAAATATAGTCGTCTGTTTCGCTCTCGACTGTTTAATTCGTATAAGTATATATGAGACAAAATTAACAAAAGAATTATCCGTATTTCGTACATCGAAGTGATAAGAACGATCACTTTCTCTGCTCATCGTGGAAGAAGCTGTGGCTTCACTATTTGAGCCGGGTCCATAGATCGAGATCTTCACCATTTTATATTATTAAATTATTTCTATATATCAAATGAACACATATTCCATAAAACTATCGTTACACAAAGGTGCGGCCTGGACTAAGCATTTATTTGTTTCCTCGACTGATTCATGTCCATACGCGCTCGTTTTTCTAGAGTAGTGCATTATTTAAAGAGATCGATGATAAAACTGTTCTTGTCCAGTAGCTTACGTAGCGATTTGCATCGCATTATGCTAATATCAAAGCGCCGCCCGAGCTCATTCATATTTATGTGCGGTCTTAACGAGATTTAACCGTTGTTTCTGACGACGATCAAGAGTGAATTAAAAAAGGGACAAAAGAATTGTAGCCGTCTATGTTATTATTAGAATAATAAGTACAAAATGAGTAGCGTTCCGATTATACACAAATAACGAAAACGAATTCAAAGTTTGTTGATAAAATTTTGAAAATGGTTTTTGATATATCCGTAGAACAGAATAGAGCTTTTTTCCACTCTTCCCTTTTTTAAAAACGTCTTGTTCTTGTTATTCAATTATCCCAAACTAAGTAAATAAATTACCTAAGTAACAATAGTTAAAAACCCAAATTACTTAAAATTCAGCGGGCATTGCATTTTTACAAAAACACTGTCATTTTAAATTATAATTATAAATATTCATTTATCGAACATGCTACGTCATTAGTTAATAAATTCGAATATCGAAGTATTAGGCTAATATATTTTGTTTTGTATGTAATAATTCTACATAATAAATAAGCGTATAACTACGAAATTTCGTGTGTTAATTCTGAATGTCAGTTGTTTGTTATTTTAATAAACAAATTAGGAACTTAAAATAAACAATTATTATTTTAAGAAAGAATTGAAGAAAAACACTAGCTTGTGTAAATATAAAGTTTCCTAAAAATAGTTTACTTTAAAGTACACCATAATTCGTAAACGTGTGGAAATGGTTGTTAGAAAATGTTTTCAAGATGGAAATTAAAAAAATTAAACTACAAAGTCTTCCCAATAATTGCGAATTTCGCAGAAACTATTGACACATTACTCAGGACGTGGCTTTTAACAAATTAAAAAAAGTTACTCGAAATAACCATTCATTATAAAAGTTTATATTTATATACATTTTTATCGGACAAGTATTTCATTTCGATAAAAATTAATAACAAGGCTTGCACGTAATTTTTTTTAAATAAGATCTGCAATTTTAATTGTTCATAAATTCTGAACAATCCCATTGATCTTCAATTAGCTTTAACCACTCACTGCTGAACTTGTTTCTCCTTAAATATTTATTCGGTCCTAACTAATGCCCAACGCAAGCCGCACTCATATGATATTATGCGACAATTTTGCTGTCGACTCGAGTAACGTGATCCACTTAGAGATGTCGGTTACGTTACTTTTCCTATACAGCGGATTTCCTTAGTGAGCACTTTGTCTTGAAGGCTTAAGGAATTTAAGAAAAACTTGGAGCTTTTGATTATGCCGGTGTGTTTACGGTTCAGAAATAGAAAGGGAATTATGTTTACGGAAATATATTCTCTTTGAAGTAAAAACAGGCCGTGACATAAAAATACACAAACGCTAATTTTGTCGTTCAACGGATATTAGCCAGAAACGAAAGTACTGACATATCAACATGATCAAGAATATGAAGGCTTGTCAAGACTTTGTAAATATAGATCTGAAAAACCTAGATCTTCGTGTTCATTCCAAATACTAGTAGAAATGTAATTGTAAACGATTACTAATACTAATTACTATATATATATATATATATATATATATATATATATATATATATTTATATATATATATATACACATATATTTATATATATATATATATATATATATATATATATATATATATATATATATATATATATATATATATCGAGAATGCTCAATGGTTTTTGAAAAAAATCACTGTCAAAGTTGCAAAGATTCCATCGAAAAAAATTATCAGATTTTGTATGTATTTTGTTTGTATTTGTTGTTTGATTTGTTTTGTATTTGTACAGAAACTTGCCTTAAATATATTTAGTTTGATGCACAGGTCGATGTGTGAATAAGAAACCGTTTTTGTAACTACCTCTGTACTATTACTCAAAACTTATAAATTATTATAGTTTATCTTAACGTAAGTATTTGTTGTTTAAATATTTATTGAGATTTTTGTAAAATAGATTAAGGATTTCTAGCTATTTAATATTATCAGGACAGACCTAGAAAGAAATTATTTAATTTGGGTTGTGTTTCATACCTTGCATATTTTAGTTAAAAAAAATATTAAATAAAATAATCATTTATAGTCCACTCCAAGAGTTATGTTCAACGATATTCCACAGAACTTGGTGAATAAACATACAGATGAACGGACAGACAGCGTAGTGATAATGACATAATTCAGAAGCCTCTGAGTACGTTACCTACCTTAAAATAATTAATTACCCCCTAGTGATTCACAAGTTTTATAACTTTACAACAATAGATATGGATAAAAAGTTTTTGATGAATGTGATAATGTTTATCAAATGAGAAACAAACATAACTATAGAGACAGAAAATATTTTAATTTTGATTAAGTCACTCAAAATAGAGATTATATATCGTCACCTGATTTGTATAAAGCTACACAAAATCCGCGACTACTCCCATTACTTACAACTGTTACCACGAGTCATATTCGTTTCATTTATACAATGTCATTAATGTACTCAACTCGACGTTATTTCAAATCAAATACACGATCGAAATGTAATTCTTACGCCATTATCAAGTTTAAATCCCGCTATGTCCTTGACATGGCAATATTTCCTAAACCATCCGTCCTTGATCTAGTTAGAAATGTTAAACAGAAACAAGGGGCTTAGAGAAGTTATCGCTTACACCGTTCGCGTTAGGACACATCCGTACCTCTGACCCGACAAAGTCCTTGCAAATTTTGTATTGCGTTTGTAATCGTAGACGCTCTTAATGTATTTGTGTTATTTGATCTGTGATGATCAAACAATATAAGAGAGTTAATCGGACAGTTTAATATTAAATCTATCTTTATCGCAGGTCTCGCAAATCTAGCCTAATCAGATACAGAAGAGATGGATGAAACAAAACAGAAAAATACACAGGCATATATGAATATGCATTTACAGGTACATAAATATATTACTACGTAAGCCAAGATATTTTATACATTAAGTATTTATATATTTTAATTTTAATATCAACTTTTCTTAATTCTTTTCGACTTTATTAACATGACGGCTGACTGAAAGTTTTGAGCCAAAGGTATTTAAACCCATGATTAATATTATATCCCACCGTCTTTAGTTGGGAGACTTCTAACTAGTATATAGGAAAGTTTAAAGTTATTAGCTTCATAATGCTTTGAGTATTTGTACCATAAACAGAAACGTATCCGGGCCATTCTTGCCCTTAAGAAAAATTGGAGAAACTGGAAAAGCCTAAGAAAAACTTGGGCTTCTCCTTGTCAGGGTAAATAATTGTTGAAAGATTGCCTCTGTTCGGTCTTAAGCATGGTGATAACCAATGAAAACACTGAAAAAATTAAGAAATTAGGACTGATTGAAAAAAAATATGGTAGATAGCAGAGTAACCGCACATTTGCATATGAAAAAAATAAATGCCCTTGGTTGCCAAAAATGCTCACGGATATAATCGGATGGCGATAAGCAGCGTCGAGTCGAAACTGCGTAGGAATTTTTTGAGCTGTGCAAGGACGATTTGGGTAACATTTTTTCTCGTATCTTCATCATATATGAAACGTGGACAAGATAATATATTTCGGAACTAAGACAGAAGATAATGCAGCGGGTCGAACAGGGTGAAAGTTGCCGAAAAAAAGTCACTCTCCGCTCTAGAATAATTATTATTTATTCTCTACCAAAAAGTTCTACAACGAATGAAAATTAGTTCGCTGGTCTTTTAAGGAAGTGCACCAAGCCATTGTGGATAAAAGTAGAGATAAACTTGTTTTTTTTTTGCAATGCAACGTACCATCGTAAGTTTCTAAGCAAGCTTTAACGGATTTAGAAGAAATTCCGGATAATGTTTACAGATATTATTTCTTATTCAGGAAAAACCTTTACGCTAAAAATATTTGAGAGCGGTAATGAGAAGATGGTAGCGGCCAATGAGAATTTTGATAGCAAAGATGCAGCCTATTATCTGACCGGCATTAAAAAATTATATAGAAGTTGTGAGAAACGAATTGAAATTGAGGGGAACTTCATGGAATAATATTTTTTTTTAAATTTTACTTTAACTCTGTACCCCAGAGGATCAAAACTGTTGAGCCTGCCTTCATAAATGCCCGGAACTCGGTAATATACATTCAAGAACACGTCTATAATGGTCGTATTCTAGAAGCATAAACAGAAAAATGGCAATTGGAGTCATTGTAAACATCTGCAGTTATTATGTATTATTGGATATGTTAAAAAATTAATCAATAAACGTTTTCGATTAAAAAAGGGATGGATAACAATAATGTCGCCAAATTCACGATTTCATAACCATTGCATTGTTTGTTTACATATTTTAATTTTAATTTTGCTCTTATTACATAGTCTATTTTAAATCCGGTAAACACATTATTACAAATAATAAATACATGTGTGTATAAACTGATTTCTTATATTATTTGTATATATAAGGAATAAGATTTGTAGCACACATAAAAAGACCTCAATGGAGAATTTTGAGTGATTCTAAAAGGCAATATTAGAGAAAAAAGTGGATAAGTATTTAGACTAGTGTAATGAACGGGGAGATTGACAGTCGCAGGGTATGAAAAGGAAGGAGACTTGGGGCAACAGTAAACCACAGGTACTGAACGAGTACTTAATTTATTTAAATCTAGACTATTTTTCATAACTTGCCTGCGTGAACAGTAAACGATTCTCTGTAATATGTTGCTCAATATGGGGGTAATGGTTTTATGGTCTTCTAGTTAAAATTTATGATCTCATATTGAGAAATGATAAAATCTGGATTTATTATTAATTACGTAAGTAAAATCAAATAGTATTTTCCTGATATTTAAAAAGATTCCTTTAAATTAACCGATTGATTAATTATTTTGAAAAGGATGAAAAACTCATATTCGGTCATAGTAATGTTTACATCTGTGAAAAACTCACAGAAATATTTAGTTTTCTGAATAGTAACAAAGCAAAAGTAACGATACTATGGTCCAAAGATAGTCAATAAGCTTACAAAACTAGCCTGTTCGACTCCAGATAACAAATATTTTCGAGAAAGTATACCTTTCCGTTAACACTGTTTCACACCGTGTTATTGATTTTACGCCAGGATGACTATCAGGATTCAATAAAATCCGTTTGCTTTAGTGCTAGTTAATGTTTATTCGAAATGTGTGTGGTCAGAAGGTGATAAAATAAGAGGGTTCAAATGATATCTATTTTTGTACTTTGCTATCAAAGTTTGACTTGCGAAAATAACTAATGGCGCATAATGATATGTGCCAGTTGATTAAAATTAAGTTTCACATAGCTAATATGATCAAACTTTTAATGCTTGATATTTGCATTTAATCATGTATTTATTTATACATTTGTTGAGCTTATTTCTACGTGGGAAATCCGTAGCAACAAACCAGAACACCAGAATCTGAAAATATAGTGTTGTGGACGACTGTAATATACTATTGTGAGATATTATAAAATATTGTGAGATATTACAGTGAGATATTATAAAATTAATGATTCGTTACAATATAACAACTAATAAAATAATTATGTAGCAAAAAATTACTTAATTGTAATTAATTAGCAAATAATTATTTAGGTATCAACATTAATAGGGATATAATAGGAGAAGTAGGAACAGGGTAGTGACAGGGAATCAGGTATCTTATTCAGACGAATTTTGAATGTGTAAATCGATGTTACGTTTTGAATGCTAGGATCAAGTGACTAAACTTCAGTCCAGTACCAGTTACTACACAGTACATTAACTTGTACCAGTATTCCTTACTCGTAGAAATTAGTGTTACATTTAGGAATAAGGACAATGAGGAGGGACTCAGATCCAAGGTCATAGGCCCCTAGGTATTTTGATCTAGAGTTGAAGTGAGAAAGATTCTTTAGTGTACTGAAGAGAACATGCAGAAAATGAAAATAGCACCCGTCACGTATTTCCGTCCAGTGACGGAAAGACGTAATCTAAACTCGGAAATGTGATCATATATTCTGAAGTCAAATATATAAGGAAAACATAAATTTTAAAGATATTACAGTTTACGTAACCAATCTTCAATCAAGTCATTTAAGTGTTCAGTATACTATTTGATTTGACATGTTGTATTTATAAGTACTAATGAAAATAATATTTCACCTTACTGACTTAATATTTGCATTATATCTGCCTTAGTACAGTGAAAAGTCGACATATTACGTAAATGTATCGTATAAATAAAAAGGGTAAATTCGTAGTAATTGGACTACAAGAGCTACGAGAATCTTTAATACTCAGCTTCATTAACTCGCTTACACGTAAGCTAATTTAATTTCTATTAAATTGGCCAATCTATATTAATAATAGAATCAACCCTATGAAAGTCTTCTTTTCTATGTGAAAATAAGTAAAATAATCCTTTTCTCTTCTTGATATTCATATTTTAAATGTTCTATAACCTCAATGATATATTCTCAGTTAATAATTATAATATGACATTTAAGTACAAGTTAATTATTTTGTCATGATTTCGTTGTTACTTTACATTTCCACATTCGTTTTCCGGTTATTAGGAAAATATTAAACATCATACTTCTTGACTTATCTTGAAATCAACGAACGCTGTATTTAATTCGAACCTTTTAATTTTGAGTCACAATAATAATGATGAAAGTAATATAATCGCCAAAATATAAGAATCGAGATATTACTGAAAATCTATTCAAAAGTACTAACACAATATAAAGTGTTCTAAATTATTTTCAGTTAAAAATACAAAAGTAGGTGCTGGAAAAATAAATTTACTTTACACAATTTCACAATCCAGAAGTTGGTCCCATGTTTTCTAAGTCTATGAAAAAAATAATAACTTTTACTACATACTTAATAAAAGGAATATCTTATTTTACTTATTTGGAATATAGATAAATTAATAAGAAATATCGTGAAAATAGACGTATTTTCTGAAAACGCGTTTAGCTATTTTTATATTCTCAACATAATATTTTTACCTCGTACTATAAATACTTGAATGATTTTAAAATAAGGCTATGCGTTCTATTAATTACATACATATTCAGCATGTCTCTTTAAAACAGGTGGTTAAACGTAAAATTATCTAATTACATGCTAGTGTATCAATAGTAAATATCCTAAGTTTATTGGCATTTACTACTGAAACACTAACAGACTTACAAAGGCTAACCGCTGACATTCATATTCTTAAAACTTCAGTTCCATTAAACGCCTTAAACCACAACAAATCGACATGAAATTCATGACATCTTCCACGCGATAGAATCAGTTATAAATCAATTATCAATACAGAATTTATTGGCACTAAAACCAGTACTAGTGTTGAGACGTAGTATTTAAAAATGGTTAATGTTCATCCTTGAGTTTATCTCGTTATCCAAGTTCAATTTTGAATATTTATTTTTACGGCAATAAGCAATTGAAGTTAGGAGTTACAATTTAAATAGTAGTTTATACAACACGATGGCTATATGACATTTAAAAAGTTGTCTACGTATATTATAATTCTGTTTTCTTGATCAGCGTTGTATTTACGGTGCGTTCGCCGAAATCATTAGGTTGAATAGAATATGTACCCATTTGATTACATGTTTTGAACATAAATATCGTTACTCCCATTATAAAATGCATGGCCCATAGCACGCTCAACCAAAAGAGAAAGAATGAAGAGAATAAAAAGTTAAATTGAAGCGAATATTTACCAACTCGAAACACAAATCTGAAGGCACAATCGGACCTTTTCACAAAAACTCTCAACCCATTTGATATTTGCACATCTCTCTCGCTACTCGTTCCGCTCATTAATTATTCTTTCTCGCGACTAAACAATACTGCGGCCGAAACGTTATGAATTTGGAGAGAATTAAAGTAAAAAAAAAACATCTGCCGACAAAGTAACGGCGTACCGTCTCTACGTACTGAATCCATAAAATTAATTAGCATTTTACAAGCGATAAAAATCTCTAAACAAATGCTTAAAAAACTGCAGAAAGAACAATTACGTAAACGTTAAAGAGAAAAATTGTTGTTAAAAAGTTAATTTAATCTTACATATTACATTTTTTGTATATGCTGCAGTGAATTTTAATAGAAAATAAGTCGTAATCATAAATAAGTTATCTATATTAACACAGCGTGACAAAGATAATAACAAATCTAAACTAGAACAATGAACAGACACAGAGAATAAAGGCTTATTTCTAAACAATTTCATCCATATTACTTGTAAAACTTTCGCTGTACCCTTCTCAGTTACAATTTTAGATTGACTCGAAATTAGTTCTTCCAACATTTCAAGTGATAATTGACAGTGACGTGAAGAGTGACAGGTTTAATTCGGACACCTCGTCTCCAGTTTTAATTTCTTTTCAGGACGAGGAGAATTAAGTGACACAGTACATTAATTAGTGTCGATATTGTTAAAAATAAAATTGGCAGTTCTGTAAAAAGGGGCGGAACATTTTATTTGTTTTATATTTTTTTAAACTAAATGTAACCTAAAGAAAAATAGACCATAGAGGGATATGTACATTGAACAGATACGAATGACTAACAATAAACTGTAATAAAATAAAAAGTGACATAAATCCAATGAATTTTAAACAGAATACAGGTTTTTACAACAGATAAATGTGAAATAAATGGGATGGACATTGCGGGGATTATAGTAGGTATATCACCTAAAGGCTTCAATAATTTATACATATAAAAACTTAACTCGACCTTTGTCAAACATTTTTACTACTCTTTCTTGACCTCACTAAAGATCAGTTAAATACACCAGAAAACTCAAAATATTACATATATTTTGAAAGTGTTCTGATGTATTCGTTGTATTTTTGGTCTGAGAAAATATGACTATATTTCTGAGTTCAGGTCACGTCTGGACTAGACGGAAATATTTGAGGGACGCAATTTACAGATCATATATTTTCTTTTCAATATATTGGAAAATCTTTCTAGTCCGGCTTATCTTCAATACTTGATTTAAAGCCTTTGGGGACCGTGGCCTTAGATAACGTTGTGAATCGTCGTTATTCCTAAACATAACACTACCTTTTACCAGTTCTCCTTCAATGTTCATACTGGTAAACCCTGGAGTAAACTTATTCCCATGTTGATTCTCCATCATTCGCATTTTCTTTTTTCTCATATCCTATATTTTTTCTCTATCCATGACTACATCTAAAGTAATTGCTAATTCACTAATATGTTAATTTTTAATATGTAGTTACTCTTTGAATTGTTTTGTTGTAACAGAGAGTTTCATTAATATTACGCTAACGGTCTATTGCGGTATTTCATAACACGAAATTATCAGCTTCTAGAGTTGTGGTTGGCTGGAAGAAATTGCTCAAATAACAATAAGTTCGCCGATTCTTCAAAGTTTTTTTGATGAATTCTTCTTGCGCCCTATGAAAATGATTTGGAAGATATTTCAACCTATGCCTACTATTTATTTTAGAGGCGGAAAACATAGTGAATATTTAAATAATACTATTTCTCATCATGTAAATATATATATATATATATATATATATATATATATATATATATATATATATATATACACATACTATTGTAAATACTTTTCAGGCATTCAAAAATAGCGGTTTAGCTTGTAGGGGGCGAAAAGGTTCTACTCAAAGAAACATTATTAAATTAAAATTTAATATTTCGTAACCGAATCCCTGTATTTAATAGTGTTCATGAGATAACCCCCATATTGTTAAAAGACCTACTTATACTAAAAAAAATTTTTAAAAGTTTTTATCAACCATGCACAAAATTCGGTCATAGCACTATTAGTGACATGCAGACGAATTCGTCAAAACTATAAGGGTCCCTTGTTTGGGTACGCTAAAAAGAACTACTGGTAACACTAAAAAGAAGCTAAACCGTGAAACACTAAATATATCGATCGACAAGAATCCACATCAAAAACTTTATCCCGAAACGAATAAGACAAGAATAATTTTCCGTAGGCTACGTTATCTTCGCAAATTTTATCAATTTGCTAAGATCCCACCCGCCGCGGAGGGTCGCTGTACAATCTTTGCGAAATATACCCACCCGTAATCGACCAAAGACTCCGATGATTAATTTGAACTTTTCCGTTTGTTGAGTCCGCACGTCAAGAGCTCCGGAAAATTAATTTACTTAAAATTTGCAGCGGCATCGACGATGGCGGGGCGCAATAAAACCGCGGGCCGCTCGCATTATTACGAATATTTTTTTTCAGTGGGCAAATGGCATGACGTAACTCGCGCAGGCAATCCACTACTTTCACGTTCCGCCGTATTCCATCGCCCATTTTCGGCCTTTGTTCCCGTTCGCGGGGGAAATTCATTTTCCATTCAACCTCGATATACATACATATTTCCATCGCTCTACCCGTGTAGTAATGTGATTTAATTTCCGCAACCGGAGTAAGGAGTTGTCTAGAAATTCTTTTCAATTCGTTGTCGTTAGATGGGGGGTACAATTTTTAACATGTACTTATCTACATTCATACTATATTACACGCATTTACATAACGATTTCAGTATTTTTTTTATTGACAATTTTATAAATATCAATGATCGGATGAGATACTTTGAATAATACTAAACTTTTTTCCTCAGTTTCTTTGATGTTCAAGATGTGTAATATGAAAAGAGCAAAAAAAGAACAATTCTTAAAAGTAGTAATGAATAAACTACGAATTGTCGAGATGCAGATAAAATGACGAAATAACGATTATTTATATTCTAAACCAATCAACGTAATGAGAAAATTAAATATTGGAAAAGTAACACTTCACACAATTTTGAGAGTTTTCACTTTCAGGGTAAGAAAATAAAACAAAATTCAATATAATTTAAATATTTTCTTCATATTATGTTTTAAAGAACATTTTTATTTTTTTTTTAATCTGTCTCTGCTAGGAGATAAATTCTTAAAAGTTAAAACCATGTTTAGACAATCTTAATTTAACTGTAGTAAAATTTCAATTCCATTGACTTAGATATTCGAGGAAGGAATTCGCAGACTAACATAATTTTATGTTTAAGCTAAAACCTCAAAAATTATCATTTTTAGTACCGCAATACCAGGAAAGTAATTTTTATTGTATTCATAAATTTATGTAGGTTGTGTTGCTTATTTTTATTTTAAACGTTGAACTATTAATATAGACGATCGCTAAAAACGACACAAATATCCAGTGATATTATCGTTTTGTTTTATTTTGGTGTTCACTATATTTTTTTTAATAATATATCCAACTGATTAAATACAATAATTTGTAGAAAATTTTAAGTAGGTTCTGTCGACTGATATTTTTCTAATAGTGTATTAAATACGAATTGAACGACATGTGATTAATATACATGAAATAAACTGTACCAATAGTGTGAACTTTATTTTAAACACGTGAATTTTTTTTTGTCACTTTAAACAATTTTCCTCATCAATAATTAAAAAAAAAGGATTTTTAATATTTTCATTATATTTTGTAAAACGAAGTTTGGCCTAACATATTTTCCTTACGTTTAAGAATAAAAGTTTCTTAATTTTTTTTAAATTAGTAAATCTTAGGTTGTTTTCAGTGATCATTTAATACAAAATAAAAATAGAATATTTAATATATATTGCTTAAATACAAGAAGTGAACAACAGACAGGTATGTGTATGAACCGCAGAACCTAAAAATAAGTGTTGCGTTAAAAAAGTTTTTCCAACCGACTCAGGTGCCAAACGCTTAGATAAGCATAAGATCATTGGACCCAACACCTACTGAAAATTACGATGAGCATAGTAAACAAGTGGCGCCCAACAATGATTTTCGTCCGTCCCGGACCGTGGCGCTCTAATGAAAACGACGCGCCGCTCGGCGCCAGACATTGGATATTTTTCCAACGAAATCTCTTCGACGGCGTGTAAATAAACATTCATAAATTATGTATAAAAAGGACTTGTTAGTGGAGATTTGTTATTTTAATGGTACTTAAGAGCGCCCCAGGCATTACATAAATTTTCATAATATTTTGCTAGTTATTGGGCGAGCGCTCCTGAAATGGCGCCGGTGCGGGTAAGGACTTTGCTAGTTTTGGGTGAGTACCCCTGCTATGGACCGCGTGAGGTAAGTGATGGACGTCATAGGGCAAGCGGCAATAATCTAGTAATTGTTTTGCAGCCAGAGTATTTAATTAATTATATTTCACATCACAATTCGTTTTTTCCCGTTCGTGTCAAGTCATTATTACTAGCATTTATAAGCAGCACAATTACTTGATTCTAATGTATTTTTTCGCCTTAGAAATTGAAAAAAATTATATTATTTACAAAATTAAATAATTTACTCATAGTTTATTACTAGTTTGTTGAGAATGTTCATAATTTTTTGCTAAAATAAAATAGAAAAACGACTAGTAACAATTTATAAAATATATATAGAGTAAAAATTATGAAGTATAAGTAAACTACACAAAATAAGGCTCAATTATATTATAGATGTAGATCGAATTGTAACAGGTTAAATAATTGTACTTCCTAAAGTAACAGTGAAGTATTGCCAATGATTAAACTACTACATTTAATAATCTGATATTATTAAAAATCTCCAGATTATATAAGTATCCGTACATCATCTTTTGGATAAAAACGACAGTAATGCCAATACCAAGTTTCCAGGGTAGTAAAGCAATATTTAAGTCATATTAAAGGATTATTTCGAAAAGAATAATAGATATCTTAAATAGTTTAGGTAATAAGAAATTTTATTAAATAATTCTAATAGTTTAGAAGTAATTGGCCACCTAATTATCACCTAATTATCATTATTCAGTAAATTTATGGCCAAAGTTTAGAATGGTGTCTAGCTATCTGCAAGCCGTATAAAATATATCAACTATTATTCTTGTATAGTGTTTAAATATATATCACTTATTGTGCGGTAGAAAATATTAAGTTAAATAATATTAAATACCATATATCAGACTTTAATGATTTTCTTCGCTAAAAATATTAAACCCACGAACTAATTAGGAAACATAACGCTTAACGAATATATACGCATGAACCGCTACCTAATACGATATTCTACCTAGCCTTGGGCTATTTAATTAACGTCAGATAAACATAAAATATCGTCGAGAAATTCAATTAGGGCTCATAATTGTACATAGCTTCTCAGTAACCTCCTGCGGATCATTTGTATGCAGGTGTCGCAAGCTGTCTTTGTCGTAGCAGCCGTCGTAGCTGTCGCCTCTACGGAAATAGCTACTGCATACATACATATGTAGGTTGGTTTGTATTGTTATGAGAAAACAACTTTTTCGAGGTACAAAGAAAGATACATATAAGAAATATTCGTTTTGTTTATCGTTAAGGTAAATGTAGTGGTCATATTTAAATATAGTTTTAGACACATTACTATATTTTTAATATAGTTATAGACACATATTAAATATAGTTATAGACACACAACTTATATATTTCACATTAAACTGGACAGGAAATGCGGTAAGCATGTTATGAATAGTTCAATGACGAAAAATTATATTGGTCCCTTTATTTACTTATTTCTTAACCTTAAAAAAAAGGCTGACGTCCGTCCATAACATTTGTTATAACCATTTTATTTGGTTAAATTATTCGTTGCTATTGAACGGGAACTTACATGATAATTATGAACTATTGATTCACATTTAAAGAAACATATTAAGTAGAAATAGTAAATCACATTATGATGATTCTGTACCCTCAATATTATTACTTATTATATAAACACATTGTGTAGCGTATATTTTGTAGGAGTAAGAGAATTAATTTGCGTGCCGTTATTTTCTTAACGCAAATTTGTAGTAGTTATTAAATGCCATTGTCGTGATTTTTTCCGAGTTTTCACGTGCATGTTTTAAAAATTAGAGGGGAGAGGGGATTCACTATTTGACATTTTGGAAACACATATCTCGTGAAAAACGCATATAAAATTTTCCATTGCTTTTCAAAAGATCTTTTCTATAACATCTCACTCGATGAAAAAAATGTTTGAGCCCCAAGTTATAGGTCTACTAAAAAATTAAATTTTAGTGTCTTTACTTTCATGTATTTACGTAATTAAGCTATGTGTTCCGGCAAAATTGTATTACAAATCGAACTTAAATTGAAGTGAGTTATGATGATGTGACACAAGAAAGAACAGCCAGATGAACAGATAGACAGGACGAAATTATAACCAAAAAGAAAATAAATAAGACTGTTTAAAGTACACTATATATTTGTTTGTGCACTTGGAAAAGAAGTGAAATGTATTTCACTCATAAAACCTTTAATAGACGCTTGCCTATCTGGTGAACAGGGTAGCATTGAAACGGCCACCACTTCAGGAAATGATTAAAATTAAACAGATATATTAAACTTATTTAACATAAAAAAAATATTGAAAGAGGTATCGGTTATGATTGACAATTCAATGATACCACTAAGTATGTCAATACATTTAAATAATTGTTCTATTATACGTCATGAAATAATCGATGATAATATTTTTTTCCACAGTCATATTACGGACCAGACCTTAACGATAAACATAACGATTATTTCTTATATGTATTTTATAAGAAATATTCGTTATGTTTATCGTTAAGGTAAATGTTGTGGTTATATACAGTAGAGACATGCACATTAAACTGGATAGGAAATACGGTAAGAATGTTGTGAATAGCTCAATGACGAAAAATTGTATTGGTCAGTTTATAAATAATAAAGCTTTACCAACATACAAACGAGTCCAAAAAAAGTCGCGTTAATTTACAGCAATGTAAGATTTTTTACAGATTTTTTTGGGCTCTGGTGCTAAACCTGAAGAAAATTTAATGTAATTCAAAATGAAAATTCATATTGAAAAGACATGAAATAAAACTTTCGTCAATATTATTATAAATGAAAAATGTTGGATATTATCTATAATTATATTCCAACAAAAAATATATTTTAAATGTTCTACTACACATTTGAATTACAAAGAATTTTCGTTGATTATGTTATTAGTAAATACGTGAAATTGGAAAACTGCAAAAATTGTCGCTATTAAAAAACAACATGTAATGATATTTTGTATTAAATAATGAGAAAAAAAAAACAGAAAGCGCTAAAGACAATTGTAATCTTTGTAATCGAATTACATGAATAACCACGTTGAATACGCGAAAAATAATGACGTCGAAAATCAATAAGGACAGATATTTCTCGTGTTAAAAGAAAGGTAAAAATAATTAAATGTACAATATATGTAATTATTGTTAAGAGTACTTTATCCATGAATCGATTAACAAAAAATAAATCGATCATTCGTGTGTCAGTTCTTATTAAGTGTTCTGTAGCAGTATGATATTACAGATTTTAGCCACTACGTGTTAACGTAGTAGCTAAAACTTAACTTCACAAATAAACTTGTGTCCTTTCGTAAAGTACTAACATACGTATATGATACGCATGTAACTTTAGGGTCCACAACGTTTTTATTAATATACTAGCTTTTGCCGCCAATTCGTATGCGTAAACAATTGGAAAATATATCGAAGTCTTTTTACAAGCAAAATATGGAATAATTTACTCTGGTCACGCCCATTTTACCAATTTTTACCTGTACAGCAAACCTCGTTGCGCAATTTAAAATACACGTATCGCCATCTATTGATGTACAAAGGTATAATACACATTTATATAATTATTACGCTTCGGACAATTAAGCAAGCAGTCCTTTATTGTTGGTGTACCAAACAATGTAAATGAATTTTTAAAAAACATAAAATTCTCATATCTTTTTATCGAGCGAAATGATATTATTGAAATATTACTTCAAATACACATAGTTACTCTACGTTTTTCCAAAAACTCCATGAGTTTTTCATAGTGTGCGCACAAACACACAATCAGATAAAAATTTCAAAAATGGTTTTAATGCTTTCCGTTACTTATCCTTCATTTCCTAATTATTTTTTATTTGTAAATATTTTCAATGTACAGAAATGCTAGGATTGCAGTTTAAAAGTTAAATATTATAATTTCTTTACTCAGGAAAATAGTTTTATGTTACCAAGCTCTGTGATTATGCCAAATTTCAGATTTCTATATCAAGCCGTCCAGATTTTAGAAGCCTGTGATAGACAGTTGGACAGGCAGACACTGAGGTGAAGTTATAAATATACCATTTTCACCTCGTTAAAAATAAACGAGTTTGTAGATAACTTAATGCAAAATATTTAAACTAACGAGTGAGGCCATGAAAAGTTTTAATTTCACCTTGCATTAACTAACTTCTTACGTATTCTAAATGGCACAGAACTATTTTCTTTTACCATAAGAAAACATTACATGATTAATAATAACATTACAAATAATTAGTGTATATAAAGAAATCCACACCATTTATATTCAGAGATCGATATTCTTAACTAATTATACAACCGCCGGGCCGTCAAATAATATTATCGATAAAATTTCATCATTCTCCCCCTCATTCTTTTTCCGACGCAATCGGAAGCTTTTACCCGTTCCGGGCTTTGCTCATTAATTCCAGCTGAATTCAATAATAATTTTCTTTTTCATTGGTTATTTTTGTCTTAAATGTATCACGAGGAGAAGAGAAAACACTGGTGTGCTTATATTAAGTTTAAGTATCAATTTCAAAGACGAAACTAAGTTATCGATTGTCCGAATTTACGCAAATAAATATATCTTTCATTGCATAAATGATATCAAAAGTTGTTGCAAATTTAAGATCTGGTTACTGTTAACAAAGCTGGCTTCTTAACGGAAATAAAAATTTACATTTATAGTTGATATTTAATCTAATGATTTGATTTATTAAATAACAATGTACAAAAAAACTATAACGTTATCTCCACGTATATCCCTGAAAGAGGGTCACGAAAAGCATAAGTCATTTCTGTGTTCAAGAGCATCCTACAAAGTAAACAATTCTGGTCATAAATCTAACTCTGTGCTGAACTTATAATAACATCAAATATAAGAAAGCTCCAAAATGTAACACAAACTGGCGACTTGGGTTGACTTATTCGAACGAGGGCGGCACCGCCCTCCATTGTTCCGTCGCCCATATTGGGACACTTAACTATAACATTTCTTTCAAAAGGTTCGACAAGTTGCCTCCAGCGAGCATTATTCGGACGGTTTCGACCTATAGACGAGATATTGAGATGCCCCCAACAATGCGGACCCGACGGCGTTTTCAGTCCGAATTTAATAAAATTCTTCTTACCAATTCATGGAACAACAGTTTGTTTTTACGAGCTTCGCGGGCGGACCGCCATCTTGTGGCCGGACGCTTATTTACGGGCACGAAGTTCGAAATGGGGTAGGGAGCGTAATGGGGCCGATTGTCACGTTTCGGTACAGGAATGGCTTTGTCATTTAATAAGTGTGCGAGCCGTATGTGTTGAAGGATTGTTATTAAATATTTCATTACTTTAACCACAGCACTGATCAAGGGCGGTAGGTATTGATGATGAGTGATTATTGTAATGGGGCCGATTGTCACGTTTCGGTAGAGGAATGGCTTTGTCATTTAATAAGTGTGCGAGCCGTATGTGTTGAAGGATTGTTATTAAATATTTCATTACTTTAA
Organism: Druceiella hillmani; assembly: GCA_039881145.1. Classification (NCBI taxonomy): domain Eukaryota; kingdom Metazoa; phylum Arthropoda; class Insecta; order Lepidoptera; family Hepialidae; genus Druceiella; species Druceiella hillmani. The sequence goes on from JAYKKI010000001.1 coordinate 93,057,873, forward strand.
CCACAGCACTGATCAAGGGCGATAGGTATTGATGATGAGTGATTATTGTAATGGGGCCGATTGTCACGTTTCGGTACAGGAATGGCTTTGTCATTTAATAAGTGTGCGAGCCGTATGTGTTGAAGGATTGTTATTAAATATTTCATTACTTTAACCACAGCATTGATCAAGGGCGATAGGTATTGATGATGATTGATTATTGTAATGGGGCCGATTGTCACGTTTCGGTACAGGAATGGCTTTGTCATTTAATAAGTGTGCGAGCCGTATGTGTTGAAGGATTTTTATTAAATATTTCATTACTTTAACCACAGCATTGATCAAGGGCGATAGGTATTGATGATGAGTGATTATTGTAATGGGGCCGATTGTCACGTTTCGGTACAGGAATGGCTTTGTCATTTAATAAGTGTGCGAGCCGTATGTGTTGAAGGATTTTTATTACATATTTCATTACTTTAACCACAGCATTGATCAAGGGCGATAGGTATTGATGATGAGTGATTATTGTAATGGGGCCGATTGTCACGTTTCGGTACAGGAATGGTTTTGTCATTTAATAAGTGTGCGAGCCGTATGTGTTGAAGGATTGTTATTAAATATTTCATTACTTTAACCACAGCATTGATCAAGAACGATAGGTATTAATGATTATTATATATTGATTGATATTGTTACTTTGCCCAATAAAGTTTTTTGGTTGGTAAAAGCTCATTAGTTCATATCAGTTCCGGATTTATGGTTTGTGTTATATTATACATTGCTTTTTGTTTTATTTCAGTCTCGTAAATTCTTATAAGAATCATTAAGTTTTGGTTAGAATATTAGAACTTCAATGTATTTTTTAGTAGTGTTATTCATTAATACTTCAGGGAAAACTAATTATACATTTAAAAAAGGATAACTTCAAATCATGTGTGTAGCCATGTATGAGCGAGGAAACAAGATTACTATATCTCCCATAGTGCTTCTAGAGCACATAAAATCCTCATCACAAAAAAGCGGAGCTCGAAATGATGACAATAAAATTAAAAGTATAGGATATATGGCAATGTTTTCTACAGAATCCCAAACGTAACGTAACTTTCCACTTAAACTGGAGCCACCTTTGCCCGAGCTATAATTAAAAATGGTGTAAGTTTCATTGTCGGAATATAAATAAACGCCTAAGAAAAAGAAATTTCTTCAAGTTGTAACCTGATCTAATCAGCGTTAACTTTGATTATCACAGTTATTGAGGTTTATTATGTTAAAATGGTGTAATAACTTTACAAGAAAATCCAGTCTAAATTGGCTAAGAAATATTTTGTGGGTGTTACCCCGGTCTATACCAGTAGCTGTCTGAAAAAACAACCTATTATGATCCATTGTATTCGTTTGTTTTTATAATTTGCTTAACCAACCGATGGATTCAATTAACGTAGCAAAATTCGTACTCTCGAAATCGCTGAAAAAAGTGTTTTATCTCACTGAAACAACCGAATATTTGTACAGAAATATATATTTATTCTTGCATATTGGAATATTATGCACATATGTACTTTCATGTATGTATATATATATATATATATATATATATATATATATATATATATATATATATATATATATATATATTATAACAATATTATAACAATAATAGTCAACAAATAAAATTACCAACATATAATGCCTCAACTCTTAGTAAATTACTTTTTAGAGACAAATAAGCCAATGAGACAATTTAAGTATAATAATTTCACAAGCCCCATCTTTCCGCGAAGTATAATATTAAATCCGCACTCCAAAGACGCTAAGTCTAATAATATTATTTAATTTCATTTAGATCGAGCGGCGATGACACTTATAAAAAGATGAAAAACAAGCATGTATAAAAGTTCACAACTTGGCAATCAGAAAAAAGCGAATTTCAGGTAATTACCACTAAAAAAGCAAGACGGAGGAAAAAGTTACAAAAGAAAACGCCCGCCTCGGTGGAAACTTTGTGTCATTAAAACTTAGCAAATAATTTCTGCAAATAAATTCAAGTCAGGAATCAGTTTGTGTACCTTTTTTGCATATTAACTTTTTATTTCTGAATTTTTTATGTTTTGCATAGTGTGATAGAACCTGACATGTCAATAAACTGTGCGACAATGTATTATTTCACATGCTAAAGTGAAACTAAGAAAAATATGAAAAAATTTATACTTAATATTTTCACAATTATATGAAACTACGTGAGGTAGTATTATTTCTATTTTCTTTAAGTTCTTTACCACTTATCTTTGCTAATAGCCCACCTGAAGATGTAATACAACGAAACCTAGGTCGTGGTAAAGAACTTAAAGAAACTAGAAATAATACTACATCACGTAGTTTCATTTAATTGTGAATAATGAATTTCTACAAAATTAACGCCTAATATATTCAATACTTAATATTTTATTTCATTCACATTCGCAATCAAATTCTACTTAAGTACTCCTATAGATCAATTGGCCGCAGCCATTTCTATTGAAAGTTCGAAAAATACAGGAAAATTTCATTTCAATAAATTTCTTCTCAATTGACAGTTTCAATAGTTTTAAAATATTATTCTCATCTAAATCCCACAAGTCTAACTCATTCTTTATTTTCTCTTCCTATCTTAAGCTATTTATTTCCTTACACGACACAATCATACAACAAAGTTTAATTTTTATAAACAATTTTCTACAAAAGTTCCATTTTTCGTGCCCCGCGACCATTCTCGGTCTTTGTGCAAATACTCTTATCTCTTCTCTTTCTCCACCCTGCTGTTCTTAACTTTTTTTAATTTTCAACTTTTTCTTCCAATTGTTTATTTAATAAGCAATAAAGCGGATGTGCATGTTTGGTTTCATCAATGTTTCAAAATATTACTAACAAGTGGCTTCCGATTTCAAACGCATGATTTTCTTTTCGGTTTATACATACGTTATACGACAGATAGAAACGAACTTTTTTTTAGGGTTCTGTTACCGAATAACAACAACATAATCTTTATTAAAATGGACATATACCATCACATTCTCATACATACATACATATATATATATATATATATATATATATATATATATATCTGTCACCGCACTAAGAGAGTTCTATACATATTTATACACTTATAAACATTTAGACTATTTATAAATATTATTTTTTCACAACGTAAATTTATTGCCTACTAGACATTTCACAGGCGCAAAAACATTGTGCATATTTAAGTAATATTATTTCTGGCCATACCAATACATCAACACATTATCTAATATATCTATCATAGACATAATAAAATAACATTTAATAATACAAAGTTATTTTTACAGTTGATTTATGTCACTTGTATGGAATTTCTATAAAGTTTTTATAGACCCGACTATATATCAAAAAATTACAACTTAGCTGTGATAATTTTCCTTATAATTTTGTTACATATATATATTACTATTTTAAATACTTTTCAGATGTTTAAAAATTGCGGTTTAGTCCAAAAGTCACTACGCATTTTTGTAAAAAAGGTCGAAAGGCGCAACACTCTCTTTCCTGGTTCAAAGGTACTCGGTAAACTGAATAATTCTAATCATAACTAGTCATCGCTCCGAACTCGTACTAAAATCTAGCGTAAAAAAAGCTGTACAAGAATGAGTAAATACAACAATCGCTATTTATCCTGCCCTTAACGACTACGACACTTTTCTAGGATATGTCGAAAATCCTGACCCACTACTTACTAGTTCAATGGTCCTCGATAAACTAAACAATTCTGATCACATATCGACACCATGCTGACTTTGTAATAACATGAAAGGAATATCTATGTAATATAAAGTGACAACTACAATTGACCTATTGTGAGCTATACCGCCCAATATTGTTCCACTGCACATTTGTAACTATAATGTAACTTAGGGAAGGCATGGCGTGTCGTCCCCAGTTCCGGGGGTACAATTACTCCGAGACGACACACTGAGATATTCCCAAATAAAATGAAACCAGCGGCGTTCACAGTTCGAATTTAATAAAATCCTTATTATCGATTCATGTAACAGTTTGTTTTTACGAGCGGTTCGATTGAGACGTCATCTTGCGGTCCGACATTCATTTCCGGCACCGCAAACGAGAAATGCGCCAGAGAGAGAGATGTGGCAAGCTATCATGTCAAGGATGTCTTTACCATTTACTAGGACGATTCGTACCTTTTTGGTTGGAAAGTAGCCATTAAAATTTTCATTAATTTAAAGTCAAGTGTAACAGACAGGAAGTCCATGAAAAACAATGATGGTGATTGTTGGTGTTGTTATTGCTTTTTAAAATCTTTATTTTAGTACAGACTTCTTTCTCATTTCTTCTACTTATTTATGACTTATGTATTTACCATTTAAACGTTTATTCATTATTATATTTTTCAAAATCTATTATGAGTCCTTAAGGTAATTGCCACCTTGTATTGGGATTGTTAGTTTATTACTATTTCCAACCTCGCTCCAAAAACCAATTCTATTTAAATAAATAATGCAACCCATTTAACGTCACTGTTAATTTTTTTTCCTCATCGTTACCTGTTACATATTACTAAATAAAGTTCAAGAAATTCAACTAAAAAAAATTTGCAAGTACCAAATCTTTGTCAAGCATTAAACGTTAGTCACTGAATACCGCTCCAATTCAATAAACGTGAAACAAACCGTATGTGTTTCTTCTTTAAAGTTTTCCAAATTAAAAGTCATTCAAACAAACACGATATACAGAGAACTATCAAACCGTGTTCCCACTCGACGTAATAAAGGTTGTGACAAAACACGACTTAACAAAGAGCTCTTCAGCGTATTCACCTTGCGCCAGTAAATATAACAATTGAACATACCAGAGAGGCATTTAATATGGATGTAAAAAGGGTTACACACTTAATGTCGGCCAGGGTTCGTCTGCCGTAAACTGGAAGCAATCTCTCGTAAATTCACGATTCGCAGTGAACCTTGAGATGGCTCTGGCGGTAGATATAAAGGTCTTGACGCTGAAATAAGGTGCGTGAAATTATGGTAACAAAGTACTTAGAGGCGGGAGGGCTGCAAATAACATTAAATAATATTAAACGAAATGCTCTGGTAAAAAAATTATTAAAGCCGACTTTACATGCGAAATACGCCGAAAAAAACTTACCCATTAAACCGTAGGCTTAGATCAACGACGTGGCTTAATTTTAGGATGCATATGACTTTCTGTGGGATTGAAGAGTTTAATTCAGCATTTAAAGGGAAAACATATCTTAAAAGTAATTTACGCATTGTCTTTATCCAGCATAGTTTCCAAGGTTTACTGCGCAAAGGCCGCTTGATAATTTTATGGGTTTATTGAATAAAAGTTATCTTTGAAATATTTATTGGCTGTTACTGCCATTATGTACGTTGCCAACTAAAGTTAGCGTTAGTTCGAGAGTTACAAGGTTTAATTTATAGCTCCTATCAGTTACGTAACATTTGTTTGACTCATATTTCCATCAAGTATCACTGCATATAATAAAGATTAAATCAATTAAGAAAAAATATACGTAGTTTCAAGGGCGTTGGAAGTGAAACTTTTTTATTCCAAAAGAAAAGAGGGAAGTGTTAATAATGTAGTATGTAGTGAAAGTATCCAATATGTAATAAAAAGAAGATATTTTTCTCTGAAAAAATCTGTATTATTATTACATGTAACGCGGTTACACATGTAACGTTGAGACATTATCGTAAACGTTCTCACCAGTGTCACTGAGTTCGAAGTTTATACATGTAACGAGGTGATACATGTAACGTTAAGACACTTATCGTAAACGTTTTCATCATTATCACTGAGTTAATGTTTATATATGTAACGAAGTGACACATGTAACGTTGAGACACTTTTCGTTAACGTTTTCGAAAACGTCACTGCATTAGATGTTTATACGTGTAACGCAGTAACACATGTAACATTGAGACACTTATCGTAAACCTTTTCGTCAGTGTCACTACGTTATAGGTTTATACATGTAATGAGGAGACACATGAAACGTTTAGACACTTATCATATACGTTTACGTCAGTGTCACTGCGTTAAATGTTTACACATGTAACGTAGTAACACCAGCGAAAACGTTTACGATAAGTGTTTCAGTATGATTAAAACATATATATCAATACTGTAATATAAAATCCTTTTATTGTAATATCTACACAGCGAATAATTTTCATGTAAATAACACATTAAGGAAAACATTAAAGTTAATTGTGACAATTTATTAATACATTATTTTTAGATTTAGTTAAGTATCACCACTTCTGAGAGTTTAATGACGACTGAAATAAGCTAAGTTTACTTTATTGGTGGTTTGCAAAAAACCGAGACGCTGAGAGTTTGGCAGCAAAGGAGGAAACCTAATTTATCGCTCACTCCCCGCACTACCGATTTATTATACTTTTCATTACTGCCTAATTTCTTAACACATCACCTTACTCTATCATAACAAAATAACGTCCATTTCATAAAACGAATCTCGACTCTATACGTAGTCATAAAACAACATAAAATTAAATATATCGATAAAATTTTATTATTAATAACATAGTTATTATTTTTACTTTGTTTTTATCGTCTTTTATGCGAATAAATGTAAAAGAAATTTTGTTTTAGATGTCTACATTTTTATTTAAAAAATAATAAAATTGACAAACCAAATTTTATCAAAATTTATTTTCAGTTTATATTTTAACAAATTATATATTTATCATTTTGAGTACAAGAGCAGGCGTTTTCTCTTCCATCCATCTAATCAAATCCTTGCCAGAATCTCAGATTACATAAAACTGTACAAAGGAAATTATAAAAGCGTATCTGCAAAAAAAAACAAAACTGTATATAAGAAATTACCATTATATTAGACATATTTGAGAAAAAAACGACCTTTTCTAAAGATGGTTGTAAAAAGCAAGACACCATTACGGGTTCAACGGGAACTGAAAAATAAATCATTGCGATCGTAAATCGAAACCGCACCGAACTTATAATAAAGTCGGATAAAAAAATTTACCGAAATCTAATATCAAGTGACGACGCCAGTTGACTTATTAGGGCGAGAGCGATGCCGCCCTACATTGTTCCGGCGTCCATATTGAGACACTTAAACAAGACATTTCTTTGAGGAGGCCTGACGGATCGCCTACGGCGGACATTGTCCGTACGCACAATTATCCGGAGACGAGATATCGAAATGTTCCCAAACAACGTGGACCCGGCGGCGTTCGGAGTCCGAATTTAATAAGATCCTTATTACCGTTTCATGTAACAACAGTTTGTTTTTACGAGCGACGCGGGCGGGTACCGAACGGCGTCATCTTGCAGTCGGCCCTTTATCTGTGGGTTCTCAAGTTCCAAATGTAGAGGGGAGTGCGAGAGGCTAAGCTGTCATGTTTTGTAGCAGGAATATTTCTATATTTAGCGAGAGTTTGATTCGTGGTAATCAAAACGTATACCAATAAATATTTCATTAACTTAACGAAGTCTAGACTCAATTTCAGCAGGTATATATAGTACTAGCTGAAACGTCATGGGACTTTTGAAATCTCTAGACAGATAGTTGGTTTTCATTACTGCAGGTAACGACAGAAAATATATGATCTCACCTCAGTATGTAATCCAAGATTCCCATTCATTATCACAGCTTTCTAAAACCACAACCATGTAATTTATAATATGAAAGTCGACACAATTGTAGAGTTTTATGGCCTAAATCTAAGATTACCACAAACTCCAAAACCGCTCTTCAACATATTCAGTAACATAAGAAATTATAATGTGTCACTACCGAATGTGTTAAAGAGTGAGTTGTGATTTGTGGTAATCGAATCACCGAAAAAAATAGGCAAGTGCGAGTATTACTCACGTATTGGGTTTCCGCACCTCGTTTGAAGTGAAACTAATTTATTTATGTCATAACTAATATGGACTTCCTAGCGCAATACATATTTTATAGTATTTAATATGATTAAGAAGCTGAACATATATATTATGGGGTATATATTGAGACTCTGAAACGACATATTGTTTGAGTAAGCCTAACGGGGTGTAGACTTCTACAAACTCCGTTTTTTTAAGAAATAGAACGAGAACACATTTTTGCATTGTTTGCACTATATTTATGAGATATACACCTTAAAGGGATGACAAAAAATATTTTTGTGCTCCTTTTATTTAGCCCTTTCAAATGATAACCCAGGCTACAACTTACCAACCTCTTCCATCCTAAAATTGACATCTCCATATTTTGAGGGATTGCTTTTGAAATGTCTGTGGATTAATATGTTTATTACTATGTCTAATTTTAAGTTTACACGTCTAAACATTTCTGAGCAAAACGGCTATGAGCGATGGACAGGCGATCACGTATCTAAGTGTTACGATAAGGGTTCCGATTTTCCTTCTGGAGCACGGAACCCTAAATGATTATGTATTAAACAAAATCACAAAAATCACTCTGCTTAGTGGGTGATTGAAAACAAATTTTAAAGCAATTTTTCCAGCAAAGCGAAGGCTTCATCCCCATACCGATTGTAGGGTGTGGATCGACGTTTGACATAAGTAAAAATGCAGGCCACATGAAATTTAGTGTCTTATTCATTACAAATTTCCAAAATACAGTCACGTTAAAAATAATCTCTTTCATTGTCGTAAACACCGCTATTAATAAAAGTAAATTTATAATTAGTATCAATTGGCATCCACTGATGTAAAAGTAATTACATATGAAAAATCGAATAATTTCATCACAAAGGGCTATACGGTGCAATATGAATACAATAAACATGAAATTGAATTCGAAATTACTATTTACTCTTTAAAAAATATCTTAACAAACTAACATCTCGTTTAAAAAAAACTAAAACATAAGTAAGAAACGTAGACGTAAACAACGTATAAAGACTCCCCTTCACGTCATAATTAAACGTTTCACAAAACTCGGCCCAACAAACAGTAATCTATGAAGATTTGGCATTTCGACAAGGCATTTAATTAGGACGTAAAAAAGGGTTACACACAAAATGTCAGCAGGAGTTGGGCCATCGTAAAACGAAAACAATCTCTCGTAAATTCATATTTAACGGGTCTCAAGGTGGCCCTCTCGGAGGACATAACGGACCAGCCACTGAAATACGGTGCGTGTAATCAGGGCAATAAAGCGGTTACAGTTGACAGGCTGGCATCAGGCATTATATGTTATTAAATAAAAAGCAATCGTTTTTAATAATTTTCACGTATCTTATAATTACGTTAAAATTATTGTTATAAAAATCTAGCTTTCACAAAAAAAATTTAAGGAGGAGCAGAGTAGCAATTGTGCTGCAACTTTCAACGTGCAACTTTGCGCTTGGTGTATTGTTTTTTTATAAAGTTAATCAAAACAGCTGCCATTAAGTTTCCATGAATCGTCTTTTTTTGTACAGAAAATGTTTATTTTTTTTACAGGAGAACGTAGTCTATAAAGTTGTATGAAATTTAACTAAATTATATAATGCTGTGGTCGAGTTCAAAACTTCAGAGTTGGAACGTCTCTAATTTCCTTATTTCTATATGATTATTATCATCCATTTGAAACTGCAAATTTATGCAATTATGACAATACACGTTACCACCATCAAGCTGATATACAAAGACTTCTGATGTATAAATTACTGATATACAAAGATTCTGATATATAAATTACTTCGTAAAGATAGGTCCATAGCAGCCGAAAAATGTCCCACTAGAAACAGTGCTTAATGGCGAAATTAGCAGCGTTTCGTTTCAGTTGACATTTCGATTCTCGTAAGTATGTTTATCCTGAAAACAGTGTGTTGGTGTGTGTGTGTGTGTTTGTGTGCGTGCATGCGTGCGTGTGAGTGCGTGCGTACGTGCGTGCGTGCGAGCGAGCGCGCGCGTGTGTGTGTGTGTGAAGAAACTTAAGAGCGTTAGTTTAATAAATTTTTCAAATCACCGTTTTTCGTTAGAAAAGAGAATCGACAATTTTTTTAGATAGTTAACTTTCCAAATTATAATTATCTATACATATTATTTATACATGGAAAATATTTTAAAAAGAGTGATTGTTTAACGTATAGAACGATAACAGAAACCAGGAACATTTTTTATAGAAATCTTATCTGCCTGTTTGTCTGTTACTTTGTGCATCAATCACGCAAAATCTATTGGACGGATTTTGATGAAATTTAGTATGGTGATTGTTTATATTCAAGAAAAGCATATGAGAGAAATTCTAATAACTTTTCTTATTCCGCATTTCACGCGAACGAATTCGTAGGCAAAGCTAGTTTGAAATATTTACAAACAAGTCGACATTGTTTTATTGTTCTTTAAAATCCATATAAATTGATTGTGTCAAATGTTTAATTAATATTAAAAGCAGGGAACAGCAACAGAAAGGGATTTTTTTGTAAAAGTAAATAAAACGGGAAAGCATAACGTAATTGAAGATGATTTAATAATATTCGGTATACAACCTTTGAATTGTATTGTGGGCGAAGTGTCGCAAATTCGCGTTTTCTTATGTGGCCAAATAGAAGTTAAACGTGATCCTGAATGAGGTGGTATCTTTCTATATATCTTGCACATTACCAATTTCGCACTGAAGTAATAAACAAATATTTTAAACTAAAATTATATAAAATACGAGCACAGTGTAAACGATTATCGAAAAGATGCTGTAGATATGTACCTGTATGTAGACGGAGAGTATTATAACATTATAATTTATTTAAGATCAATTTTATTTTTTATATCTCAACCTTTTCATCACTGATGAAGTATATATCGGTTCTTGAATAATCGTCTTACCAACACCGATAACTATAAGTACGCAATCTCCCGATATAGTGAATAAATTAAAACTGAATGAAGTTGAGATAATTAAGCACAGGATGAAGTTGAGATAAATAAGCACAGCATGAAGATGAAATAATTAAGCTACCTTAATTTTGAATCATTCCTGACATATGTAATATAGTGCCATTTTTTTAAAATTTAGATAAAAAATTAAAAAAAGATAACGTCACGATAAGATTACATCTACGGGCGCATACAGCCGACCATGTGACTGACGAATTAGTTTCCTTTAATTGCAATAGATGGCGCACATGATTTGGTGTTGTCATTTTCTATCTGGTTTAATGTTCCTTTGACCGTATCTTGATATCAATGCTGGTATAATGATGGGGTAGAGAGGTGGTCATATGAAATTCTCAATGACCAACACTAAAGCTGGGACTAGTTTGACTTGTCTCAAAGAGTCATTTGGTTAGGTACTGTAACCAAAGGTATCTACTGATGGATATGGATGTGGTCACGGGAATTTCTCAATGCTTACAAGTAAACCCAGCAAGTTTGGGACTCGTTTGGCTTATTTCAATGGATCCTTTGGTTAGAAAAGCGTCTTTTTGAAGAGCAAGGGGATTGGGGCCATTCTATTTAGATTCAAAGCAAATCTAATACCTTAAACGAACAATTTAACGTTTCTATAGGAAACTCGAAATACACCAAGCCCTGAGCGTCGCTTGGTGTATTTCCCATGGTAGTTATTATACTTAAATAATTACCAAATCTGTTGGTGCAAGTTAAACGATATAATTTAATTAGAAAATTCTAATTAAATGCTTATAGAATTAATTAGGTTTAGATTTTTTTAGCACATAACTGAATAATTAATTGAAGTTTAGCATTTTGTAAAATGGTAACCCCATTTTACAAAATGCTAATAAGTAAATGAAACCCCTTGAGTAGTGTGTACATTGAGCAGCTTCATTGGAAACCTGCTCAATGTACACACTACTCAATGTAATACGTGCACAAAAATATCGCCTCCATTTTCCATGGGCGAGTGGTATATTAATTTCTTTTTATATTTCGTTCCTACTTCCTGAAGAGTATTTACTGACAAAATTTCATTGGTATAGGAAACTAAAACTACAGAAAACGGGAGGCTGTAACGGCGGATAGATGAAAGTATATATCAAAAGTATAAGGGTTCCTTTATTGACATAAAAAGAGGATTCAGTTACATTAATTACTTCAAACTGGATAAATTTTTCATTGTGTTTTGAATGTAACATTTATATATTATTCTAAATTTGAAGCCGAAATGAGTGTGACAGCAACATTTGGCCATGTGAAAAGCGTATAATTTCATGCGATCTGGCATTGTTTACGGCTTATGTATCTTTACTTATTTATAGACTTCAGTGTACATAACTGATAAGTATAGTGGATTTATTGCTACGAAAGACACCTCTTACAACACGTCTAACAACTTTTGTAAGTTCAGATATAACAACATATATTCTGGTGTGGTGGGTATACTTTGTAGGTAATGTTCAGATTATTTCCATAATTGGATACATTAAAAATCACGCAAATATTTCACATCATCTCAATGATTGAGTAACTTAAAAATTTCAAAATATTGTTATCTAATCACTTTAATCAAAACTAAAACTACAGTTTTATATATAAACGTATATATAAGGGTAATTAAAATTGTTTGTTCAAATACACATATTTTCTGCAAAGTTATATTCTACCAGCTTTATGAATTGAATAACATGTAACAAATATAACGACTATTACAATTTACGACCTCTCACAACTATATCTTTTCATTGATTTGCTGAAGATTAAAAAGTGCAATCTATTTTTTGACCCGAAGACACTTGACAAGGAAAATAGTTTAAATCACAAATAAACTCTGAGCTAAATCTATAACGTAAAAACTACACGAAATCTGATATTAAGAGACGAGTTATCATCTCTTCAGGAAAAGAGCGGTAAATACCCTTCCTGATAGTCCTTCATGGTTATGAAAGGAGTATAATATTTATTCGAGAAGGTAAAACGGTTCCCCTCCAGTGGACATTGTTCGAAAGCATAATCGCTCGGAGACTAGATATAGAAATGTACCCGAGGAGCGCAGGGCGGGCGGCGTCCATGGTCCGAATTTAATAAAACCCTTATTATCGATTCATATAACGACAGTTTGTTTTTACGAGCGGCACGGACGGGTCGACATCTTGCGACGGGCTGGTCATATAGAGCTCTTAAATTTATGGTGGGGCGGATAGTGGGTGAGTTACTAGGTTTTGGTGGAAAATCTCAGTGTTTAGCCGCACTATCGCGGTAAATAGTTTCAGGTTATTTATCGCCGTAACAAGTAGAGTTATGTAAAGAGAAAACTCTAATGGTTTTGTGGAGTTATTCAATAAATCTAGATGCAAAGCTGCACCTCATTCATATAAGGCTTCTCTAGTAAAGCTCTGTAACAACTTCGCTACTTTTATCTTACTACATTTTAAAGAATATCAACGACATAACGTCTTACTACTTTCAAGTGGCAAGTAAAAGTGTTACTAATTTACTAACAACTATAATATTGAGATACATCAGACATCAGTCACTTTTAAATGATCGATCTCAAGTATTATCAACATAAAGTCATTTAGCTCTTTTTACAGTAATATTTTAATAGCATTCCTTTGAACGTTTAACAGAGGTACAATTTACATTAATTGAATTAAATATGTGACGCAAGTTTTCACTAAAATGTTAGATTGATTTTCAATGCAATTATGTGTAGTCTTGGTTGTTCTTATAACTTGTTGGTTGTTTTAAAATTAGCGTTAATTAATTAATAATTCAATTTGTCCCACGAACGGTATAATTTTATTTTTTCTTTAACTCGATTATTATCTAAGCATGTCACATAAATTAAAATATTAATAAATTAAGGTACCAATTTGACTTTTAAATATGTTGTTAAATACTTCTCAATAATTCAATATACTTTACAATGAAATATCCTACACAGTGAGCAAGACGCATAAACATGATTATTTTTATTAATGCAAAACTATATTATAACTGTAAAATATTCTCTTAGTCGCCTTAATGTTTTACATTATATTTACAATTCACCTATTTTTTCCATATTTTCCAATAAGGGTGCTTAATTATGTTAAATCGTATATTTGCCCCATTGGTCCATTTCTGAGGATACATCCCATCTCTTTTTTCACTTCATTATCTATTAACAAAATATTACCAAATTATATTAAAAATTTTGTTTAAAAGATTTTCTTCTGAACAAATTCTGAAGTATTATCGACATAACGTCATTTGCGAATACCAAAATGCAATGAAATATAAACTAAACTTTGTTAAAAGTTGTTTACGTAATTCACTTTTACAAAAACATGTCTGCATAAAATTAACAAAGACTATTGTAGCAAATGTCTGTAATCCAAAGTCAAAACGGAGCCCATCAAACCGCACGTCGATATATTCCGATTATCCCGGGCTGGTAACTACAAGAACTCGGTATTTCAACAGGGCATTTAATAAGAATGTAAAAAAGAGAACACACTTAACGTCGCCCCGGCGTTAGCAGCCAAAAACCATAAACCGAAAATAATCTCTCGCAGATTCACGTTTCGTCACGAGCCTCAAGGTGGCGCGACCGACTGTCATAAAGACCCGTCAGTGAAATACAATGTGTAAAATTATGGTAATAAAGCCGTTGCTGTCCCGAGGACGGCAACCCGTATTAAAGGACATTAAACGAAACGCATCCATTCCCTTAACAAAAGATTAATAAAGCCAACCATTATTTCGGCATTCGCAACGGGCCGAAACAAACTTTACAGTTAAACCGGAGTCGGCTTAGACCGAGATACAATTAAAAATGCTGTAGAGTTTCATTTTCGGAATATAGATGAGCGTCCGCAGAGCCGAAGGGATTAGTTCCGCATTTAGCGCGCTAAATTTTCTTAAGTGTAACTTGAACTTAGCAGCGTTGCCTTAAATTAGCATAGTTTCAAGGTTTAAAGCGTAAAGACCGTTTGATAATTTTATGAGCTCGTCGAGTTAAAATTACCTTTGAAATATTTAGTGGCCGTTACCGCGATATGGTCTAGTAGTTGACGTCTAATAATACAAGGATCATGCGCACAATAGAATTTCTTCGATTATTCCATTGTTTGATTTATAGTTTCCTTCAGTCAACAAAATATTAATTTAACCAGAATCTTGAGTAAAGATTAAATTACGCTCATAATATTATAAGTGATACAAATTTAGGGCAAGTATACTTCGACTATAAAATAATTGACAAAATAATTTTAAATCTAAGAAAAAATTTGCAAGTAAATTATTTTTCAGGTAGGAGCAGAAGAAGGAAGTTTATGAAATTTTCTCAAAAAAGATGAACTTCCTGTTATAACGAGTAAACTGATTATAAAACCTAATAAAATTAATATAACTAATTATTTAAATAGAACGATGACGAGAATTTAAAACAGACAAAAAAATGTTCAGCGCCGTGCCAAGTATTTTCTTAGCAAGAAAAATCGAATTACGAAGACAATTAGAACTCAAACAATAAAAGAAGATAAACAATTACACAAAAGCTTCCACCTCTGTAAAAAGTTCTCCTCATTAAAACTTTGCCAAAAAATCGGCCAAAGACACTCGTGTCGGAATGCAGCCTCTGTTTTCCTCTTGTATCTAATATATTTTTACCGGAAGAATTTTTGTGCACTACGAATATGAGCTAAATTGTTTTAATAACTGAACCGTGGCGTAGAACTTCACGTGAAAGATCACTCCCAAATAGTGCGACCATATTATCTGAAACAGACTGGTTAAAAGTAAATACTCTATTTGATGAATTTTGGCAAAGTAACAAGTGAATGTTTTCAAAGCTTTTCAATAAATAATACTTAGAAAAACATGAATTTAAATTAATGTAGTCAAGTACGATTGAAGAACTAACCCTATGTTTCAGTCCCTTTATCACATCCCTGTACCAAATGCTACAAGGTTGACAAAACGGTCATCATATCATTTCTTAGCTGCCTCGTATTAATGTCATTAAACAATATGTTAAAGTGTACATAATTTTAAGCGTCCAAGTTTTGCTTAAAACGACCTAGGTAATGTCATAAGTCTAAATATTATAAAATATGCCACGAGACATAATATTTTTTCAGATAATTTTCATATTGTTTTCGTAACTGGCTTTATTAAAAATCCGGTAAAAAATTCACACCAATTCGAGGAATGCATAATCCAAAATTTTGAAATATTATTGCCTCATCGTTTCGATTCAAAATTAAAAATTTTCAACATTTTTATATGTAAAATATCATCAAGTTAATAATTTTAATATGCGAACATACGCATATTTCCTGCTTACAGAAGTCTCTACCAGCTTCATGAACACAATAATACTAAGCAAATATAAAGAATATTATAATTTGTCATTCCTCATAACCACATCTCATTACTGCTTTGAGACAAAAATGTATTTGGTCCCAAAGAACTCGACAAAAAAATAGTTTACATATACATAACGCACATAAACTGCTATAAATTAAGTATTAAGTGATGAGCTCTCATCTTTTTAGGGAGAAGGCGGCATTATCCTTCTTGATAGACTTTCATAGTTAAGATAAATCTATAACATTTCTCTGAGAATGTAAAACGGTTCGCCTCCAATGATTTTTTTCGAAAGCATAGTCATTCAAAGAATACATATCGAGATGTACCCAAATAATACAGCGCGGGCGGCGTTCACAGTCTGAATTTAGTAAAACCCTTATTATCGATTCATATAACGACAGTTTGTTTTTATGAGTGGTACGGGCGTGTTGACATATTGCGACTGACTAGTCACATAGAATCGCTAAGTTTGTAGTGGGGCGGATAGCGGGTGAATTTCCAGGTTTCGATGGAAAATCTAGGTGCCTAGCTGCGCAACCGCGGTGAATATTCTCCAGCTATTTATCACTTTAACAAACAGAGTTATGCAAAGAGAAAATTTTAATAGTTTTATGGGCCCTTATTCAATAAATCTGTACGTACATTTTTACCTCACTCGTCTACATTTCTCTAGTAAAGCACTGCAACAATTTCGTTGCTTTTATATCACTACTTTTTACAGCTAACTCTTTAAAGACGAATTTGGTCCTTTTTACAGTAATATCATTAATGTAATTTCTATTATCATTTACTAGAAGCGTAATTTATGTTAATTAAGTTAAATATTTGACGTAAGTTTTCACACAATTGCAACAAAGTTAGATTGATTTACAACGCAATTATGTACTTTTGATTGGTCTCATAACTTATAAATTAGTGTTAATTCAATTTGCTCCAAGAATGGTAAACTTTTAATTTTTCTTTAACTCCATTATAATCTAAGCATTATATACATATGTATATATATATATATATATATATATATATATATATATATATATGTATATATATATATATATATATGTGTATATATATATATATATATATATATATATATATATATATATATATATATATCACATTCCCTACTTTAATATCAAACAATGAAATATGTCTGTTTATTAAAATTTTTCAGTTGTTTACGTAAAACGCTTTTACAAAAACAAGTGTGAATAGAATTATCGAAGGCTATTGTGGCAAATGTGTAATTAAAAGTCAAAACGGAGCCCATCTAACTATTATCATACATCCCGTGCTGGTTATTATAAGTATTTGGAATTGCAACGATGCTTTTAATCAGAACGTGAAAAACGGACCACACTTTACGTAATCATATTTGCTTATTTAAATTTTAAACTATTTTCTTTTTATGTAAATTACCGTTTGTGTTTGAATATTCTATGTTTAGTGTCACTAAGAATGCCAATTATGTCAAAGAAATATAACAAGCAGATTGTATTAACGAAGTGTGTATGAGAAATACTTTTGAAATCAATTTTTTGTTATGAAATGATCGCGAGCGAAAATTATTTCATAATTTATAATTGTTAAACATGTCATTTTGAATGTATGTTCTTTTATTTAATAATTAACTTCTTATAAAGTATTATAGCAGGATATGAAGAGAAATAATTAATAGCATATTAATGCAAAGGGTGGATGTAGTGATCCTAGATGTTTTTGTTTGGTTCAAAATTAAATGTCATTTATATTAATATATGTGCTTGTATTTTTTGGTTTTTGATCGAAAATTTTGAATTATCGAATTTCGAAAGTAAGAAAGTGAAGCAAGAAACGTAAAATCGGCAAGGATTGGATTAGTAAGAACTATGATAAAAAGTGCCTCCCTTAGTACCTTGGCCTATTTATTTGAAATATTTAGTGGCCCTTATCGCGGTCTGGGCTAGTAGGTAACATCTAATAACACAATGTATCGGGGTCGTATGCACAATAGGGTTGCTTGCACAGTAGAGTCGTTTAATTTATAGCTTGGTTCTGCCAACGTGATATTAATTTAATTTACATTTTTGAATATTATGTGAAATACCACGCTTTAGGGAAATCTACGCTCCGGCAATAAAATAACTGTATCATTTTAAGTCAGAAATTACGTTAATAATTTTTTCATTTACGTGCAAAATGGAGAAGTTTTATTACATTTACTTAAACAATTTCTAGTTTCTGGAAAGCAAAAAAAAATGTTTGTAAGCCCCGTATTATAATGAGTCAACTGATGAACAACAAATGTACAAATTACTAAAATTTAAATACAGTATTAACAGAAATAAAATAAAAAGATTTAAAAAAAAACGAAAAACAAACATAAAGAAACTGTTTAACATCATGGTGAGTATTTTCTTATCAAGGAAAAATATATTACGAAAGCAATTAGAACCAAAACAATAAAAAGTTACAACAAACGAAAGCTTCCATCTCCGCGAAGAGTTCGCCTCATTAAAACTTTTGCAAATATTCGCGCAAACACACTCGTGTCCGAATGCAGCATTTATTTTCCTTTTTTATCTAATGTATTTTTATCTGAAGAATTCTTAAGCACTACCACTACGAGGTAAATTGGTTTAGTAAATGAACCGTGACGTAAGCTGTCAGGTGAGAAGCTCACTCCAAAATAGTGCGAACATATTACCTGAAATAGACTAACAAAAAGTAAATATTCTATTAGATGAACTTTATCAAAGTACGCAAGATAGTAATGTAGACCTTTCGTGGTTGCAGATTTGACATACAAGGAGGCAAATTTTAACCGAAAGCTTCTTATTGCTTCACAAAAACAGCTTAATGTTACATATAGTAAAGTGAAAATCTTCAAAGCTTTTCAGTAAATAATATTTAGAAAATGTAGATTTTAATAAGCATGGTCAATTATGATTGAAGTACAAACCCCATACATAAGTAACACATTCCTTTATCAAACGCTACTGGATTAACAAAACTACTATCAAATCATCTCATAGCTGATTCACGCTAATCGTAATTAAACAAAATATTAATATAACATAATGAAAACAAAACAATATCAATTCAAATATAAATATCTAATTTTTTTACATGAATTGAATCGGCTTTTACATTTATTGTAGAAAAAGTCACTAAGAACGTCATTTACTTCAGAATTCGGTAGTAACCGACAAAATAAATATTACAGATAAAAAACAGTATGCCAATCTTATAAAGACAACAAATTTCAAAATTGGCTGAAATCTAATCATCATCATCATCAGCTGTCCGTTACTGAACGTGGGCCACCCCCATTGACTCCCACAAAGATCGATCCCTTTCACTTGAATCCAGCGGCTTGCTACAACCTTTACCAGGTCATCCGCTTACCTAGCGAGGAGTCGTTCCACTTTGCGTCTTTCGGTACATGGTCACCGTTCGAAAACCTTTCTTCCATAATGACAGAAAGATTCAGCTCTGTGTAAATCCTACGGGCTATGTTGGTAACCTTACTTCTCCCATGAATCTCCTCATCACGGATAATATTTCGTAAAGAAACTCCAGAGGCCTTTTTGTAGCTCGCTGAGAGGCTTGGAGTATTTTTATGAGGTCAATTGTAAAGGGTCACATCTCACTTCCATAGGCCATTACTGGCAACAAACACTGGTTGATGTCTTATAATACCGGGATATTCTGGGCGAGAAGATAAGGCAAAGTTTCTCGAACGCTGCGCAACCGAGTTGTATACTTCCTTAACCCTTTCTTCGAAGTAGGATTTACGTGACTGGACAGTTTGCCATAGTATAAATAGTAATCAGCAACTTCGAGAGTAGCAATCTAATATGAAGTAACAATTAGAGTTAACTCGTTAGCCACCGACCTCGATTGTTCAGGTCTATATATGAGTACTCACATTAAATAAATTAAGCCGATTAATTTGGAAATTACAATATTTTTTTGAAGAGTTTTGCCGATTCAGTCCCATCGAGTATAGTTTGAACACACAATGGCGTAGAAGTAAAATATCAAGACAATTGCAAACAATACAGCGTTCGCAGTCTGAATTTAATAAAATGCTTATTTCCGATTCGCGTAACAACAGTTTGTCTTTACGAGCGGTGAGGGTGGATCGCGTGCGGCACAATTTTACGGTCGAATGGTCATAGATATAATTCGAAATTTAAAAGCGAGGTGCACTGGCGTATTTCGGGAGAAGGGTGTATTTGCCATTAAATATGTGTTTAACCTTTCACTGCCAAGTGCATAGATATATGATTGCGAACTTTGGCACTTAGTTACATTGTAAGGGTTGGTCGAAAAAGCTTTTAAGAATTATGTTATTTGTAACGTCAATCAATATAAAACAAATCGTAAAAATAATAAAAGAGGCGACGTAAAAGTAAAAATTCTTCTGTTGGTGACAGATATTGACATGCGCATGCGCCAATAGTCGCTGCGTGATCATTGACACGTTGCATCGATTTGAACAATTACGCTTGTGATTGGTACGAGTTATTTGTGGATTTATTTGAATTGCAATTGTTTGACTGGTGGCATAGAGGGCTTGCTGTTGATATAATCGCTTGGCGTTGAAAACGTTAATCTTAATAATCAACGATTGGTTATAAAATTTGGGAATATTGTAAATAAGACACTTGTAAACGATTAGTTAAGGTGATGCAATGCGACATGTCAAAATTATTACATTGACTTTTACAACCTATAGGTACCGCTGCCCGCCCTTGGAATTTCTGTACTTACATATTATTTATTTACATTTTTAGAGTGTCATGTAAAAATAAACAACTCGTATAATGACGTCATTTTATCCGTCTGTCCCCATGTCATAATTTTACAATTTGTATAGTTTTAGGCACGGGCATGAAATTTGACAAGTAGATGATTCACACGGAGGTACCAAAAAAAAGATATGAAGATATATGAAAAATAAGGAGTGAACTATTTTTTGCGCATTTCACACAGTAGAGTATCATTGGATATGCCCTTTAAAAAGTTGCAGTTTCGTAAATATTTTTCTTTAATTTCTGGGCTCTGTTTAATTTAACTTTACCCATTCTACCCAATAAACACTGCGATTAAATGCGGTCAGAAAAACAAAGCGAGATCGACGATATAAACATTTCCTAATGCTGGTGATTATATTAATTTGGTATTTTGATAAGAGCTTTAATAAGAGTGAAAAAAGGGTACACGCATAATGTCGACTGAAGTTGAACCGTCGTAAACCGAAACTAATCTCTCATAAATTCTTGTTCCAGAACGGATCTCTAGGTTACGCAGCGGGGCACACAGAAGTCCCGCTCGCCGCCAAAATTATAATCTCCAGGCAGATAAGGTCGGGAGTATGGCAACCGGTTTTAGAGAAAATTAAACGAAACAAAATCGTTTGTTAACAAAAGTTAGGGCCGGTCATAACGTCGGCATACGCAATAGGCCGAAGAGAGCTTTCCAGTTAAACTGTGGCCAATTTAAAATGATATACAATTAAAAATATTCCTAGGTTTCGGATACAGATGGGTATTCGCGAAACCCAAAATGTTGAGGCGCTAAGTTATTTTTTAAAGTAATATAAATTTAATAGATTGGTCTTAAATTAGTATAATTTATATTATTAACATTTATTAAATAACAGTAATATTAATAAAAGTTACAATTTTAGCACTAAAATTGACTGGCTTACGAGCAGGACGAGTGTTAATTAAATTTGAAATATTTAACGGTACTTGAAACATTCCAAGCAAGTAATTAAGGTATAATAATATAACGGTTAAGGTTATGTTTATTGTATACTAGAATTAGGTTATTCCATGTTCGATTAAAAGCTCGATTTACTTTATATACCATAGCTTTGGATTAGAATTATATTGTAAATAAATCCATTTTTTGGCTACGAGAAACGTAAAGACTTTTATGAATAGTTACTTATAAAAAGGGATTAGTTCCTGTTTTATTAGTAAATAACAAAATTATAAACCTAAAACGTGAAGACACAAGGATAGATCTGGAAAAATTATATGGGTAATACCCATGGTACTTTTCCTTGCTCGGGAATCCTAAAACAGGGTTCTAGATTAATTCTAAACCAAGCAATTCAAAGAACTAATATTTAATTCCCACTTTCTTGAAAAGAACTGAATGTACTGCACACAATCTGCTGTACTGCTGGTGTTTCTAGTCAGTTTTGGCAAGTAAAAACTTTGTAAAGCCTAAATAACATATTAAATCATTCGACCTGAGTACCACTGACACTTGTAACAAAAATAAAAAAAAAAAACAAATGAATAGAAAAGACTTTTTATAATAATGTAACATATTAAAAAGAAAATTTGAAAGCGTCGGGCAATTAGTAACAAAAAATCAAACTCAAAAGAACAAAAAGGTAAGACAAAAGATAACTTCAGCTTCAAGAAAAAAGTTAAAGTTAAAAGTTAAAACTTGCGCAACAGTTCACGCAAACATACTCGCTTCGGAATGCAGCCGTTGTTTGTGTCTTTGTCTAATTGAGTTTTGCCTGAGAGATTCTTAGATCTTGCAATCTAGAAAACGTATTGGTTTAATAAATAAAGTGCGCTAGGGCGTGACAGTAGCTGCAAAATAGCAAAGCTATAATTAGCTAAGCAGCATTTTATGGCACCCTTCTGCAATATTAATTTGTACAAATTTTTACCACATGGGTTCGACGACAGTTATTCTTTTATCCTTTGTTTTATCACTTTGAGTATTTTGTAGGGTAAATATTAACTTATTCTTATAATCAACACTCAAGATAGTTTCAATTCAGAGTTTCAGGACTGCATAAGAGATTGAAAACTGAAAAAATAGACTTTATACTCGCTCTAATCGAAAAATGCCATTATCAGCAGTCCAAATTGAATAAAATTCTTATTACCGATCCATATAACAACTGCTCGTCTTTACGAGTCGAGTGTGGGTCGTAATAATTTATACCCTGCCTCTGAAAGCTTATCTATGGTTCCTCAAGTGATAAAGAAGCATTTTGGACAGACGATACCTTTTATTAACAAATAAAACATGATTCGTGTACATATAATTATTATAGAAGGACAACGTAATTATATATTTTTAAATTCTCTAGGTAAACTATTACTACGCACAATACTTTTAATGCTAACTTTTTCCGTTTAATTACAATAAATGCAATTAAGACGTATTTTGCAAATATTTTTGTAGTGATTTTTATTGTTTATTTCTTAATACCAAACTACGACAAACTACGGCGACGAAAAACAAAAAGTACGACAATTTATCACGATTAAGTTACTTTTTCTTTGATACAATTTCATCATTAAAAATATTTGCAAAAACATTTTTCCAATATTTTTATATTCATTTTTTATTGAAGGCTTGAGTTAACTAAGTAATAAAGACATACAGAGTTGTAGAATCTATATATAAACAATATTATCCTTGCTATCCATTGATTTTTTCAATAATCAATAAGATCTTTGTTTTTCATTCCTTATAAATGAACAGCCCAAAGGTACAAATTCTTTAGGTTCTTCGCATATACCTTTAAAGTTTAAATAAATTAAAACTAACTTTTCGTACTCGTAAAAGGTTCATTACAATGAATCGCGTTGTCTAAAAACTATTTTCTTTTCTAATAAGCTGTCGACAAATAGTCTCATTAGATAATGTGTCCAAAAAATTTATGTAGGCTGTAAGCCATAATTATTTATTTTAATCAACCCATTTAAGCCCTAAGCACCCATTTTTAAAAGTCATAGATGAAGGAATATCAATCTAATTAATCTAATATATTTATCATTAAACGGTACTGTTATTTCTTTATATATAACTGTAAAAGATCAGAGTATTTCGCTCGACCAATATCTTACTTGTCAGCGCCAGGTTAATGACGTCCGTTGCTGAGTCTTCATCGGATTACACGTCCTAAAAGGTTTTCAAAATTACCCCTTTAAAATTAAAGTACACATGTGTCGTAGACTCTAGTACAGAGATTTTACACCAAAACTTGGTTACAGAGAGAGACATATATCATCATGAACTTAATGAACTACATAAGCAAGGGATACCATAAAACTTGGGTACACACTATGTTTTTAACCTCAGACTTATCATCGAGAAATGCGGTCAAACCAAAAACGAGTTATTGGATTCAACACACACAGGCTTGTAATAATTTGGCATTTCGAAGGGCATTTCATGAGTACTTAAAAAGAGGACTATAATGCACCTCAAGATGATGGATGATGAGGTAGTGTAAGCGCCTAGAGATGAAGGAACTAGTGAATAGGGTCCGAAAAAGGGCCCATCGCTGAAATATGGTGAGTGAAACTATGTTAATAAAGTATTCAGGAGAGGGACAAACGGTATTCGAGGAAATTAAACGGAACGCAAATGAGAAAATATTAATAAAGACAGTAAATTTTTTAGCACATGAAAGAAATAACCATTCCTTTAATATTTTCCAGTTTACACATCTACCACCTACGTCATTTTGACCATCATAAAAAAACACTAAGTGTGTTCAGGAAGAAGCATAAATTAGGGTTGCGTAGTTGTCCTAATATCTTATAATTGTTAAAGCAAGTTAACTAAAATTATTTTGAACGAAATTTATAAGCAGATGCTGAAAATTTTCAGATTTTCCAAATAACTGGTTAAAAAATGAAAGGGCGAGGGACGAGGTGCATCGAATATAATTTTGAAGCTAAAAGAAATTAAAAATGAGAAATGGTAAATCGAATCTCAACATCATCTACTCTATCGGATGCACAAAAAAATTTCCCCCACTTGCGGCGTGCAAAAAGTTGGGAAGTATTTTAACCAATTTTTGCAAATATTTTTATAAGGTCGCCATATTAAGAATGTGCCCACATCATGCACATAGGTCTAAAATTGTGGAAACTATGATTCAGTGACAGACGGAAATATGGAGTGATGACCACGACGTAATTGCAAAGGTTCGTTGTTCCATTATAGAATCCTAAGAATGCCGTCATTTATAGAACATAATTGAAGGGGCTGACTCAAACCCTCGTAAGAAAATGTTTCGCATATAACTAATAACTTTTCTCTAAATGTAACATAAATTTAACAGCGTCGGCTTTCATTGGTATGATTTCAGGGACTATTAGACAAAGCTCGTTCGTTATTGAAATTTACAGCTCATCGAGTTAATAAATACGTATATTAACCTTTAAAATATTTTACAACTATTGCCGCGGTTCAGGCCAACTTCTAATAATATAGGAAACTGAACTTTGAGTACACAGCAAACTTGAGTTATATCCATCATTTCAATGTTTGATTAGAGGCCTGCTTTTAGGTCATGTAATATGTGTTTCGCTTATATTTTGGAGAAGGGTACATCACAATTACAATACTGTATTATTTATACTTATGAAGGTTAAATTATACTTATGGTTCAGTAACATATTATAATTTCAAACATATAATTCACTCTGAATTAACAAATTGCAATCAAACCATATAACAAACAAATTACTACTTAACGACAAATAATTTGTAAATAGTCTTTAAATTTCTGAAAAGCAACGTTAGTTTAAATATAAACGCACCAAAACAATTTAATTTATTTTTTTCTAAAAACGAACTCCGCGGTGCTCCTTGCGAATTGCGAGAACTTAATAAAGTTGACACAATTAATCATTTAAACTGAGCGAAACTGACACCTCAAAAAAGGATAGAAAATAAACAAGGAAAAAAGCTCAGCAAAACGAGCAAAGAAAAAGTGAATTTTAAAGCACAGGGCAATTAGCACTAAAAACGCAAGGGAAGAAAAAAGTTACAACAGAAGGAAGCTCCCGGCTCGACAAAAAAAGTTATTCTCATTAAAACTTGCGCAACAATTCGCTCAAACACACTCGTGTCGGAATGCAGCCGGTGTTTGCCTCTTTTGTCTTATGAGTTTTTACAATGCATGAACAATTTTTAGGTCTCTCGAAATGTGAATCACATTGTTTGGATTACTAAATTGTACCCTGAAGTATCGAGTAAAAAGCTTACTGTTTAATACGAATGATCTTTTATGTGAAATAAATTGGCTATGTCAGTACTTAATTTACTTCTAATTTTAATTCATCCCAGTATACATAAGAGAGATAATATACGAGTTCTTCATGGCTACAGGCTTATTAACATGTCAAGATGTAAGATCGACCTAGAGAAAATTGTTTTCCATAATTTTAAGGAAATACTTTAATCAGATAGAGCAGTTACTACTCCCAAATTGTGCGCTTCTGTGAATGACACAATAGAAAGACTATGATTACTGTAATAAAGGAATTAATTAATAAAGCTTTAAGTTGTAAATAATCTATACATATAATAAAACTGTGAATATTAAGAATGGAAATTATTTTAAAAAAAGTTACTGATTAAGCGTACAGAATGATAATAGAAGCCAGAAAACCTGTTTGTAGAATTGTCTGTCTGTCTGTCCGTTCTTCAATTACGCGAAATCTACTGGACGGATTTTGATGAAATTTGGTATGGTAATAGTTTACACTTTAGAGCAAAATATAGGAGTTTTATCTGGATATTGCAGATTTAAAAAAAACACTGACTTAGTGAATATTACGATATTGATATGTGATCGTAATATTATGATGTTAGTGTGGATGGCCGTATATTAGCGTTTTTAGTAGATTTTATCCTAATAAATATAATAAGATCTGGTATTGCCAACGCCATTTATATGCGTTCTTAGTAAACTTTATGTCCAAAGAGATATATTACGATATGGTACTGCCAACATCATCTATTAGCGTTTTCAGTAAATTTTATGTTCAAAGATGTATTACGATATGGTACTGCCGACGCCATCTATTAGCATTTTAGTAAACTTTATGTTTATAGAGTTCTGAGAGAGAAAAATAAATAAAAAATCAAAATACACAAAAAAAATCTAATGAGTTTTCTTATGCTGAATTCCAAGCTAACAATGTCGCGGGTATGGCTAGTGTTTTTACAACATCATAACACAAAAATAAGTTGACTTATGGGGATACAATTTTATTTGGAGTTTGGATGAAAGAAGGTTCAATATTCCAGTTTCCGTGATTTTAAACAAAAAAAGGATAAATTTGATATACCCATTATATCCGTAGTAGGGAAGGTAATCTAGAATATGAGTCACTGAGGTGTTCAATAAACATAATTATGAAATGTAATTAGAGCGAAAAATCGTATAAAATCTAACAATCTTTTTGAAGTCCTATGGAAGATGTATATTCAATGAACTGAAATAATGGATAATCGAATTTCGAGAACTCTTTACTTGTTTATCATTACAGAAAGTAAACGACAAGGAAATTATACTGTCATACACATTCATGTACGCCTACATGTGTAAGTTTACTAATTTGGTGCAAAAATACTCAATAGATGGCAAGATTTGTTTTGAAGATTATGACTTCAGATTTCAAAGCAATTTAAAAAATAATAAAATAATTTAAGATGTATTCTCCAATATGTACAGCATCTATAAACTATACAGCCTGTGTTACCATTCAATTTGTAAATAAATACTAAAGTCAAATAATTTAAGCTTATTAACAACTAGCTTCTACTGGCGGTTTTATAGTTACAAACTTATAGGGATAAATTAAAACATGCAGCGCCATCTAGAATGATAACGGAAATTAAAAAACTAAGTCTTTATTTCTATGATTTTACAATACAAACGACAACGAAAACAAACATATTTTCCTTAAATTAGGGAGTAAAGTGAATTATTCTATTGCTCCTTTATATTGTGGATGTAAAAAATGACGTCTGTTTCTGCGTTACATTACGTCACATTACGTATTACGTTATTCATTTATGTATTTTTTTAGTTTTAAATAAGAAATTTTCCTGAAGGAATGAGATTTTCCGGGATAAAAATAAGGTTATGTCATGTCTCGGGATACTAACTATCTCGGTAAAAAAGGCCGCTTTATATATTTATTAGGTAGATATTTCCTGGAAAAAGAACATAGTCTACGATTATGATATTTTCAGGCCCGCCAATTATCTCTGCTAAAAATGACTGCACCATGGCACCGTCGCGAGATGAAGGGAAAAACAAATACATTTTTAATATTAATTTAGATTAATATGTTATTTAATTATCCTAAAAGCTAACATTACTTATATAAATAGTTAATTTTACATGATGTCATAAAATACTCTATTAATGAATCGCAGTTACATAGGAAATACATAATAGTGCCGTAAGAAATTCTAGTTTGAAAACTTGCGTATATCGATTAATTATGCGATTACAATGCCAAATAATGATCGTATCGATAAACAAATATGTTTAGAGTAATTACTATGAATCGCAGTTACATATGAAATATGTAATAGCGCCGTAAGCAATTCTATTCAACGACTTGCGTATATCAATTAATTATGCGATTACAATGCGAATTAATAATCGTATCGATAAACAAATATGTTTAGAGTAATTACTAGGCGTAGATTTAATGACAGGTTTTGTTTTCTACTTCATTCTTTGTTTTTGAAGTGTAAACTTCTTTAGGCACCTTAAGCGATTTTTGGTAGGGGAAAATCTTATGGATTCGCATCATCGACATGCTAATGTTAACAGTACATATTTGTAGACATGAGTATGAGGTTTTGCGTTTGGCCAGTAGATTATATATATATATATATATATATATATATATATATATACATATAATCTTATATTCTATATATATATATATACATATATATATATATATATATATATATATATATACATGTAATCTTTTTAACACACCCAATACTTGTCCGAAGTGCGGTTTTTATCCGCAGTAGCGACATCTTTGCAGCTGTTCACGGGTTATTCCCCCGATCAGTACTGAACAATGTACGCACGTATCATGTGCACGAAAAAGATAACAAATAATTGCGGATAATATTTACAATTAAATGAAACTACGTGATGTAGTATTATTTCTACTTTCTTTAAGTTCTTTACCACGAACTAGGTTTCGTTGTATTGCGACATCTTCAGGTGGGTAATTGGCAAAGATAATCTTTGAAGTAAAAATAATACTACACGTAGTTTCATTTAATTGTGAATTATGAATTTCTACAAAATTAACGCCAAATATATTCAATATATGAATATTATTTCAAATTTTCTGAAAAAAAGTCATCTTTTAAATTTTATTTTAACGACAATCAACTATTTTTCAATCGAGGAATAACGTCCCGGACACCGTGTATGGATATATATATATATATATATATATATATATATATATATATATATATGCTTGTATGTGTGTATACTACGTGGAAAGTTCAATGTGTGTATACCGTGTATTGTTT